>NNCF01127228.1:393771-408040 GCA_002313205.1 Laupala kohalensis
TATATATATATATATATTAGGTTTTTATTAAAACGGAAACCAGTATTCGAAAATAACTTTGTGTTTTGCAATACTGTTCTTCTAAAATTTCTTTGGGGGTACTGGCTACAGCTAGTACTTATTGTACTAAGTGAATAGTTTATTTATTCCAATTTTTATTTGGCCTCGCCAAACATCCTCTGCGGTTGTGTCTTAATGGTAATTAATAGGATAAACGTATAATACGCTATATATAAAACAATTTTTAGAATTGCAAAATTAATAATTCGAATGATATTCTGCGTACGTTTCTAAAAAAAATGGACAAAGGTCTTTAGTTCCAGCATGCATGCAATATAACAACCAATCATTTGTTTGTAATTTTTAGGTAGTGAAGAAATATAAGTTAATTTCACTTTCTTTAGGAAGGATTACATACAAAAATAATGTATAATATTCTTAAAAAATTGTACATTGTCGATATCAGTGTTATACAGTGTGTAATCTTTTATTAAATATATATTTGACTAATATGAGCAATCAAAGTAACGATGAGTGTTATTTTCAGTGGTTAAGATAACTACAAAAGAAGTTTTGTGTGCCAATACGTGTGGGAGTGCGTGTGATAGGAAGGGAAAGGTCCAATGGGAGAGAAGCTTTGCACTCCTTTAGCTACTCACTGATTCTTCAGACAGCTTCAACTTCGAAAGCTCCACAGGAGAACGGGCCTGCAGGGGATTCCAAGGTATTTACTTCCATTCAAAGGAGGGATTTATCATCCGTAAGTGCACTTTGAGCAAAACAAGCCTCACTTGAAATCCAATTAAATTTTTCGGTATGTAAGTGATGAATACTGGATAAAACAAAACCTAACAAGCTATACAAATCTCAAAAATTTTACCCTTGATGAATTTCAAAAAATATGTTAAAAGAAAGCCGTTTTAATTTTACGCCATGAAAACGACATAACATTTTACGACAGAAGAAGTCTTACATTTTGTTATATGAAATCATAAATATCTTTAGAAATTAAATAAATTACTTTGTCACAGAAAAGATATGCAAAATACAAATAATTAGCATTTTTAAACATTATATTTTCTTAATACTTCCTTGAAATCTTATATGAACGATTCTTTCTTCCTTCTCTCAAATCATATTTTAATCTTAGTTTTTAATCGAGTAATAATTAAATGATTTTTTTCAATAAAATAAAGTCAAAAGTAGTCAATGAAAATCATGAAGTAAATTAAAATGAGAGTTTTTGAGTAAAAAAAAACTATTTAAATGGCCTTATATTCCTTATAAATAAGTTTTGATTTTTTCACGCCCAAATTGCCATTGCTGCAAATGTCCAATCCACTATTGTTTTTATCTTTTACCTCTACTACTGCCTCGGAGCCACAAAAGAAGATAAAAATGAAAAATAAGACAAACCTAATATCCCCACTGTTTAAAACTCATACAAAAATATACCGCATACAACAGCGATAAAATACATTTTTAAATTGAAACTATGCAAGTAGGGGAGAATTGTTTTAGCGTTATTTGAAATTCCTGTACACAAATGACTATCAACCAAATTAGTTTGCTTCGACTAGCAGTTCTGCATAGTAAAAAGAGATAAAAATACCATCTAGTCACTTTTGCAGAATACGTCTGTATCATATAGACGTGAAAAAAGCAAATAAAGCATCCACGTACGCTTCCACACACAACTTCTAAGGCTACACTTTCCAAGGAAACTTGCGGTGTCAACAGAAACTCTTCGTTTCGCAAAGCTCCCAAAGTTTACAGCACTCGCCAGCAGACACATTCCTGTTTTCGTAAAGTAGCAAAAGAAAGGGAGAAAAGTTACATGTCGATATTTCTCGTTTGGAAACTTCAACTTTTGAAGGGGTGGAAACAGAAGAATAAAACTTAACTAAACACGAATGTGAAACGAAAAATCACCATTTCTCGAGCTGAAAAGTGAATTGCTATTAATAGCTTTATTGGAAAAAAATATAAATTTATGTTAACATTTTCCAGCAGTGGATGATCTTGAATTACTAAATAAAAGAATGTTATATTACATTGCAATTAGAAACGTCAGTCTCCTCACATTAAAATAACACTTCGCTCAAAAATATTGCCAAAGAACATTTCCGAAAATTATGTATCGAGGAAGATACAGAAATTATAGGTAAGTAAATGGTAAACGTTGCATCATAAAATTATCAACATTTCGCAAAGTTCTATCCAAGGTAATGTTTAAAGTTTTCTAACCCACTATTAAAGACGTTACGTGACGTAACAATCATTTCCTCAAGAGGCTAGAGCAGAGACAATAAAACCAGGAAAGGATGATAGTTGATAAAATTAACATTGAAGCGTGCAATGATGAGATATCTATAACTTCTAATAATAAACAATGCAACTTGTTGCTCACTAACATATAACTAATGACCCTTTGGGAATATATCGCAGTCACATTAAAATAAATAATATCAATCAATGGACCGACAGTGAAAGCTGTTAGAAGGCTGCTCACTCAGGGATGCACTCGCACCTACTAGACGCTTGAGACACATGTGGCACACTGACACTGAGAATATAACGAACAACTTTCTCGTTTTTAAATGATCGAAGTGTGTCCTCGATCTTAAACATATTGCCAACACTCCCGCTTCGTTCAAGATAATTTTCATACTTTATATACATAAGAAATACATAAATGCACACATAGCATACTAAGATATAAAAAGTACATAAACAACACACAGTATACATTCACATAAGAAATACATAAATGGCACATCTGTGAGTTTTGTCGGCATAGGCAATGGTGTTCTAATTCCCTTACAATTTTCTTATTTATGGTCTAAATGTAAACTCTATATAATTTGTTTGACTGATCCTTAGAGATTCCTCTCCTTTTCTCTCAAACTTCACTAATAAAAATGAGGGGAAACCCAGATCTCTAACTTCAAGTGTATGATACAAAAATTTGATAAAGCATTCCACTCTTTTGCGCTCCCCCAGATACCTAGATCATCAACGTAAACAGTCAAAAATTACTGCTTACTCTCGTAAACATAAAACAATTATCACTCACTGCTCTTTATAATTTTAACTTTGCCAATACATTAAGCAGATGCTTATTCCAGTCCCTCTCTGCTTGTTTAAGCCCGTACATACTTTTGTCTAATTTACAAACTAAGTCCGTGTGATTCTTATCAACAAAATCAGCAGGCTGCTTTATGTAAATGTCTTCCTTGATTTCACTGTTAAGGTAAGCACATTTTACATCAATGTGATGACAATCCCAGTTATTTTCGATTGACAATGCAAACATTACTCGTATTACAACTCTATTAACAACAGGACTGAATGTTTCATAAAAATCAACACCAGGCACATGATCTCTCGATCTTGGACATATTGCCAACAAAAGCAATATGTAGCTTAAACATAGTTTATGCAGTATTTGTGTTTTAAGGTAAATAAAAGTATGTAATAAACGACGTTTAAACTTACAAGTCGTTTATGAACTTACCAACTTTTCAGTTCAAAAATGTACTTTGAAACATATTATATAATACATTGTACATAGTTTAAGGTAATATTAAAATTCCGTTTAAAAATCGAGTCACGAATAGTTACTCTCAAGAAATAGTATTGCGTTAATGAATCTTTGGTGTTTCGTATGCATGTAATAAAAAAATCTTTAAATGCAGTTTTTTATTCAATCATGTCAAACACGTTTTGCCTATTTTTATTAAAATTGTTTTTTTATTATAAATATTAGTTATACAACTTCAGTTTCTTGGTGAATGAAACCTTTCACACTCAAGAGGAATATCTCAGAATTGCCAGTCTGACATATACTCCCAGAGAAGTGATATTGATTCCGTAACTTCCTTAATCTGCATATGAGGGTGTTACGAACCAAAACGTTCGTAAAGTGCTCATCCATATGATTCTCATCCATCACAAACTTCAATTCGTTTGTGCTCGTTGAGAATCTTAATATTTACTCCAGGTCCGTAATTTATCTGTGAGTATATAAATATTCATTGAATATAGACACTCATTGAAACTATAATCTCTGTGGCAACTGCAAGTTCCATGATACAAGAATTAGTGAACGCACTTTATCTGTACGTTCCGTGCGCCGGCTATATAAAGAGACGCGTTCAAGCCACATTATCCTCTCTTGTTTACCGCGCTACAAGGCTGACACGTCGCCGCGTTGTGTGACAGGAAGTCACTCCACTCGACTCATCATTGAACATACTTATGTAAGACTTTTTGGACAATGATTTCATACATAAAATCATTCAACTGCTGCGCCATCTCAATACATGGCACAGTACGCTCTGCAGCTCAGTATTGAACATATTTGTTCACAATCATTCTCTAGTTTCAGCCATTGCTTGTACGCTACAAGGCCGAAACAAGGAAGACTGCTCCACGGAAGACTACAGCAACTATGACAGCGGAGGAAGGCTACTAACAAGAAGCTCTTCAAACTTTTAAGTATTCATTCTCGTAACAACGAGAACCGCATTCGGAATTAAGAATCACTTATTCTAATGCACTTCAAAATCCTGCATAATTCTATGGTTTTTATAACCAATATTCATGTATAAGCAGGTACTATTGCAAATGAACCTTTTGTATGTAACGGGGGGATGTTCTCAAAGACTTGAGTCCAGTGAGGGTTTTGTTGTTGTTGTATAGTGCAGATCAGTTACGATCGCACCTCAAATTTGTTAACATACCATACAGTAATACTGCTTACCTGGTGAAAGGGTTATTCAAGGGGATTTTACATAAACAGTTGTTTATGTTTCATGTTAATAATGTATTGTGACTCCGTAGAAACCATTATTCTCGGAGTATTGGTTGCACACAACAACCAATCTCAACTTTGCAATTCAGGAGACAATTTATGTAATTCTGCTTTTGTAATTTAAGGAAATTAAATGTAGACTTCGTTTAAATGTAATAAATGTGTATTTATGAATCTGAGACGTGTTATACAAGAATCTCTTCTCATCTTTTATCTCTTTAGCTCGTTGAAACATACGAGTCCCCACATATCCTCTCCTATGTGTACGACGAATGGCTATTCGTTCGTAACAGAGGGTTAATAAGAAAACTTCGGTCGTAGAGATGAGAACATTTTTGGAGAAAAAAATTACTGAATCAGACGTTATCTAAGATATTTGAAGGTATTTAATGACACGATTCAAGTGAAGGATCGAAACGAAGTTAACAAATTAGAGCACACATCCACATTTCACTTTATTAACACATATTTTGTTTATGAATCGTTTACCTCGAAATGAGTATCCGAAAGGTTAAGACACAGACTTCCATTGCATACAACAGTGATTGATATACAGTAGATGACAACTGCTGATTTGGTCAAGAAGCGCAATGTTAATGTGTGCCAGTAAGAAATACTTTATTTTTTCCTCCGTAGAAAGAAATATACATTTTAAATTCAAACAAATACTTTTGAGCATTTCCCAGAAAATACCTTCCTCTACAGAACAAGTCACGTAAGAATATCTCTGTAACCATTTCTAATATCTAAATTAAAATTAGGATTAATGCAGTATCGGTAGTGAGTCAAGCCTTTTATATTTAATGTACTATCTTTGATCGAAGATAAATGACCAGTTTAATTCAAGTAATTATTTTGTGATTCAAAATTAATTAATTTACAAAATAATTAAAGTAGAATATGCAACAGCTGATATATTAATGATAAATGATTTTGTAATATTAGTATGAATAATAATTTGCTATTTTATTATATTGTATTATGTATGCATGTAACTCGTTTCGGCCAGCTAAGAACTACGAAAGACGAGTGCAAGTAAGGCTCAATTTTTGTGTGAATTTACTCACTAGACACATCGTAAATTTTACCGAGATCGGAGGAACAGTGTCTACATAAGATCCAGATTGCAGTATCCGAGTATTACAACTGCGGTTGTTAGTCGCAGAGAGCGGTTGTTAGTCGCAGAGGGTGAACTTTTCATACATCACAGCTATTTAAACTGAGACATGGAAATGAAAAGCTACAAATTTTATCTTGTCCCACCTGGGAATTGAACCCGGGATGACTTGGTGACGAGCGATCACGCTGACATCGTAGCCACTGAGGGGATTACATTGTATTATATTGAGAATCATGGTAATAATTCATGTAGCTCATGAAAATAATAAACATTACGAGTGTTTAAATCATTTTCGTGAAGTATTTTAAGAGTTACAATGTTATTATGTTATGTTTTTATGTCCAAGTTATGGCTTCGTGTAACAACATTAAAAGATTCAACTGACGATAATGGATGTCAGCCACAACATTTACATAAATTATCAAGAAAAGTTTCATAGTTACCTAGAATACAACATTACCAACGCATAAAAACAGAAGACCACCGTCGTCCGCAGAGGTGTACAAACACGAGCAGAGTAGCTTCCGCAATCCATCAACGTCCTTATTAACAATACCCGATCGCTAGACTATTAATCAACATCGTTTTCATTAGTGCTACAACGCGCTCCGCCTCCCTTAGATGCTCCAAATTGATGGTACGTCCTTCACTCTTGGGATTTTGATGGGATTCCTTGGGATCGCGTTATGATTGAATCGACCAAAAGTTGGGGATTCTTCTGACAAGAGAAGTAACTAACTTGGTTCCTCATCGATTTTAATCATTTTTATCCTTGTTATCGGATTAGCTACCCATTCTACCGGGATTAAGGGATTTTACGCAATGGAAATTTAGTTTACACGAAAGTTATGCAAGTAATTTCCAGAAAAGAGTTGATTACCTTTAAATCACCTTCGTCCGACGGGTTGCATGCCAGTTTGTCAGTCAATGGCGAAACAATTGATTCATTTAGAAGTTAGTCTTAAACATTTGTCTGTTATTAGAAAATAAAATTAAGATATATAAATATGTGAAAAGTACTCTAATTCTCATTCTGCTGCAACCCAACATGTTATTAGCTATGAGAATACGACCAATATTTTAAAAATTTATAATCGAAACTATTATTTCAGAGGAGCAAAAGAAATCGTACAATTTTCCATTGCGAGTAAACGTATTTCTTAGAAACTAAACCATAAAAGTAAAGTCAATTAAAACAACAACAAAATTGTATTCTCAACAAAAGTGTACGAGTCTTCCCCTGTTACGTTATATTAGTATTGGTTCCATTTTTGTTTTGTTTTGATTTTTTACAATTGTAATGATGTGTCTTAGATAAGCTTCATTAGCAATAAAACTTTACGACTAACGTAGATATTTTGATTTTGCAGCTTCTTAACGACAGAACTTTCATGAAAGGAGGAAGTGCATTAAAGCGGTCCCTATCTAATCCAGCACCTTGTGAGCTTCCTACGCCGCACGCCCTCCGCTGTGTGTCGTCGCAATTGCACACGCATTGCTCTCGTGCAAGAACTCGAAAGAGGGTCGTAAACATGTGGTATCCCATTTAGGGTGCAGTGTCGAGAATGTCTGTTTTAGAGCGCAAGTTTCGAGGATTTGATATGCACGTCGCGTGGTTTTACTAGCTTGCGCGATTAAAACGCGTTATGACTTTCATTTAATGTGCGCGCGAAGGAGATGTTCTCGCGCGTCTTGTCGCATTCGACCAGGAAATACAGTTGATTTTTTCATTGACAACAAGCAAATTTTACAATGAAATTTTTATCCGTTAAAAGAGTCAATCATTATACATTTGTTCGCTCTAGATTTCTTATCTCAGAACACAATTACCTGAATAAGTCTTTTATTTCTCGGCCAATGCACAAATAACTCATAGTCATTAATCAGTGGTTATTTTGTTGAAATTGATATCGCAATAAAATACATATTTTGTCCAATGATCATTTCATTAAGAACATAAATGTTGATTACATTCAAATCCATGTAAAACTTTCATTTATGAAAACAAAATAATACTTCAGAATCAAACGCGAACATTAAATGATATTAGTTAATTTAAATGAAACAAAATAATAAGCAAACAAATAAACAAAGAACAAAACTCTCAAAAAATCATTTTCATACAACAACTATTTCATGTATACTATTCTATAGGTGATATTCAAAATATGCTCATTCAGTTGTGAATATAATGTCGTTACAAAAGCATATAGTTCACGAACATGTTAGTTATTCTGTCTTACAAGCGATGACAATCATAATCGATTTCCCATTCAACATGAATGTGAATTTAACGTGAGATGTCATTGGATATTTAAAGTTTATAAGCATACAATTCTTTGTGCCTCGAGCTACTTATTGATGAACTTAGACACGTTTCTCCATGACTCGAGAATCCGATAAAAATATTATACAGAATTTAATGAGATATTGCTTGTACATCTAGGGTGAGGTTCAAAGGACCAAAAAATAAGGAAGTAAATGAGGTGTGGTTCAACACTGGACACAGCAACAAAACAATTTAATGACACGAAACATTGCAACTAACAATATAAATCATTAAAATGAGGTGATCCATAGCTGAAATAATGATGTGAGATGATCCGTTTCTTGAAAGAGTCAACCTGGATGGCGTTGGCTTGGTGTCGATTTGATTGGTTTGAGTTGATGTACAGTTGAGGTTGAGGTCAAACTTGCTGATAGCGTAGCACGTGGTGATTCAACTTGGAGATTATCTCGTAAAGGTTGGTGTGCTCACGAGAGGTGCTGTTGTCGATTGAAACTAATTCCCCCAGCTGTCTCCTGGTAGAAGATGAACGGGAAGTCGTCTTTATGCGTGCCGAATGATGAGAGTACTATGACAGATTTGATGTTGACTCCTCGGACGAGTTTTGCAGAGAGTGTCCACATGTCGTGGCTGCCAAATGAGGAGTGATGAGATGATATGGTATGTTGATCAGTCGAGTGACTTGTGACAAGTGAGAAGATGATGACTGGTCGGGTAACTTGTGGCAAATGAGAGCGGTCGCTCGTTCGTGACTCCCTTGTAGCTGCGCGCTGTTAGCGCGATCGATCGGTCGATCGATAGCGTGACGTCGTCACGTCACTGGTTGACCGTGTATCGATCGTACATAGTGCGATTGTATAGCACGTAATACAAGTTAATTTGAATTTTTCTGGTGGGGAAATGCAAACTCGTGGATTTCAGGATAATTAATTCCAGGATGATTTAACAAATATTTTGTACCAACCAAAATCGCAGTGCGACATCAAAAGTTTCTTTTGCACCTTTTTTCTTGTGTCGATATATGTTTGAGAAACAATGATTGGTATTTTTCTAGAAAGACATCTGAGTAAAAATTTGTGAAAATAAAACTATGACAAAAGTCAGAAAGTATTTTATGTGGTAGTAGTAGTTTAGCTGTCGTCAATCTCTGTTTGAAACTAGTGCTTTGGCCCATTGGTTGCACCACGATGACGTCAGTCACTCGTGACTGTAGGTTTGCAACTGACCTTTCGTAGGAATTACAAATTCTTTTCGAAAACATTCCCTCTCCACCCTAACTTACAAACCTTACCGAACTTTGTTACGACTCGGGTAGAAACTCGTAATAGGATCGTTCTACCTCTAAAACCTTATTTTCTAAGATTTCAATACGGAGTCTAGTTATTGAGTCACATACATTTTTTCGGCTATCGGTCTATAGCACAGATGAGCCGTGACAAAAATATCTCGCTTTTATAAGTTCTCTCACAACTCAACCTCCTTTATAAATGCATTAAAAATGTTATACGTTATGTTCTCGAAAATGACACATTCCTCGGTCCCTTGTAAAAGTCACATACTTTTGATTTAATTATAACACTGAGCTTTGAGATATGATAAATAACGCCAAAAACCTTATTATTTCCGAATTTCCTCTTTGAATAGAAAACGTGATATATAATAGTTTGAAGATTCAAAATAATTATATTGGAGGAGTTGAATTGATATTGCTTTGAATATGTATGATACATTACTATATAAAGAACAAACTTTGGGGTCCAAGTTTCATGACTAATATAGTATTTATTCATTTGATGTGGAGAATGCTAAACAAACGCAATATTTTATCACAGATTTTCATAACATAATTATTTGTTCACACAGACTTCTGGGTAAAAGTTCGTGTGATTCACGGTGAAGGAAGATAATTGGAAAGTCGAGTTGATTCAGACAACCCGAGCGAACTAAAGACAATGGAGAGAAGGGCTTTATAAAAGGGAATGAAGTGAATAAAATTGCGACGTTTCTCACATTCAACCAATGATAATATAAAAAATTGGAATGATATGATTACAGTTATTTTTGCCACTTCACAACGAAACTAAGGAATATGACGTTGACACTTTCTATTACACATATGTCACCTAAGTCTCTTTGAACTATAAAATGTGTTCTTACGTAGAAGACGTTCTTACGTTCTGCATTTTCCATTGAAACGTACGAACCACTATATTCTTTCAACTCACATTAGTTTAGATTTTTTTTATTAATCGCTAATCCAAAAAGATAATGAATTGTTTCTGTCTTTTGTTTCTTTACATCTTTAGTTGGCGCACTCAAGAGCGGGGCACTTACTGTTGAAGCATTGTATTGAGTGGAAATATGAATAAATTGTCACAATAGAAAAATCTACAACAAAATTACAAGATTCACAAATAGCGAAATTTGCGTATGATGTTTTTATAGATATTTTGAGTACTGTACAAGATCGCGTATTGTGAATGATCGGAAGTATACTATAAATCAACGCAGAAGAACTGACTGCTTGCAAAACTCTATTAATTAAAGAAATACTCTATTTAATTTTGCCACCTTAAAATAATACAAATTTGTTGATGCGAATCAAAATTTCGCATGACTAATAAACAATTATGGCCCATTAGTTTTATTCATGGCAACATTTGTCCAACATTTGTCCAAACGATTGAAAGTAAAAAATATATAGAAGTTGAACAGCACATCTCTAAATATTCAAGAACAAGACGAACTAATTGATTACATTTTGACATAAGGAAAAAATATCATGTCAGAATCTCAATGTAAGAACGTTGGCCCAAATGTCTTTCTCCATCAAACACACACTGAAATACTACAGTAGGATCAAAACATGTGATTAAATAACTTCCCTTCTTTGGGTCATAAATTGGGAATGTCAATTTCATTATTAGTATTATTTGTATTGCTATAGATTTCTTTCTTTCGCATCTTAAGATTCTTGATAAAATGGCCCGGGCCGTGGCGAAGTGTCCATTTTCTAGAGATAAGAACTACCTAACTATGAGGGGTGCTGCAGTAATATTGGCTTTCTGAAGAGATATGTTAATGTACTTGTGTAAATTCAATGTCTCTAAAAATAAATGTAAAGTTTTTTGGGATCAGTCTTTTTGCAAAAATTTCCGTTGGGACAATTAGACTTATTTTATCTTCCAAATACTTTGTACCTCCTCAGAGAGAGGGGTGTATTTTGAAATATTCTTAGCTATTGTCTTCCGAATGTTTTATGTTTTTGACACGGCGATATCTATAAGGAATGTGGTTTTATTCCTTTGGTCTATAACGTTATAACTGGATGATTATGGTGGATTGATTTGCCAGAGATGAATCCTCCCAGGGCAGTACAAATATATAATAAAATTGGCAAAAAACAATTTCTGTCCAGAGTTTTCTTTGTCAAATCCCAATATACTCTATCTTGGTTCGATGAATTTTAAATATAACTATTTTAGTTTTTACTAACCTTGTGTTCAAAGTTAGGAATAGAAAGGCTAGGGATCAAGACCCCCACCCCACTCCAATGAGGAAACCTCGAGTGTACCAAAATACACAATCAATAAAGGAAACCCCAAAACATTTGTTTAGCGGTACTATGAAATAAATTTATCAATTTCTTTGTATTCAATTCTAAATGCCCATTATTCCCATTCAAAATTTATTTTCGCTCTCTACCAATATTTCATTTCCACTATCGGAAGATATATTTGACAGGTAAATATCTTTTGCGTGAAAACGCATTTAGAATTTTTTAATGAATTATTCATGTCTTACGATTTTTCCTGTAAAACTCTTTTACACCGTATAATGTATGCAACGTTATTTCCAACATCATGTGTTTAAATTAACACAACTCTACTTTATGTTTCGTTAGTTAGTAAATACTATCAATTGCTTTAATTTAGGATCAGCTCGAACATAAATGATCTCTCCTGTAAATCTTGCGTAGGAAGATAAAAGGAAATATGCTTTGCGAAAGAACGAAACAAGCCTTTAGATCCTTCGATTTCGTGAAAATCCTACAATGTGGCCAGAGCTGTCTCTGTCAGAGACAATATACTGCCGGCGAAAACAACACCCGGCGGTGGGTCGTAAGCTCTGAAGGGAATCTTTGTAGTGGGAGATGGCGCTCTAGCACACCAATGGAGAAGAGGATAGCAATGAAGAAGAATAATGATGTGGAAGAGAGACAATTAGGAGACGAAGAAATGACACAGAAACAAAGAAAATATTCGTAACCTAAACATTGGAAAGCAAAAACAGTAGTTTTGGCTAATACGGGGGAATTCAAACGAGAGACAATATCAGTGGCAGCAAAGGACGTAAAGACCTTAACGCAACCCGGAGGATGAAGATACATAGAAGCGGAGTTAATGATAAAGAAAAAGGATATCCATCGGTGATGAGAGCCGTAGTTAAACAATAAATGGGAAGATGGTAGTGGAAGGCTGGAACTCAAAAGGCTTAGTGGAAAAGAGAGCTGCGGTAAAGCACTCATTTGTGCGTAAGTTCCAAGATAAAGCGGAGGCATTAGCGGTGGAAAAGGGACGAACGTTGGAAACAATAGAAGAAGCTGATAAGAATGACGGAATAAGGATAGAAATAGAAGAATACATAAAATGAGATGAGATGAGATGAGATGTAATCGCAATGAGTACGGAATAAATTAAACAGGAAATAAAGAAAATTATTTAATTGGCAGCTTATTGATTGATATCCGAAGAGCAATTAATTTAAAATATTGTATCATTTACCCGATCTTGGTGAAACTATGCAGTATTTTCAATTTACTGAAGACAAGAAAAATAATGAAAGACGGTAGGGGAGGAAGGAGAATAGAAAATTAACAATCTTACAAAATTAAGATAGTGGAGAGAAGATAGATTCGGCTAGTCGACCATTCAACAGTCTAATAAAAAAAGCCATCAAACAACAGATACTTCGTCAGTAATACGAACAACTATAAGGAAGATATAAACTACATGATTCTCACATGGAAATGATGCTGGAAACCGATACTAAATAGTACTCTGTTATGAGTTTAAATCCAAAAATGAAAACACGTTTCATAGTTTCTTTTTTTCAATTAATGAGTGCTAGTAAACCAATATCGGAAACAAAATAAAAACAACAGAGCAAGGGAAGTGAGAAAGGAAAAAAAAGAGAAATGATGCGGGGATATTAGAGTGGTATGTGTCACAAAGCTAAACATGGTGATGGAGTAGGAAAGAGAGCGAGCAATGCTGGTAGCAGGGAGTTTTATTTTTTTTATATTTTTCCTCAGAGCGTGAGATGGGACTGTGAGAGTGGGCGTGGGTGGGGTGTGAGAGGGGCGCAGAGGTCGCACGTCCGCCGCGGAGGCGGTGGCGGTGGCGGGGGTGGGGGTGGACCAGGGACCCTGGGGCGCTGGCCACAGAAACATCACTGTTTCTATCGATTCCCAGACAGAGAGAGGGAGTCTCAACTCACTGCGATGCTAGGCCCCTCGGAATGGTTTTCTCAACTGCTCTCCACATCTTACAAAATGCTTTCACGTCGACGATACTCCAATACTAGACACGGTCGTATTGATTTGTGGCATTCTCTTTTCCGATGAGGTGTTAAAATTAATATAAAGAGAAATTTCAGGTTTTTTCTTCACTTGAGAAACACTCATTCGTAATTTGAAACATTGGAGTTCAGATACGAACCCTCCGGAACTAAAATACAACGCTCATGAACAAAAATCATCAGTGGTATTAAAAGATAGTGGTAAAAATGCTCTTGAGAGTGATATCAGACGCTTTATAGTACATATATTACATAATTATAACATATGATTGGTTACTAAGTGAGATATTTAATTGTTGAATAAAATTATTACATTATGTAACTTAACACAACTTAAAAATATAATATTCCGTCAAGCAAATAAAAAATACGCAATCTTTATCATTCAATTATTAATATAAACACAAAAATTAAGTCAGCTTCTTCTACACAAAAAAGTGCAGTATATCTGCCCAAAGCACGGGAG
>NNCF01127228.1:423233-435132 GCA_002313205.1 Laupala kohalensis
ACATAGCAAGTCCGCTATTTCTGCTCCTTGAGCGCCGGCGACTAGAGGAAGCAGATCCGACATGGGAGTCTGACTTCAAAGCTTCGGTTCTTCGGGGTTGAGGGGAAGCGAGTTCTTCGCCGAGGACGACTCCGAGATTGTACTCGGGGAGATTGCTTCTTCTTCGGTGTCACTTTCAGGGTGTTGGTTGATGTTGAAGTTGAAACAGATACTGAGTTTTTCTTGGGTGGTGCCTTATATTTTGTGGGTATGAGAATCTTGCACCCCAGAAATTCGTCTTTTAATGCAGTGGAATCATCCAATAATGCCTGATTACCGGAATAACACATCTTGGGTTTGACGATGTCCTCCAAAACGACCTGACAGCCAATAGAAGCTGTACATGGTTTTGGTGCGGTGACTGCTGCTGCGAAAGATTTACTAATGTTTATCTGATTTTTAATAAGATACCGTAGCCTGGCCTCCGGAAAAGACACTTTTTCCGTAATGCGGATTCTTTGAATGTCTTTTTCCATTTGGTACACGCCGCATTTCTTTGAATTGGAAGGATGGCTTTCCTTACAAATCACGCAGCACGGAGGTGACGAGCAATCTGACTCGTGCGACGTCTGTCCGCAAATAAAACATACTTCACAGGCTGACTTGCACCGGTCTATGGTGTGACCGAATCTCTGGCACTTAAAGCAGCGCAGAGGATTCAATACATATTGCCGCAATCGCAGGGTGTAAAAAACAGCAGGATATTGATTTCGGTAACGAAGGCTTATCAAACGACAGAACCAGTGTGGAGGTGGGGACTAGCTTTCCCAACACCTTCCTCTCAACTCTGTGGATGTTTGGGGCTAAAAGAATGTTTTAAGGTCTTCATCTGATTCATGTGCAAGTCTTCCTGGTTTACGACGCCCTTGCACATGTTCAGGACAGGGTGTGTTAACGTCTTTATTTTATGACCAGCAATTTCTGTCAACTTTAAAGTAGTCTCGATCTGCTTGTCTGTACGTGCTTCCAACAGAATTTCACTATTCCGCTGGCGCACGACAGACTGAAGTTTTCCGATGTTATCGTCAATTGCTTTCGCAAGACGAACTGAGCTTATTGACTTAAAAGTCTTGTCTTCTATGCATTTCATTAGTAGGAAGCGAGGCTGTGTCGGCCGATCGCTACCCTTACAAAAGAAACTGTGGAGATCCACAGTTTCGCCGATTAATCACCTCTTCCTAGAGGAAGAGGGCAAAAGGGGTGAGGGGGAGCTTTAGTTTCCATGTGAATGTTTTTTAATTTCATCCCCGTGTTCCCCACCCACCACCGAGTCCAACGAGGGGACACCCCACTGGTGTGCCAGGGTTGACACGGGGATATAGCGGGGGCACACATGGTTCTTTAAGCAAGGTTGCTCCAACGCCGCCGAGCAGCGAGAAGGACTCCCTGCGTGTCCCCTCTCACCCTGTAGTTCAGTCGAAGTCCTAGTCCGAGCCGATTGGTCGGAGGTGGGTTAGCCCCCGACAACCCGTCTAGAAGAGGCAGAGGCCAAAGCGAGCGTATTGGGGCGCATCTAGAGTGCACGCACAAGTTCCTGAACTCATCAGGATTCGCATTCCCTTCGACACGGGTCGCCATGCACGGCAAAACACATGGGTGAGCGTTCAGCACACAGTGAAGGCCAGTAAGGAAGGTGAAAGCGATGAAAGTAAAAAAGTAGGTAATTAGAAAAGAAAAGTACAAAGAAAGAAACACTTGAGAGCCTTCTCTGTTCCCACCGTCAGGACGTGGACCGGCTTACATCGACGGCAATGTTTTTTTGGTAAAGCATAGAAAAATAGTTATCCATTCACCCTGCACGGTAGTCATGTTAAGCAGTATCTTCAGAGAAAGGCGGACAGGTTTTTTTGAATATGCTTCCAATACCGACGGAGATATCCAAGGGTTTCTTCAATACCAAGTGAAAAGGCAGGTGCAAATGAGGTTCCTAAGAAAAGAGATGTGGTTGCTGTAGCATTCTGCACCCCAATCCCACCCTTTACAAACACGAGTCTTTGATGTTGCAATCTGTTCGGAGCTCTGCTCACATGCCGTTTTTTATTTGATGAGGTTTTGCTTCATCAAGAGGAGGAGACTGTTTTATGCAGTTCTCAAAATACATTATATCTTATACACTTTAAGTATACGATACACATCTATGAAAAAAACATTTTTTGTCTATAATACCTCTATGAAAATGGGTATTTCCCAAAGGAGTGGAAAAGTAGCAGATTCGAGATTCTATAAACCTGGAAATGCTTTCATGAAATGTATTAATAAATGATATATTACATAAATATGGTGGAAATCATATTTGTATGATAGCAAATGACGACTTTATGTGCACGATGTTCTTTAAATGGAGCGGAAGGATATTTAGAATAAAGGAAAGACTGATGATTTTTTATTCCTAGTTAAATCCCAGTTTCTCGGCTAAGCAAACCGCTACCTGGGTTAATTTACTGCCTTTTCCTTCTCGTCGTAATCTAATTTTTTCTTATATCTTCATAAAATATCTTCCATCTCTTCTTTTCTTTATAATTTTGTTTCATCCCCTGCGAACTGTCTACTACCTAAATTTTGTCTTATTAGCTTTGCGTATTACCATTATATCCGTAATATATTTCTCAAATATTCTGTCCCGCACCTCCGTTGCAATGTTCTCGTCCCATCTATCATCATTAAATATTCCATATTTCTTCCATATTTCTCGAATCCAAGTAGCTCGTTCTGGGCCGAGTATGTTGTAGTGATGTATTACGTGGTCTACAGTGTCCATTTCCTCATGGCATGCACAAAGCTTTGAAAATGTTAGTCCTAATCTATACCAATACATATTAAAATCACCGTGACTGGTTAATACTTCCATCATTGAAGGTGTCAGTTGCAACCACTTTTTATACTTATATCCGTATGTTAAATTGGGTATTAATTTGTACGTAATTCTGCCTTACATTGTCTTGTCCCAACGTATTTGCCAAAATTGCATAAGTGCTCTCATTATTTCCATTTCCATCCTTGAGTATTTCGTTGTATCTGCTATTCTCCAACTTGAATTTCTCCTGTTTTCTTCAGTTTGTATCTGAGGAAGTGCTTATCAATTTCTAAGTCTATTGGTATCTGTCCTAGCATTATTTGTAAAGCTTTTGTTGAGTAATTATATGTGCACCACTCCAATATACACTAATTTTGAATTTTCGTACCACACGGTACAACAGTACGTAATTTGTGGTAGCAAAACCCATTTATATATTGTTATTAACTGCTTTGTTCCAACACTCTATCGGTTGATTCCCACTCACATTAATCCATATATCATTCGTATTATTTTTTACCCTACGTAATTCAAAAGTTTCACAAACGTTAATTTTTCATCAATATAATTCCTAAATATTTTATATTGTCTTTTATTTGCACTCTCCAGTCAGGGAATTGTATAATGGGATCTCGTCTGCTTTTATCCTTAATTTTCATTCCGAAAACTATTCCGTCAATGTTCGAGAAATCGATAGACGTAATTTCTGTGCTTCTTGCTCGAACAATTTTAATATTCTTAGGCTTGCTGTTTCTAATTCTCTTCTACTATTTCCAATTATGATAATGGCTATATCATCAACATATGCAATTAATTATACTCTTTCCTGTACCATCCTTTCTAATAATATATATATTACGATATTCCAGAATGTCGGTCCCGTATGACTTCCCTGAGGATAACCCTTTGTCATTATGTGAATTAGTTCGTTCTCTCCTATTCTCAGTATGACATGTCAGTCTTCTACATAAGATTGTATTATTTTTCGTAGTTTACCTGGAATATCTTTCTTGATTATTTCTTGTTGCAATATGTCCTAAGTATTCCAGTGTCAAATGCACCTGTGACGTCTACTGATATCATCAATGCGTATCGTGTAGTTCGTCCTTTTATCTGTTCTAGTAAGTGATTCATTCCATCTTCTGTATTCTTCCCTTTTATAAACCCGTATTGCCTGTGGCACAACGTTCCCTTTAATTCTTCTTGTAACCTTTGTGCAAATATCTTATCCATAATTTTACCTAACACCGGACGTTACATTATAAGTCGATAAGATTTACCCTCTTGTGGGTCACGATTGCCAGTTTTTTTTAACAATTTTAACTCAGTAATCTTCCACGCTCGAGGGAAATAACTTATTGCACAACATGTTCTGTAGATATCCAGTAATTCGTCTTCGTATATTTTATATAATAGTTTTACCATTTCCTGTGTTATGTGCTCAAATCTATGACCTTTGTTTGACCTCGTTTCCTGTAGTATGTTTCTTATTTGTGTTGTTTTAATTATCTCTTTGTCTTCTATCTCTCCATATACGCAGTGTCGCTCAGGCGCTCATATACGAAGTGTCACGCAGTTTCCTCACTTTCTTTCCTTGTAAAATTTCTGTCATCATTTGCATACCTGTGTCTTTCTACCCTGTTGTTAGTCCCTTCCCTGTTTTTATGCAACCTCACTTTTCAATTTTTCCATTCCTATAATATAAGGCAGTCACCATACAATGCAGTCTGAAACAAACGTATTCCAATCTTCGTTCTTCTTTTCCTTTATTAATTTCTTGTATGTTTTCAAGAATTTTCTGTATTGTTCTTTGCGAATCTCATAAATTTCTGTTCTTGGGTTGTTTTCTTGTATTGTCGTCATTGTCTATCCCGTTTCCGTGTAGCTTCTTGTAGTTCTTTATCCCACCACGACTGTCCTTCTTTTCGTATCTTACAATATTTCTGTACTTCCCCTAACATACTCAATTCCAGCTGTTCTATTATTTTATCAAAATTTAAATTCCCATGTTTAATTGGATATTTCTTCATTTTGTGATTTTGAATATGTCTCCCAATCTATTTTTCTAAAATTTATCTTCGTGTATACCTCGTCTTTTGTTTGGTTTATTATCCAAATCTGGAGGTATTCTCTCAATCTGGTCTCATGGTCAGTCGTTATAGCATTATTTATTTGCCATTGTGTTGATGTTGTCTTTCCCGTTCGTGTTTTTAAATTCAAGTCTATAATGAATGTTCCGTTATGTTTTAATTGTGGGTATTTCAAAAATATTGATTATACCTAAATAATTTTCAGAGATTAGTTTTTCTATCTTTCTTCCCTTTCGTATGTTGTTTTATCCCCCTACACGACTGATCTACTACTGTAATCCTCACATGAATCGATTTCTTCTCCACGAAATTCTTCTAAAATAATTTTTATCTTCTTGAATATTGTTGTGCGTTTTGTTCCACATTGCACATATACATTTAAAACCATTACGTTGATTTTTTTGTTCTTACTCATATTAACATAAACCTTTTTTCTTATTTTATGTGGAATATGTATGAAATGTCCACTTACGGTTCCTGCAATACACTAATATCAATTTTATTGTTTTCTATAAATTTTATAATTTCTATTGTCCCTAGTATACCTCATTGCAAGCTCCTTTAAGCGTCATATTGCGAATGTGTTCGAATTATTCCAATTATTCTTTTGTATTCCTTACAAGTACAACTTCTAATACTATGCGCATGTGGCCTATTTTTCCGTTTGCAATTGATACATGTTGGGGTCGATTTCTCTTCCTTTCATTCTTGGTGTTGATGATCAACTGTTCCGTAATGTCCAAAATATTGTTGCCCGTCGTTGCAAAATTTAGCTAGTTGTCCGTAACGATGACAGAAATAACATCGTAGAGGTTCTACTTATTCAAAAATCCTATAAGATTTATATCCTGTATATATTTTTCTTATCTATTATCTTCTTGTATAACTTTCCTTTAATCTCAATCACCCAGTGTTTGGATCTTCCACTTTGCGCTCAAACTTCTTCTCACCCGCACTATATCTTCTTACTCCCCCCCATTCTGTTTTTTGTTATATTCACAAATTCATTTTCATCTTATTCTTCCACATTATAAAATAGTCTTGGGTAATACATTTCGTCCCTCTTCGGTTTGTAGTTTCCCTTGTTGACCTATTATTTGTCCTACTTTCCTAATCATTTCATCCTCCTCAACACGTATCATTACCTTATCTCTTGTTAATCGAAAGTTTTCAATATTAAATTTTCCTTTAACCTTCTGCAAAGCTTCATGCACAGTTTGTACTATATTAACTACAACTGTTTCATCTTACTTCCCTACTATTATTATTTTTTCTCTTTTCTTTTTCCTTCATACTACCTGAGCATATGAACAACCTCCTTCTTCCCCTTCATCCTGGGATGGTAGTTCCCTACTTTCATCAACTATTTACGCCAGCTTTTAATTTGTTATTTGCATTGTTTGTGTTTAATATTGTACCCGCATCTGTTCCATATCCTGTTTTCCACATAAACTACCCAAGTATTCCTCTGCTGTCCTTATTATCTCTACTTTACGCATTACTTTCCCTTCTTATTTTTGTTCAATTTCTCGAGAAGCATGTTCCATCGTTGCTAAGACTCTTTCTTCTAACACTTCTAATGGTCTTATATTTGTTATGTCAAAATTTCCGTCTTTAATTCGTTCCCCTATTGTCATAATAATTTTCTTCGCTTCTGGCAAACGTTTCGAGTCCTGTATTTGTTTTCGTAATGCTTCTACCTCCTTGTATAATTGTTCGCAGTGTTTCCAAATTTCTTTAATTGTGTTTTATTTTCTGTTGCTATTTCCCTGACAATACCTTAAATTTCTTGACTTCAAAAGCCAGTTGTAACTCATCATATATTTTTGTATTCTTTTCTCTTACTTCTACTTTCTTGTATCGTCACGTACGTGTCACAATTTTATCAATCACGTTTTTGGTGGTATTGTGTTTGCTAGGATTGTTACTGTTTGGAGGAATTGATGCATCATTTTTGTCGTTCATACTATCCATGGTAATATATAAGAATGCTACATTTATTTTCCTTGTTTTTTGTGTGACTTGGTGTGAATATTATGTTAAGTATTATTTTCCTCTATACACTTTATCAGTCAATGCTTTTGTAAGTCTCCTATAAATATTATTGTTAGTTTATTTTTTAAGTGATTTTTTTTATAAAAGAAATATTTATTATTTTCTTCTAATTTTGCTTCACTAGTCTAGTCGATCTTTTAGTTTAGTATTCTTTAGAATTTATATCAGTCAAATTTTCCATGCCGTTTGAGAGAGGTCCGTTTTTTTTTCAAAAACGCATGTTTCCCTGCCACGTGCTGTTCACCTGTAACTTCGGCCCCTTCGATCCGAGGTTCTCAAATATTGCTATGGGTCCTTCTGGTACCCCCTTGTATCTCCTGTAGAAATTTGGTATCCCTACTCTTATTTTATACTATGTTTCTGAAACTCTTTCCAATGGTCCGGTATATGGTTTAGGTTTAAGCCACTGGTGGCGCCACTAGTCTTCCCTCAATATGAGCCGGTTTGTTGTTTGGTAGAGGCGTATTTTGTTTCCTGAATGAGTTCCAAGATATATTAAAACAACATGTATAGCTCTTTGGCGGCTGTAAGCAATTTATATGATCGTTCTTCTAAGTAACAGGAACAACTATTTGTTAACTATTTCCAAGCCACTGCAGCTAATTTTGTTTGGTTTTATATTGAAGCAGCTGTTACACTACTATTTACGTATGCTCTTAAATTTTCAGTACACTACACTACTTAAATACCTGAGTATTGGCTGATTGTAATTTAGTATTTCACTTTTGGGAATACGCACGCTTGCATAGAAAAAGTAATATCTTCTACAATTTTCAGTCGAATTACCCTAAAGTTCCAAAACACACTGTAGATTGACTGGAAATTATATTACACAAGTTTCTTACGCGCTAGTCTTCATCGTAGTACCATTTTCCAAGTCAGTTATACCACGTAACGATGTTCTCCAGTTGAAGTTAGATATGGTCGTATTTTGGCCCCTGAGGGCCTAATTGAATCACAATTCCGTTCACACACTTCTGTTTGCTTCCTATTTAAAATAGCACAAATGAAAACCATAAATCACACGTTTACTACACCTTCCAGTATCTTAATGCAGAGCTCTATCACACTGATTATACTATACTTTCTGTTTAATCATCGTAACGTTCTTCCAGCACTGAAATAAAAATATTTGAGCTGGGGTAGCTGATCTATTGGCTGCCAGCCGTACATGAGCTCGCACAGCTAATATCCGTCTGCTATCACGTGTATTTTCGACCGTCTATATCACAATGTTCAGCATTAGCTCTCACAGATTAAGTAGCTAATCTACAAGATACGAAAAGGGAACCTATAGTACAAGGTTTTGCCAATGAGTAAGCATGTAATATTGATTCGACATGAGTCGATGCCGACTATCTGCTTGCTTTTTTCTGAACTTTTTTGACGATATTAAATATTATTACAACTCCATTGTCTTACCTTGTTTCATCAGAGGCGTACAGCAAACGTTCTTTTCTTTCGACGTCCGCACGGTAAAAAATTAGTCAGATAGCTCTGCCTAAAATTAGGTGTGATAGCTCACGCGTTGGCTATCTAGCTGACAGACAGTGCCATTAGCGTCCACAACATATGCTCTTTCTGCCCTAAAACAGTTTTCGTCTGAACGAGACCAATTTTCTATCACTGCGGAAGCTAACGCTGTTTTGTCTGGAAGGAAGAAAGTTACTTCAACAGCTATAGCTTATATGTTTTGCGCGCAACAACTCAGCCCCGTTTAAAAATCTGACTTAGCTACAAGAACTGTTGTTTATTCCTCGCCACTGATCTCGCTCGTTGTTGCCGCTATATGACACTCAGCTGCGCTGCCTTCAATGCATTCGGTTTGTTGACTCATGACTGAGGCGGCACAGCCTCAGCATTTTAGGCTGAGCTATTGAACTTATTTTTCCGTGAGTGTGGAATTGAAGAGCTCTCTGTAGTAACTCACCTGAAACACAAGAAACAATTAATTAGATTAAATAAATATTAAACAATTAATTCTATAAATTAGATTAAGCATATAGATCGATTAAATAACTAGATTACAAACTACAAATTAACATAATTTTTTTTGAAACGCAAAGGACTAAAAGCGTTTTTGTTGCCAGACACACCACAAATCTCAAAAATTTATTTCATAATAATGAAATTTTACTCTTAATTTATAAAACTGTTAATAATATTTTTTTCAGAAAATAGTAATATTTTATTTTCTTCCATAAAAAGATAATGTAATTCATATCTCACATATTACTATAGAGTTTAGGGAAGTAATACAAATGTGCAAATTGTGTTATAAGGGAGGTTAACAGCTATTCCTACACTACTTCCTTTTTTAAACAGTTACCAACCGTAGAAAATAGTCAACAATACTTCTAATTATATTAAACAATGCAATATCCAATTGATACTCTGAGAAAATTGTACGCTGAAATCAATACTAGTGTTTCAATCAATATTTGTTTAATAACCTGAGAATATTATTTTAATTCCATGTGATGTCCAGAATAGCAGCTTTTTGCATAAAATTTCAGTTTTTATTTCATGAAACGTTTTGCACGTTTCGTTGATTTATGGAATTAATTCATACTTCCAAATCGTCTAGTGCATCTTATCCGGTTTTGAATATTTAAGTTGTTTCGCGTGTAGAAGACCAATCGTGTGGTTCAGTAAGTTTGAGGCGGAGGTCTCCCCTGTAGCCTAAGATTCTGGGTTCATATAGCGGGTGATTTTTTTTTGTCATCATGTGTTGTAGGGGAGAGTGAGGTAATTACGAACACTCAAGGATAATTGGTAATTATGCTTATACCATTGCAAAAAGTCAAATTCTGATTGATAATATTATTGTATTGACTACGTGGATATTATGTAAAAGTACGACCATTTCTACATGACATATAGTGTAATATACTTTCAAAAACAAAAATAAGGATTATCTAATTCTCACAAATTTGAAGGGGTAATAACAGACAGAATTGTATCAGCGGATCAAAGCTCAGTATTGTCTAAGACTCCATTTTTAAGGCTCCAAAATGTATCCAAAACATATAATTAATAATAAAGCTTCTTTGAAAATAATTGTGATATCTAGTGATGCCCATAATTACCCCTAATTATATCCACCCACGTACCCAATTCTATGTTCACTTCCGAAACTAACGCCTGTGAAGTCATGAGAATCATCAACTCATTAAAAAACAAATTTTCAACAGGCATAGATGATACACCCGAGTTTATTGTTAAATTTTCGTCCCACGGTTTATTAAATCGAATCATAAAAATATTTAATAGTTCTTTATCGGAAGGGGCGTTTCCTAACATACTTAAGAGAACTGTGAGACCTTTATACAAAATAGGAAACAAACTCAATGTTGGTAATTTTCGACCAATTTCTCTACTACACACTTTCTCAAAAATCCTACAAAAATTGTTCTATAAGCGTCTTCTAGATTTTTTATCAAAAAATAACATTCTTTCTGACGATCAACACGGTTTTAGGAAATCCTTTTCCAATACAAGTGCCATATTTTCTTTCTTAAACGATGTTACCACATCTCTTGACCGTGGAGAAAATCCTCAGGGTGTTTTTCTTGACTTATCCAAAGCATTCGATGTCATCGATCACGAAATTCTCCTCTCCAAAGTGAATTTTTAAGGCATTTGTGGACTTCCTCTTCAATGGATAACTTCTTATTTAAAAGATAGATACCAACAGATCAAACTATCCTATACTAAAAATAAAATACTTCTGCGTTGTCTTTCAGAAAAAAGCCACTTACTTGTGGAGTACCCCAAGGTTCAATTCTCGGTCCTATACTTTTTTTATTGTATGAGAACNCCATTGTAAACACTGACGAAACAATGTCTATGTCATTTCACAATAGTATCACAAAATCCTTACCCCAGGTTTCTCTTTCTTTAAACGGAACACAATTAAAATCTGTTACGAATACAAAATTCTTAGGTCTCCATATTCAAGACAACCTCAAATGGAATTGTCACGTTGACAATCTTAATTCCCAATTAAGCAAATTGTTTTACGCATTCTGAATCTTAGTTAATGCAGTTAGTCCACGTATTTCCCGTTGCGTTTATTTTGCAAACGTTTACTCCCATTTGTGTTACGGCATTACCTTCTGGGGCAATTCCGGTCAGAGTATTCAAACTTTCAGAATTCAGAAAAGGATAGTTCGGAAAATTTGTAAATCTCACCCCCGAAACTCTTGTAAACCTTTATTCAAGGAATTAAATATGTTAACACTTGCCTGCATTTATATTTATGAAACGGTCTTGTTTGTTAAGACCGAATTACTGAAGTGCCACCCTTGCTTCATACGAAACAATCGCGTTCACGAACACAATATTCCCAATAGTAACAATATTCGTCGTCCTAGAGTGTCAACCACTCTTTGCCAAAAAGGACCATATCATTCGGGAATCGTTCTATATATTTCCCTGCTCAAGAATATAAAAGATATTATGAAATTGAATCTCTTCAAATCCGCGGTTGAAATCTACCTCCTGCACCAGTGCTTCTACAATGTAAAAGAATTTATTGATTTTAACAAAAGTTAAATTCGTCTTGTACTTCATCACGCCATTGCTGTAGTACTTTTTAAATAACTTATAACAATTTCAAAAACTATTTTCTTGCATGATTGTGTTGTCTTATGGCTCATATTAATTTAGTGTTATGTGTAGTCAACTTTGGCACGGTTGTGTACACTAATTCTTTAGGCCCATCCTGGCCCGGGTTTTTCTCCGTTTTTCTTTCGGGTAGAGGCAGATTTCTTATACAGGTTCTCTAGGTTTTGTCTAGGGGCATGTTTATTGCAACAATAAATCGTGAATTTAGTGTTATTTCAACTCTTATGATTTTTAAACACTATACTCAGAATTATCTATAGTTCGATAATAACTTTTTTTGCTTAAAATTACA
>NNCF01127228.1:435359-456984 GCA_002313205.1 Laupala kohalensis
ATTTATTTATTTATTTAAATAAAAAATGTACTGTCCGCAATTATCTCCAAAATATATTTGCAACAACATTTAAGATATAATTAATATCAATGATACTCTTTCCAAGTTCACTATCCCATTTTGTCTAGTAGAAATCGTTAATAAAAACGTGTTCGAAACTCAGAGCGATTAATTTAAATCATTATAGTAAGGGATTAAATAATTAATCGGATAATTGTAAGAATTGGCCCAAAATCAAATGTTGTAAATATTTCCTAAAATGAGCTGTTTTCAGGAGGAAAAAATGAAAATTTCCTGGAACAAACGCAAAACGTCTCTGTCCGCATATTTCCGACTGTCCCCTACTCGTGGAAGGTAAAGGGAAACCACCACGTGTTGCAAAACAAAGTAACAATCATCCCATCATCGTATACATTAATTCTCAAACGTCCTAGAAAATTATTGTCACTCCTTTGCGTAATTGGATGTAGTAAATCAAAAATAAAGTATCGTACATGAGAGCATTGAAAGATGTGTCCGCGATTTTCTTGTTTTATATTTTCTTATCCGCCGAGATAACAGCATTTAAAAGTTACATCAAGAAAACGAGCAATATTACTAATTTATTTATTTATTTATTTTTTATTGTTGTATTTATAAATGGGAAATGTGGCGTGCCATTGAAGCTTTCATACGCGGGGCGATAGGAAGTAGGAGGTGGGTTGTACGCTATTGTTAGTAGGTGGGCCGGTTAGCCTTGACTACCAACAACTTGGCCCACATGGAGGGTTTATTAGGAATAGTTAATATTAGATAGAGATAGTGATATTACGAGCAGGTTATAGGAGGAGGAGGGTTCGCATTTCAGTAGCCACAGTTATATGAACTGGGACATTCATGTGAAAAGCTACCAATTTTTCTGACCCCACCGGGAATTGAACCCGGGATGACTTGTTAATGAGCACCTGAGTTACTGGACGGACTTGACTCATTTATTTGAACGGGATATTACTTCACTACTTGCATCTTAACGATTGACAGCTCTGACGCGTCTGGTAAGTAATAAATAATAGTCGTAGGGAATTCTTCGTGAGTTTCGTCATGCTCCACTGTGTATTAACATACTACTCATAACTGTTCTGATTTCCTGTGTATATTATATAATTCCATATATCAAACCGATTGAAACTCGCCTATAGCTACCAGATGTGGGACAGTGTTTTAGCTGTATTATCCAAGAAGGTCTATATTAAATAGTCTAGCTAAGTAAAGTAAAATTTCATATTATCGTAAATAATGTTAGTTTCAGTCAATTTCCCTCTAGCTTGTGTACACTAGTACTGAGTATATCCAACTCCCAGATGCATTATGGGGTTTCCAATATACACCTTTACATAGTTCATCAAGATCATTGCACCATAAACTTCAGAAGAAGATATATGTATATAATGTCAATCATTTTGTTTGTGACGCCAATGAGATTAATATTTGTTCTGCGTGTGCATAAACGTTGCAGACTAGAAGCAATTTACCGTAAAAAAACTCAGTACTATTGTTTTGTATCATTGACAGGTTTTTATTGTTGTCATGGTAGTATTTTTTACAGGTCGAAGCATTTTTACTGCGTTCTTTATACATTAACCTTCATTATGTTCCAACTTCTCAGGTCATAAGATACACCTTAGAGCTTCATTATTAGCAATTTCACCATTAGCAAATACCTCGAGATAGACCCTTTTAAGAGAAAGAAGGAATTCGGAGTTTTATCCTACATCTCATGGCTTCATAACAGCCTTTCTTTACCTCTGCTGCGTCTCTCTTTCCAACGCTATTCCATCCACCTCTCTCCAATATCGTAAATGGTGCGATAAAGTGGTCCCAGTCGCTGCGTTTCTGGGATTAATGTGGAGATAACCACACGTGAAATGGAGCAAGGTTTCAAAGTGAGACGTGATAGCAGCCAACGGAAGCGAAAGACACGAATCTTAGACATTCAATTACACTTTCTGTATTTTTACTCTCTTTGAAAAATTACTTCTTATCGAACCACATTGCTTATCATAGTCTACAATTTGAAGTAATGAGAACATCAATTTGCTCCCCATCACATATCTCCTGTTGCTCCCAATCTAAATCCTCCTCCATGTTTTTTTAGCCTCTTGTTTTTTGAAGACTGAACATCCATTTTGGAAAAAAAGAGAACAGAAGAGATTTTTACTTACTCGAGAGACTTTTTACATATTTTCTATGCACTGAGAATTAAGTCATCTTATTTAAGAAATGCTGCAATTTTCATATTGCGAACTAAACCTTCACCTCAAAAGAAACCATTTTTCGCGGAACGTGACATAATTAAAACTATTTGCAACTTTTTCCTCCACGTGGTCATACGCAGTTTGTACTGTTTTTTGACAATAAATTTATTTAAATTTATTATTTAAATTTATTACTCTCATGTAGGATACATATTTTATCATTTCACACCGTCTTATGTTAAACTTTTTTGTAATATAGAAGACAGAGTGTACGAATCTGAACGATGTAATAAAGAGTATGATAATAAATAGGAAAAGGTTTAAACAAACAAGTTTATTAATCAGAAAACGTATTAAATTCAATCGAGTTATTTTTATTTTAATAAGCATGAAAAAAATATCAAAACTAAAAATCAATAAAGTACTATTCTGTGTCAACATTTATTTCTAAACATGACACACATTTTTCACAATTAAGAAACCCCGGTACGAAGAAAGGTGGCTTATCAGTGAGTAGACATTGGCAATTTCAGACGTAGTCAGTTCGTAATATTATTAAGAAGATACAGAAAGTTTCAGTTTTCGAGATACACTTGTTTAAGAAAAAGTAATAATAAGATATGTCGGAAATTGTGACAACCCATCCAACCTTTAAACGGTTAAAGAGGTACAAAGTCTCCGCATCTCCATAAATGAAATCATATAATTGATGGACAAGAACAACACAGCTTCTTCAGAAAAAAAACTATGAAGATACATTTCACGGGTAAAATGCAATACTGAGATCATTTCAACGCCGTAAGTGGTTTCTCTGTTTCGAAGAGATAAATCGATAGTGCCGTGCGCTATAGAAGTGGAATAAAATAAAGACTGAAAAACAAATTCAAGAAAACCGAATAATCCGCAGTATAATTATTAGGAGATTAATACCAGGAGCTTAATCCAGAAATTATTCAAGGAAATGAAATTGATTTGTGGGGTTTTAAGGGCTCGTCAAAAGCAAGATAATTAGAGCCCATGCAGGTGGGGGAAAATGCAGTTTCGCACCATAGAGAAGAGCCGTAGTGACTCATCCCCTTGTGTGGGACTCGCCGAATACATCACCCATACTAAAAACCCCTCCTGATATCAACAACTATTTAAATACAAAGGTAAAAGAAAAAAAGAGTTGTCTAATACATTAAAACATAAAAAATTCTAAATATAATATTTTCTAATTACAGGAACGAAGGATGAAAGAAAAGAAGACAGTAAAGATGAAAAGGGAATGAAAATTTTAGACCCTCCCGAGAACTTGTGGGACGAGCCCCGATCTACTCATAAAAGTCAATAGTTTATAAACATAAACCGTTTCATTTCCGAGAATTGTTGGTAAATCTACAGCCAAAACAATTTGTCTCCGTATACTCGAGTATTTTGTGCAATCAGTTAGTAGGTGACGCACTGTCAGAGAACAGCTACACTCCTCACAAACGGGTTCATCATCAAGGAGTACGAGATACCAATGAGTGAGAGGACAATATCCTATGTGCATGCGGGTCAGCAGGACCTCGTCGCGCCGGGTTGAACTACAGGAACTGCTCCATGACATAACAGAGGATGTGATAAGTCGGAGATTATTCCTTTCAACAGCTAACCACTCAATGTTCCCTTCACTCAGAATCCTTATCTCGATTGAATATAGGAGATCTCGTTTTGGAATCGTAAAGAAATCCACGCGATTCTTGAGGCATGCCGTCTTCTCGGAAACGTCTGCTTTCTCATTTCCTCTGATTCCCACGTGCCCGGGAATCCAGCAAAATATTATCCATCACTTTGCAGTGAGAAAAGCACATCCTGGATGTTCTCGATCAGCTTATCAACTGGAAACATAATCTGGATTGCTTGAAAGGCACTTAGCGAATCAGAACAATTCAGAAAATGTTATTCGCGGGAGCACATTTTTGATCGCAATGCTCTCAATATTGCGCATCACTCAGCGGTGTAAACGCTGCATGGGTCGCCCAGACGGTAGCCACAAGTCTCACGGGGAAACACCACGGAGTAGCCGACACCATCAGCCTGTTTCAACCCGTCGGTAAACACAGAGATATGGACCCGGTGTTTGTCGAGGATTAAGTGAAAGTATGCCCTCAACATTGGAGCTAGAATGTAATTTCTTCTCATGATGCAAAAGAACAAAATTAACCTTCGGCTTGTGCAAAGCTCAAGGAGGAGTATTACCGAACCTTGATTTAAGACATTACGAGTGCGTATATTCAAGGTTTCCTTAATTTGATAATAGTGATATCTAAAAGGTTTGGTTTCTCTCAGTTTGTTGTTGTAGAAACGGATGGAAGAAGAGGAAGGATGAAATACAGCGTTGTGTACCAGATTGTCGGGTAAAGTTAGCACGTGGTAAAAGTGTCTTAGCATGAGGAGTTGCCGCCGGAGGTAAAGAGATGGTTCGCCACTCTGGGCATACAAACTCGGAATGGGACTAGTACACTAAGCTTCCGTAACTAGTCGGACTCCTGCATGGTAGACACTACCCAACTTCCTTAAATAGCTTGCACGAGCAGAGCTATATACAATGCAGCCATAATCGAGCCGAAATCTTATAAACGCTCGATAAAACTGATGCAAGGTGGAGCGATCAGCGCCCCATTTCATGCTACCCAGGCAGTTCAATAAATTCAGACACTATAATGTTCTCGCTGATAGGTTTGTTAGATGTTCAATCCAATTCACCCTCTGATCAAAGATTAGACCTACGAATTTTACAAAAGGATGGAATTTTAAAACGTTGTTCCCCAGGGAGAGGTGAGGTTCTGCCAGAAGGCTTGGTCTCTTACTGAAAAGAACACAGCGTGTTTTCTCAGCAGAGAAACGAAAACCTGTAGTTTTCGACCAGTGGTATAATCTATTGGGGACGAGTTGGATTTGTCACTCCGCACCTGTGACACTCTGTGATGAATAAAATATAGCAAAATAGTCGACAAAAAGAGAGTGTAAACACAGGTTTCCTTACAGCAGAAGTTATGCTGTTTATGGCCACTGCAAATAAGGTCACACTCAAGACTGAGCACTGAGGAACTCTATTCTCTTGAAGAAAGAGATCCGAGGTGTCTCTTCGAATTGTTTTGCGGAAGGAACGCTGATCCAAAAAGGACTGTAGCATCAGAGGAAGACGTCCTCTAAATCCCCAGACCTAGAGTTGGTTTAAAATGCCATGACAAGTAGAATCATAAGCTTTCTCGATGTCAAAGAATATTCCGAGGACATGTCTTCGGACGAAAGCATCTTGAATTGCTGATTCCAGGAAAAGTAAGTTGACCGGGGTGGAATGGAATTTCCTGAAACCACACTGAGATCGATTCAGCAAGTTATGCTTTTCAAGATACCAGACGAGACGTCGGTTGATAATTCTCTCCAAAGTTTTACCGAAGCAACTCGTCAAGGCAATACTTCAATAACTACTGATGGTCATTTTTTTCCTTACCTGGTTTTAGTAAAGTGATAAACGTCGCTTCCTTCTAGGAATTCGGAAATGTTCCCTCGGATCATGAAAGTTTAGAGATATCCAGAAGGTATTCTTTCGACTCGAGACTGAGTTGTCTCAGCATTTCATAATGAATTGAATCAGGGCCAAGCGCAGTGTCGTGGACAGTCGCTAGAGGTCACTCAAGTTCCCACATAGAGAAGGAAGAGTTGTAGGTTCACCAGTTGATGGAACGAAAGACGTGATCGCTACTATTTCCCTTTTTCTCACGAAATCAGGATCGCAGTATGCTGTAGATGTTAGGTCAGCAAAGTATTCGGCCATCACTATTGCCACTTCTCTGTTGTTGGTGAGAACACGACCCTGGTAATTGAGTCCAGATATTGGGACTCAAGAATACCTTCCAGATATCTTTCGGATTGACTCCCATCCTTTAGTGGACGATGTTATTCTCTCAGAATGCTTCGAAACTCTTTCCAGGAGGTGAATCTGGATTCTTTGATAGTTCTGAGCGCTTTTTCTCTAGCAATCTGATATGCGGTGAGGTTTTACGGAGATGGACTACCCTTAAATTTCCGTAATGCTCTTCGCCTTGCCCGAATGGCGGACCGACTTGCGTCGTTCCACCAGGGGACATGAGGTCTTCGCGGAAACATAGATGTTTTCGGAATGTATTCTTCAGCGGCGTGATGAATCACCTGGGTCAGATGGTTGACCCTCTCTTGGACACTACCCGTTTCACTGAAAACAGACAGAGAACGGTGCAGTGTCCAATTAGCCTTTCTGAGTATCCTTTTCTGAAGCTTGCATTCGGGAACAGTCGCACGTTCCTGCAAGGACAACCAGATAGGATGATGGTCGGTTCCATGCAGATCATCTTCTACCTTCCATTGAAAAATATCAGCAACTTCAGGAGAGCAATTTGACAGGTCTATAGCAGTCCATGACCTCGTACCAAATGCAAAGTGGGTCATCTCCCCGGTGTTCATTAGACATAAATCTTCTCGTACAAAGAGACAATTCAGTAGTCGGCCCCTGGGGAAATCGCTCGATTATCCCCTACTGTACACCATGGGTGTTGAAATATTCAAGGAGGAGAAATGGTCGAGGGAGCTGATGAATTCAATGCCTGAGGGGTCTCCAAGAAATCTCGTTTTGGAGGAAGATATACAGAACACACGGTCATAGCTGGTACGCTCTTAATTTTGACTGCTATAGCCTGGTTTTGAGTTTGTAGGAGAACAGGTGAGCAGAGGAATGTGTTTTGTAACAAACACAGCAACTCCACGTCCTGCTCGATCTCCCGTGGTGTTGTCATATCTGAAGTTGCTGTAACCTGGCAGAGAGGGTGAATGTTCTGGTAAAAGGTGTGTCTCTTGTAGGCAAATACAGATCGGATTACTCTTCACGTTACTGTAACTCTTCACGTTGAGTTCTATAACCATCAAGGTTCCACTGAAGTATGGAAGTCATTACTTTTTGGAACCTTCTGTGTCAGGCTCGTGAATGTGCATTTCCGCGTCACCGTCGGACAAGGACTCGGAGGATGAAAGTACAGACAGATTCTTTTTACGTCTTTGCGATTTTTTGGACGATGTTGTTTTCGGAGTTTTCAAATATTCTACAAGGTTCAGGGGTTTAGCCCTCGAACCCTGTTTTGTCTCTGTATTCGTTGTTTCCGTGGTAGGTTTCTCAGTACTTGACGGTTTCTTTATAGTAGATGGACGTGCTGTTGGTGGAGTTTTAAGCTTAACGGGAACGGTTGAAACATCTTTCTTTCCGCATTTGCACTGGCATGTGCATGTCGTGGTCGTAGTCACTTCAGTGAAATCGACTTGTACGGTGTAATCGACTGTCTTCATTATTTTAGGAGTCTTCGCTTCGGCGGAGTAACTGGTAGAAAATACAGGGTGTAAAGTTATATTTCTTCCGTGCTTCTCCGTACGGGATCTTCTCCGTTGTCTTGATCTCCTGCACTTTCTTTTCTTCCAGAAAGGGGACGCACTGTTGCCATCCTAACTGTCTATTTGAATTGTGAATATTCTCTAAATAATATTTATCTGACATATTTTCTGTGTATATCGTATTTTCAACTAAAGAAATTAAAAATCAAATACGTATATTTTTTTAATAACTACACGCGAAAAGGATCGAATCTCTATAAAAGGTTTCACAAAACATATAAACTTCGGTAAAAATGTGAATTCAACCGAGTGTCTGTTATATCAAAATCAAGAAACGTATTTGATTAATTGATTTAAAAATTTGATATATTATTCCGAAAAGTTTTGCGAGTGTAATACAAAGTATGATGAAAACTGAGAAAAACACACGAGAGAAAAATTCCTTACAATTATGCTACCTTCCAGTAGATGTGTAACTAAACTCGCAGAACGGGTGACTTGAAATCTTAGAGATGTACCCGCCAATATTCAGTTGCGTTTCGTGAGATGTGCATTCAACGGAACCTGCAATCTACGAGACAGAATCTTAGAAGCAAGATTAAAAAAAGACTAAGAACATTATTTTCATTCACATAACCGGAAATTGATTTGAAAACCAAAGAATTCAAAGATCTTAACTCTCTGCTTTGTTTTTCGAGCGTTCTATGGAAAGTGTATTTGAAACTTTATTTTTGTGTATTCTTCCCAGTTTTTAATTTTGTAAACTCATTATAGAGTAAACATAATATCACGAAAATGAAAAATAAAGAAGAAAACGTGTTTTGAGAAGTTATGTAAGATCCCGAAGCAAAACCGGAGGAAATAAACTAGTATGAATAAAAGAGTGTTGTATTATTTTACACTGAATGGAACTAAATTGAGTAACTGAAGAAAGGAGGACTATGATTAAGTGAGATAAGTCGTTGAGAGAGCGTTTCAAGGAAGAGAGGATTTTTGCAAAAGAAGACGGATAAGAAAGAGGGACAATTTGCGTAGCTTCCATGAAAGAAAAGTTAAAACTCCTCTTTCCTTGGAGTCCCGTAATGCATTCACCCAGCAACATACAAAGGAATGGAGGGCAGTGGAGAAGAACACTCTTAAAGGGACATTTAGTAGCAAGTCGGTTTCAAGCGAGTAATTCATTTAACTCAGTTGCTCTTTATCAGTTAGGAACTACTTATCATTGTTATCTTGATCCCACTTTACGTAATTTTATCTATATGTGGTGATTTGTTAAATCTTATTTTTAATTTAATTTTGTCATTCGTGTTTTTGTCACAAGTATTAATAATCAATTGCCACCAGCATATTACTCTATGATTAATACGCCTCCGTCATATACTCTATGAACAACAATAGCAACAATCCATATGATAGCTTCTCAACCCTATCAATCTAATCAGTGATATATTTAGTCGTGAGATAAGTGAGCTGTAGCTCCAGATACGAAATTCGAGGGGTAGAAAATTGAAGGTCTTCAAAATTTAAAGGCAAGGTTGGGGAGCGAGACGTTAAAATAAGACGAAAAGATATTTAAATTTTGAAAAATTTCAGAAGCCTCTTACAAACTACAGTTAAAATAATAAATGATCTTTTGAGTACAACTTTCGTCAACTCGACCTCAAATGCGTTCACAATACTTCACTTTGACGACTGACGCTGAGTACAAAGATCCTAGTGGAAAGAAAGAGTGAGTCATGAAGGAATAGCGAGAATATGTGAAGTAGAGACATAAAGAACCACGAATAAAAATTTATGTTAGTTCAATGTAAACGAAAAATATTAATTACTAATTATATTCAGTGCATTTTTGTGCCTGCACTCTCCAGTATTTTAAGATTAAAACAAATGCAGTGAAAATTCAAATAATTATTGAAAAGTGTGTTCCTAGGTGCTACCATCATACCTTTATGTTTTAATTTAATTACAGCTTCAGGAAGTATAGACAGATAATCTGTTATCGAAAGATATTCAATGTACCGATCCGATTCAATAGTACTTCTCTTTCGTCTATTAGTACTTGTCATTTAAAATGTGGGTTACTCCACCGCGAGTATTAGGTTTAGCACTGTTATGGCCTATAGATTGCGTTAAATAATCTGACTTTCCGTGTGTTTTCAGTTCACTGTCACCAACTCATTCACTGTCATCATCATAATACAAAATAACACCTGATATTAAAAACAGAAATGCAGAGATGGAAATTTTTTGGAAATATGGAGATAAAAACACTCACGTACACGTATTTTTACAAGAAGACCAAAAGAAATACAGTTTAAAAAGGAAAAGTGATGGAGAAACTGAAAATAAGACAGGTTGTGGAGAACATGACGTAGTAGAAATCTCGAAAAAATTATATCAGAACTGGACATTCACAAAACTTTATGCGTCATGAATATTATAAAAGTAACAATTGAGAAATGTCAAATCAATATGAATTGACAATGTGACGAAGAAAAAATTTAAAACGTTGAAGTTTCTACTTTGAAATTCATTTCAAAGATCTGTTTCAGTTTGAAAAATTGATTCTTATTTTCTTTTTGGGGTGTGCACGATTAATACATTTACATTGCAGTAACACACTCCCATCCTGCAGTACAATTTTTATTCTGTATATACTTCTCTACGCGGGAGTTCAAAGCATCACAAATTAAAAATTCATGAACGCAGTACAGTTTAAATATTACATGTAAATTGTTAGATTTATTTGTGTTTCTAAAATGATAATTTCCAAAAGAAAAAGAACATTTCGCAGATATGAAACATAAATTTTTTACGATAGTTTTAGTGTATAACCATTTACTTTCTCATTGTCTTTGACGCACCAATCATAGCCAAGTCGTTTGAGCAACGTGTAAAGCGATGCATGAACTCGATCGTTACAACATCATTTCCCCCACTTGAAGCCATTACGAAGCCCATACAAGAATTCCACTACAATCTCTATTGCTGCGAAAGGATTTCCAAAATGAAATTACCTCATTGCCAACACCGAAATGTCGATAAACGCAACAGGTACCAAGAACGACAAACGCACTTGGCACGAGAAAGGTCGTACATGTTACTATTGAATGGAATGAAAAACACGTGTAAGCGACCTCTCTATCTCGCCATTTTCCTCCCATGTAACTGCGATCGAGTATTCGAGAGGATTGATGATATGTGTGCGATATTTTTACTGCTACATGCCAATCTGATCAGGATTATGAATGCGACGGCGAGTGATAAGTCAACGAAATGAAGTGTGAATTCTCATCACAAATATCCGCGATTCACGCCAATAATTTGGGATTGATGATGGCAGACATTTTTAAAGCAAATGTAATATAAAGGATATTCAACTGATAACTGTCACAATCCTTTTTTCACACTCTGAAAATTATGTGAACAGCTCTTTGGTAATGGAATTTAAAAGGGTTCGTAATCTTGCAGTTACATAATGAAATTATTCTCCTCAGGGTGACAATTAATTTTAACATTAATATAAATATACATTTTCTTGTGTTCCGTTCTCTTCCAAGCGAAGAAAATTGTTCGTATTTTCTTCTCGACACCGGACCGTAGACTGGTTTGAAACTATTCGCGGTGGGTACTAGGAGTCCTCTAACGCGCCTTCGTGACAGTTGGGATTAATGTGAATCAAGGTGTTAATGGTGATTTAAATGTAACCCGTTCTGGTCCCCCCATTACTTTCCATGGAACGTGAATACAATTTCTGAAATGAATTTGGTTCTAGATCTATTAACATCTTTCAGGGTGATGATAAGTAGCCTTTACTATCGTTTCCGTACGATAAGATTATTCTAAGGTAAGAATTTTATACAACAATTTATTTAGTTTTTGTAATTTCCTTGGACATTGTCGTTCATCTTTGCTAACGAAACACACTTTTTGCAGACGTCTTCGTATATAATATTACAAACGATAAGCATTTAAGTTCACTTTATCGGGATTAAAACAAAAATACTTCGGAAGGACTCTTTTACAGTTGATTGTTGGTCATGCTCCAAAATATTTTTAATTGTTTTCTTCTCTTTCGATGTATTAAGGTACCATATAATGTGTACATTTATGTAGATGTGCAGAAAATTGATAGTGTACTACGCTTAAAAAATGCATATCTCGTGAACGGAATTGAGAGAACCAGAGGTAAAAATTGTTATTTTCGAGTGAGAAGCGCATTTATTCGCTTATTACCATAATTCAAAATTGATTACTTAACTAATATTCATTACAGAAAAGATAATTCCGAAAAACATATTCAGCAAGGACGCAATGAACAACGAATGCCGCTGAATTAATATGTCTACACCAAAGGTAGCCCGAGAGGAACCCGTTGTTTTGCGTCCACATCTCGCAGAAATGGAGGCTTGGACGCAGAAGTAGTTCATCAAGAGAGACACCCCAACAGGGAATATGCCTCGTAAGATACAATGCTTCATGAGCAAACCTCCGACCACTAAGGGATTCCACCTGATTCACGACAAAGCCCTCGACGTCCTTCAACTTCACAGCACTGGATTCGTAAGCGTTGTTGTCTTAAGATACTTGTCTTAAGTACACTAAGAGATTAATTTTGTCATTGTAATTATGCGTTACTTTTATTGGACACCCATTGTTTCGTCTCTAAACAATTCTTCCAAATCGTTTACTCCTTTACATTGTCATGTTCTTCACTTTCCTCAGTAGCTAAGTGTATTTAGTTGAGTACAACTCACGATTTTAGCGTCAGCGAAAAACCTTGAATGAAGCAATAGAATGAAATTTTTCGTAAATGACAAAAGGGAACGTGTTATTAACAGTATATTACTTAAAAGCGTTCTTAAAAGCGTTCAAAAATCGTAAATTTTAAGATTCTTAGATATTTTGTTCCCGGAAGACTCAAGTGTATAGTTCAGTTTTTCACCAAGCTTATTAAACATGTTACTTCCTTCCTCGATATTTTATATCAAGGAACATGTAATATGATTGAGTAAAGCTGCTGAAAAACTTTAGTTAGTATAATACGTTTTGATATTTAAGGATGAATGCAAGGACAAAACCTGGAAAGAGAAAATAAAAAATTGGTCTACGATCTGATGCATGAGGACGCGAGTTAGATCGACATGTAAATGTAATGTGGACACTCGGCCGCACCGAAGAGAGCGGAATACGAAACATTCGAGGAGTGTATGACCCTGCTCGTCGATATAGGTCACGACTTCTATGACAATCCCCACCTACCATCGAACTCTTGGACGCAACAACGGTGGTAACCTCTTATTTTGTGCTATGGGTCAAGAGTATGAAGAAATTTAGCCATGAGTATTGCCATTTCAAATATGCCATTAAATTCAACATTTTCAAATACTTTCAATAAATTGTCAAAAAGTAATTTTTAATAGTAAAAGCAACCAATCTATTTTATGGTGAGGGTGTGAGATTCCTTCAGTATTTACACGTGTAGCACATAAAATACTTAGTTTCGTTTGTCTTTCCGAGAAAAAATGATGGGAATTCCTCCGTGCGTTGTTCGCACCACGCTTTAGTATACGCTCATAATAGAGAAACGGGAAACGTTTTTGTAAGGTTAAAATTGTAATTCACCTAAACAGACATTTATGTATACCGGATATTTTTTCATTCCCACTTTTTTTAAATTAAGAGTACCAGAAACTTCCGAAAAGTAGACGCACTCTATAAATGACGCGGTCACCTGTTTTTTACTAAATAAGACTCTATCACGGACAGCAGGGTTGTAACATAGCTCCATCCCCACTAATCTTCTTCCTGGTATCATGCAGATATAAATACTTCCTACATGATTAAATAAATCAACTAGTTAGCTTTATTCTTAAAAAAGCAGTTCGAAACTGCGTATGAACACGTTGGGGGCAATAAAGTAAGTTACTCTCAAAAAACCAGCAAGGGATCATCCCAGCAATTCCGATCAAGGGCAATGGTGGATTTAACATTCATATAAACGCATTTTTTAATAAATACGTACTGTATATATTATGTGCAGTAAGAATTCGAAATTAATAATAACAAAAGCATTAAAGACATACCCGACTATGTAATAATTTGCCTCTACCCGAAAGTAAACTAAAGAAAAACTCGGATCAAGATGGGTCTACAAAGATAATGTGCACAATCGTGTCAAGGTTGCGTATAGTTAGAAATGAGCTATTATTATTAAAAAGAAACAAAAAAACACGCATGAAAACACATTGTAGGTTAATTAGTATATAGCATACTACAATTAAATACTGTTGTATTAGTGTTTACAATGAGATTTGAATGAAACTAATACGCGAGATAAGATAGAACTTATGGAGCACTTACACATTTACAAAGTACAAAGTAAATAATCAGCAAAGAACTCCATTTTGAAGTGTGTGGATGACAGAATAAAAAGAGATTTTTTATAGAATAAACTGAACCTTGAGGAATCCACAAGTAAGTGGATTTGTTTCAGTGAAGTAATGCTGAAACACTTGATTTTAATATGGAAAATTTTGACTTGCTGACACCTATCTTTTAAGTAGGAAGTTAGCCATTGATGTGTGATCCCACGAATGGTTTAAGAATTCAGTTTCGACACAATAATTTCTTGATCGAATTTATATTGAAAGCTTTAGATAAATAGAAAAAATACCTTGAGGATTACCTCCATGTTCCAGGGAAGTGGTTACATCATTTACGTAAGAAAATATGGTGCTATTGGTTGAAAGAGATTTTCTGAAACATGTAGATGCATGTAGATCGATGAAGAGAACGTTATTTTGCAATTAAGATCAAAAAGACTCTACATTCCATTTACTATCATGGTACCATTTAAATTTTTGTCGTCTGAAGATTCACTCTCAATCGTAGATACTCGTTTTGAAAGATGTGAATGAGGTTAATCAATTGATTCATGCCCATCATTTTGTGATAATTGCAATCTATTCATGTACAATACACTTCTTTGACTTAAGTTTCCAAAAGGGGACACTATTCTCTATAGCGGATTAAATCTACGGTCCCAAGAGTGTGTTATTGCGAAGTTTCACTGTAAATTTAACTAATAAAACTGAAACAGTGTCCTGCCCATCACTTGGTAATGTGGCAAAGCAATCTTCATAGTTTACTTACATATTTCCAATCCTACTGGTTGTTTTCCCCTACCACGGACACCACTACCAACGAGAGTGAAACCACACGCAAACAGTCTCCTCTTCTACCACTGCACTTCCTCTGCTACCATCCTATCCGTCGTGTCGTTTGTCTTGTAGTCCTAGACGCTGCGGGCGCTGTCTTCAGGCGACTGCATAAACCAGGAACAACACGCAGTCTCTCCGGGTAATTAATCCCCAAACACTGAGTTCCTGAGCCAGGCCTGCGACCAACGCGCACAAGTGAAGTGAACTCGCTGCCACACCTCACTTATCTAAAGCCAATGTTCCACCCAATTATCAAGTGTTTACCCAGGACACTATTTGTGGTGTATGATGCCTCTCCACAAGAACTCTGAAGTTGTAATGTTTAACCTTCTGCCAATTGTGTAGCTGGATTTTCTGAGAGATGTAATATCCAAAGAAGCTCAGGGACATCGGTGTTTATTTTAATAGAGTCATAAAAAGTCAGCCCATTTCGTTGGCTACAAATGTAACATGGTTATAAAGCTAGTTTTGTTAGTCTTATATTTTCATTTTTCGGAGAGTTTGTTGTTAGTTAAATTATTATTATTTAAGACATAGTGAATGTCCCAAAGTAAATTTCCACTATGGCGTGTATACAAGTATTTAGTAGTACATGCAAGTAGCACAATATTGTGGCAGTAGTATTATTAATTATAGTACAGCATTAATATCTTAAGATACGATGTTTTCTAAGAGTTGCCACAAATTCAAAAGTAATGTACTGGACGTATGGTGATGGCTGAATACATTTTCTTCTTTTTTCTGCCATATTTTAATTCATTGCTTCGTTTCCTATTCGATATTAAGTAAATATCTAACATTATATCAATGTATTCCGAAATATTCAATAAACGAAGCCTTCAAATAAATGTGTATTAAGACTGTTATAGTATGATTTGCCTATTTAATCTAAATATTAACATTCAGAAATTTAATGTATCTGACAATGAAACCAGACAGGAAAATGGACGGGCAACCAGATGTTGAAATATTGTGGCATTCAAATTATTAATTAAAATGTAACAAAAAAATTGGAGTGTTAATTACTGTTTGGTCGTGAAGTGTGGCAAACTACCTTACCCCACCGATATAAACGCTATGCGCCAGAAATGTGTATAAAATGAGATGCACTTTCTCTCTCAATGATACATCAAAAACAATAGTTAATGATGACAGAGCGGAGGAGCTAATGCTCTCGCTCTCCTACAAATTCAAAGGAAATTGCAACAACTGGTGTTTTTAGACAGTTCTCACTCAATAGAACCGAATGACACGTGAAAAACATTTAAAACAAATCGCAAGTGTTCCCTTTGTTCACGAATAACCTAGCTTATTGAATAAAGTTAATAAACTTAAGTTTCCCAAGAAAATGAAGACCTTAGGCTTTAAAAAGTCAGCTGCTCATTAGCGAAACATCTGACGTCAAATCATTAGGAATGACACCTACGCGTTAAAATCATAGATGTATACGAGTATACCCTATATTGTGAGTTGAGCCACAGAGTCAGAGCCCAAGTTCGGGATTGCGTCTAAAGGGGCTAAGCACGTTTAAAATAAACACATTAATAAACACGTTTAAAATAAATAACATTACAATAAACGAGGTCACAGCAATCATTCTTAACCATAGAACAATATTTTATTAATCAAATTTCATTAAAATCTTTAAACTACGTTTTGACTGAAAAGTAAAATTGTTAAAATGCAGTAACTTATATTTATAAATTTAACATCTAATTTACTAATTAAATGTTACTTAAATTTTCAAATTGCTCTATATTAAAAATGGGTAAGGGACAATCACTAACGCACTTATTTGTATTTATTATATGTGTTTCGTGATGTATAACGAGTACAGAGACCCCACAGCAATGAGTCTGCCCACTTGTCACACCACTATCACTCAATCCCTTTTGAAGTAATACTGTTAAATCCGTGAAAACATTTGTTTCGCGAAAACAAATTTCGCTTCCTCAGCTCCTATTCCGGTTATTGTCCTTGAACTGTTCCGTTACTTGTGTCCGATGAAGAGTGAAAAGGTCAAAACAAAAGGTTTTCCTAGTGGTGGCACGCTAAAAGATCGTAAAGGTACGTTTATGCTTTGTATACATGAATGAGCGACTTGTCTGAGATACAAGTATCGCAACTTTTCGATGGGTTGCGATTTGTATCAGCTCAGACACTTCTACCTCCAACATGTATACGGCAGCGTTTACACTTCGCGATTTGTGTCAGGGAATTTTTGATGTATCGCTAGAGAAGAACAGAAACTGATATACTTATCTTCTAAAGAAATATACTATCTAAAATTAACTATTCCATATAATACATGCTACTTAACACAAAATTACACGAGTAACTAGGAGAAAAATGTATGACAATGATATAACCTACAAAAAACTCAGCTACATTGTAACCAAACATGGCGGAACACGTAGTGGCCATGGATTCTGTGCATGCGCATACGCGTTTTGCGACATGTATTTCTCGAATGAAGCTCGTACAAAATGTATGAGGATTTGTCTGAGGACTTGTCTCGCGACATGTCAAAGAGTAACTACATCACACTAGTTCATACAAATTGGCATGTCTCACACAAGTCGTTCATACAAGTGAAAAATGTACCTTACGCGATACAACTGTGTGCAGTTCTTGTCCAGTTAGGGCACTTAGTCCACCCTGATGCAATCCTCTTTATCCACCAACCAGAGATGTCTATACTCTAACGGTTATAGCAAAAATGACAATGATGACCGTCAAGTCTAACGGTACAAATACACGGGCAGTGTCTCTGGTCAATTGTTCACTGTCAGCGTTGTTAGTAGAGTGTACATAGTTGTTAGCGAGCACTGCCATGTCGTTGTCAGATGACTGACGTACTCTGCCATCGAATTTTTTTTTGTACCTTATAAACAACGCCATCTGTGAGTACAAACTATCACTGATGTCCAAAATAGCTCTGATAGAAGGCAATACCTGTTATTCCTTCACTGACCACGATCGCCAGCCGATAGCGGGATTCCTGAAGTTTACTCGTAATGGACGTGCCAGAATTTTTACAGAAGAGATTTTTGTTTCAGTCAATAAACAACTGGCGATCGCTGAGCGTGTCACCAGCGCGCAGCGTTCTCTGACGGAAGTGACATTCCCAAGCACTGCCATAGATTTTGTCTGTGCAAACACAGACGTACAGCAGCAGCTATCGTGTAACCAGTGTACAGTGCGCTGATAGCTGATTTCTCAGAACACTGACTGATAAACACAGTCAGTGTATTCTTACCTTAAGTAAGTGATTCTCTAGTCAACTAAGAGATAAGACGAGTCGCTCTCAAAATACACACGAACATACACATGACCCACCAACCGGACGGGGCCAATCCGACCCTTGTCTATTCTTTGTATTTTTATTGCAATATATATATGTCAAGAAAATTATTCGCTGAATTATCTTGTTTGATATGAGCGAGAGGAATTCTCCTCTAGTGAAAATAATTATACGATAATTATTTTAAGCTTAACATGCATGACACTCACCACCAACTGATTATGTATGGTTGGTTACTCAAGGGAGCAGGTGAATCATAACCACCACTTTCCATTGTGAGCGAGATCTTCGAATCAGGTTCCCTTATTTCCCCTGTTATTCCATTTCTTGCGCCTGAACATAGTGATTTTATCCAGGAAGAAAAAGAACAGAAGAAAAAATATAAACTCTCCGCATTCCGTTACTACACTCTTCTTGAAATATGATTTAAAAAAATTAAAACATTTCATTTTTGTTGCGTCTATTATTTCATATATTCATAAAAAACTTTTGTTTCTTTTTCAACATTTATTAATGCAAATGACTTGTTACAAATTAGCTGAGAATTCTCATGTTAGCACATGTAAATTTTGAACATTTTTTGCACATATTCTTTCTTAAATAGCAATTTGCATATTTTTAAAATTAAAAAAGAATCCATCAAACATTCAATAGACATTTAATAATAGAGATATCCCATGCCTTTCTCGTCATCGCCTGGCGGATATGATATCTAAGTTAAACTAATTTCTTCCTCTTGCTTGGAATAATCATAATCATAGTTAGAATGTTATTTTTGCTGGTCTTGCAATACAATACATCTTAATTAAAACTCCGCATGAATTCGTATCAACCATGAACTCCTAAACGGACTGAAACGAAAATTTTATTGTTGTACTATCCAAACTCGGGTTCCTCATCAAATGAAATGTGACTCATTCAAAAATACCAAAATAACGCAATTACTGTCATAAATGAAGTTGAAATTTGCTTTTATTGACCATTTATACTATTTCAGCCAAATAACTTTCAAAATTAAAAAATAAATTTATGCAATAACAATATATCAATTATGGGGCAATTTTGTAAAATTTGAGTAGTAGCACTACCTGGTACCCCGGTGACCAGTCAAACATAATACTGTGTTTAAGATGCTAGACTGTAAATGCTATTTTTATTTCCTATCACCAAACACCAAAACAAAATATTATCTTAAGCAGTCCAGAACATAGTGTTTTCAAAAATGTTTTTAATGTTTTATATGGCATAAATTTTATATTATCCAATTATGTCAATTACAATTTCCGTTTGCACACAACTGAAAATTGGGGGAAGGGGGTAAAATACTTTGCAGAGGACGGGGCTCACCATTTGGAAGCCCTCTTGTCCCCCACGCGATGTGTAACCGAACTGCAATTTAAATTATTGACCTGCTATTCTCATATGATTAAGTTTTGTTTATCTTAATCTGTGATAAATAGACAGACCTTCCCTCGTATTTGCTTGCCGAGCACTTGTATACGGAAGTTTACCATGTACATAATTAAGGTAATTCTAAAATTTAACATTACATTCTGCGAGACAAGTAAAATTAAACCGTGGTCTGCATATTGTTCTTAAGCGAATGATTTACATCAGCACAAATGAAAGAACAATTAACTACTTCTATTTCTCACTTCTTCCACCTCCCCCTATGTATCGTTAATTAGCCAAGAACGCAATGGGCAAGAAACTCCCAATATCAAAATGCGATTATCCTCGTTGCGGATGGAACTCGCCAAGGAAATTACAAAATCGTTTTCGTTGTACCTTAATACATTAATTCCCTAAAAACGAGTAATCAAAGGAGGAAACGTAATGAGAGGGCCGACTGCGGGCTGCGGAAGAAGAATCATTCCAATTCTCTCTCTCTGTAGGTCGCACATTGCATGGCTGTGAGAGTGCTAATAACAAGCGTGTCTTACACGGCTACTTCGTTGTTTATTCCCACAGCGTTCATTATTACACTCTGTGGCATTTTGATTTACTTTCGTAGACTATGAGAGCGTTTGCAGAATATCAATTACGATGTAAAGAGATCTAAATATATCCAATGGTGAGTAAGAGATAGTTTGCCATAGAAATGGTCGTTCGATGTATAGGTTTAACGGAGACATATTAAACTGACAGTATATCAAACAAATTTTCTGCAACAGATTTTCTGAATCGTACATTTTTCTTGAGGTGAAAATGGTGACAAATGAAGAACCGATCAAAAATATTATATTCTCTATATCTCCGCGTCGGAAAAAGTTTGGGCCGTAATCGATGGAAACCTTTCGCTACGTAGAATATACAACAATGTATAAGAAAATTATATAATACACGACAACTTCTAATCAAATATTTATTATCTTGAAAGCTTCAAAGTTTTAAGTTATGGATCCGACAACTCAATTACGCTTCAGGATTCTCAATACTTTAAAAAAAAGTGTGACATATGTTCCGCTCAGAGATGTGCTGAGCATCCTCTCATTACTTAACAAAAGATGAATTCTCCCCTCTCCTAACAATGTGCTCTGTGAAATGAGGTGAAGGATTGACAATTAAAACATTTAATCTCCATTACACATGGTGACATAATTTATGAGAAAATACTGTTCACACCACATACACTCATAGACTTTCCTAACACGACTATAAATAAACGAGCACGAGAAAGCGTGACAGAAATACATCTTCGAGTATTTCATTACAAACAGAATTAATCAAACAACAATCGAGTCTATCGCCGCGCCGACTCTGGCATTTCGCGGAGAAATTCCACAGCAGGGGCAGAATTATTCAAACAGCAATTTCTCCTGGCTCTCCAGAAATGACTTCCGTGATAATTCCGTTATTGATGATCATTACTTGGGAGCCATCATACTGCCCTTATTGCGGTGAGGTGGCCGCTATTAATCTTGGCCCGGCCTGTGCACTGGCCCCGACCCTTGAGCCGGTCGGCCGCCTCGCGCCCGTGGTGGCAGTGAGAGAGGCGAGCCACCCAGGCAGGCAGGCAGGCGGGCAGCCGAACGCGCGGTCGGCTCCCGGGGCTCGTAAATTCGTGCTCGTGCAAGCTAATCTCTCAAGCGGCGGCGTACGCAGAGCACAGCGGAGTCAGTGGGTGCCAGGACGATGGAGGTGGCTAAGGACACGTTGCTGATGGAGCTTGTTTATGATGGCAGAGGACTTGAAGGAGGCGATGAATGGTGAGGGATAGGTAAAAGTAAATATCACTGTTCACTAGGATAGATGTGTCTCCAACCACAACCACGCATTATAAGGAGGATGTGGAACACCTTTTTTGAGACTGTACATTCTGTGATGAAGAAAGTCGAAATTAGAGTGACATTATTAAAAAAGGATTTTTACAACGTTCGGAGTAGCCCAGAAGTCATCAAAAACGAAGATGGGCTCTACTGACCTCGATGTTGACGAGCCCTAAAGCCCCAACAAACAAAAAACAAACAGAAGTAGAT
>NNCF01127228.1:457319-501839 GCA_002313205.1 Laupala kohalensis
CTAACTGAAAGAATACTGCGAATAAATGAACGTAATGACAACATTACTTTGTTTCATTTCTGAATGCATGTTTGTTAAATTAAGTTAAAGATAATCATAATAAATAAATTTGAATAAAAAGTGCTTATTAATTAGGTAAGCGAAAATACTGTTTTCATCGTCAATGATGTGATAACTTTCAACAGTAATCCACGATTATTTGTTTCAAATAAATTGAATTTCGTTTACTTGAGCGATAACTCATCAGTGCTAGTCCTATTTCGAACGGTGGGCCGTTAGGTGTCAGAGACACGGGAGGAGACTCAAGGTTTTCATTGGTTGACACTCCGACTTTGCATGCAAAACTGCACGAAAAATAGAACATGTGCTATTTCCCAAATCTTTCACGTCAGACTGCCGCTAGACAGCAATGACGTCATTTTCTGTCATTCGAGACTGGACGCCAGACATCATGGAACTACGCATGCGATTTTGGAGCACAAAATGAATCGTTTGATCTTCATTTTGTGGGGCTTTAAGGGCTCGTCAACAACAAGGTCATTAGAGCCCATTGTATCGTTTGAAGCGAGCTTTATGTGCAATAAGACATTTTTAAAAGAAGACAATAGAGTTTAACAAAGGTATAATGTAATTACTAAATCACTAATTAGACATTAAAAAAAGCATATCTCTTTGTTAGAAGAAGGGATGAAAAAAAATTAGAAAACAAAACATGTTAGAAATTGTAATGACTGTGGGGAAGATATGGTCTTTCGAAGAGGAAATATAAAACGTTTCTTTAACCACATAATGTACCATATTCTGAATAGCGCGATATATAATCCTACTTTACTGTGTTATTTTAATTTAACAACATATCGTCTACAATAATTTTAGACTTTGACAAGAGTTATCTTCAATAAAACTTCATTATGAATATATGATGTACGTAATGGACAAATTCATCCATATATTTATCTTAAGATAACATTTAAGTTCATTGATATTTCTCATTCGAATTAGGAAAGAAATATCTAAAAGTGTTGTTCTCGTAGTTTTGTTTAAAATCATTTTCACTACCATTAATAAAATCTTACGTTTCCAGTCTAGGATATACGACCAATATTGATCACATGGATGACTTTCATTATATATTTAAAGACAGATAATATGATGACAGAAAGAATTATGATGCCTTCTCTGTTTTATCACCAATATCATCATATACTATATTATAGAGTGATACCACAGTTCTCGAAATGAATGTACACCACTGATAACAAAAAAGGGCCCATCTATTTTTCTAAGTCCCACGCTCTGACCAGTTTTGGATTTGTTAAGTTTGCAACGCCTCTCTCCTGCTCCTTCCCCTTCGACTGGGGAAGTTTCGTTCGACCAATCGTAGCTCTATTTGAAACGACTCCCATATTTGGCAGACTAATAGTACCGCTTGTAAATCGTAACGAGATAAAATGTTTCATTACACCGCTATTAAAGAAATATTTTGTATTTTTTTATTATACACATTTTGGACTTCTATAACAAAAATATTCTGTATATTCTTGACTTCAATAAACTTTACCATTCTCTATATTTAAACGACATCTCGAGATTCGTTGTCTCGCAAGGTCTTCATAGGCAATGTAAAAGATATTAGAGTTTCTGTAAAAAACGTTTGCGTAATACTGTGATAAAATATAGTTTTTAACAGAATTTGAATATAATTGCAAGATATCGTATGGAATTGGTATAATTCGAATCACAAATTACTTATAAATATTCCTATAATTTCTTATATTTATACAGTGAAGTAAAGAAATCAAATCTCATTGCCTACAAGTGATGTGTATTGTCGAAAGTAATTTCACATAATTTGCGTTTCTCTTAAGTTTTTCATATATGTGAAAAGGAATTAAATAAATATAGAAAACGTTTGTCTAAAATATGAACTATTAGTCTGCCAAATATGGGAGTCGTTTCAAATAGACCTACGATTGGTCGAACGAAACTTCCCCAGTCGAAGGGGAAGGAGCAGGAGAGAGACGTTGCAAACTTAACAAAACCAAAACTGGTCAGAGCGTGGGACTTAGAAAAATAAATGGGCCCTTTTTTGTTATCAGTAGTGTACAATGGATTACTATATATTAATTATGAATATTTTACCAGTGAAAAAAAATTGTTATATTTGTAGAGCAATAAATCATGTCCACAAATAATTATATTGTTAATACTATGAAAGTGAACGAACAGCATACTCAAAAATAGTTAATCGTTATTGTGGAAAATGTGCAATCACTTCTCCCAAAGATACAGTTAAAATAGGTTTAAATAAAATTAGACGTAATGAAATTGTATAATTTAACTCAGTAAATTAGGCCCACTTTATATTAAATTTCCCTAGCTTCACTTCACTCATATATAAATATTTTTATCCGATTCCATGGAATCGGACAAGCTGATATATATTTTTCTATACATCACAAAAATTCTAAAATGATTAGCATTTATTGTTTGAGAGTACATCTGGTGAACAAGGGTATACATTCCGTGTACATTGTGGTAAATAACAGCAGGATTACTTTGGTTTCGCTTCCACAGGAAAAGAATTGCATATGAATAAATTTTATTCTCTTATTTTGCAATTGCATTCAGCTGAATTAAAATAACACTAAGCGAGCGAAGCGAAAGATGAAGAGAATTCGTTTAGTTTTCAAAAAGTTGCGATTACAGGTACCATACTAGTTATGTTTTTTTCATTTTGTTGTTCTATTTTGAGTAACATGAAACAAAATGTACAACCTTTATTATAATATTGGTCGAATATGTGCATAGAAAATTAAAAAAATTAATGTGAGGAAGAATGATGATCAATTCCACCAAGTTACAACAGGATATATAATTAAAACACTCAAATCGTTCACTCCCCGAGTTAATTACGAGCATTGATCACTTAAGATGGTGTTAATGACTGAACCACTTAATGAAAAAAGGAAGTTATTTATGTGATTCAACGTGAATTATTCACGTGAAAATGATTCGATAAGAGAGATGAATTATTCGGAGAACGTAGAAGGGAGGTAACTAACGAACTCGTCGATTCAAGAATACATTTTAAGAAACTAACAATTAATAAGGATCATGTGCTCTTAAGATATAGGAAGTATCTCAAGAAACCGTCCGTCCCCGACTTGGCACGAGAACTTATGTTGTAATCTTGTGGTTCTTTCTTCGTTTTAATTTAGTTAGAGACACGAGTGGCACGTCTACAAACAATCAGTTTATGAGAGATAACAATGATTCTGTATTGACTTGTTTGTCCGAGACAAACAGCATCTTAGTAGACAACTACCAACGTTTCGGCAATGTTGCTACCATCAAGACCGAAACGTTGGTAGTTCTATCTACTAAGACGCAGATTGTCTCGAACAAATAAGTTCATATTGACTCTGGCCGCGGAAGACTGCGTTGATTCGGTATATCCAATTTCACAAAGATTCACCTCATTATAATCAGAGTTCTCAAAAATTCTTTGACACTAGAACAAATATAACATCCTGTCAAAATTTTAAGTTTCTTTTGTAATTAGTTTTCTCACACCGAGTGTGAATGTGTCGAAAGTCAGAACAAGGCAACAAATATTTTCACCTCTTTCATAGAAAAATATGTAGAATTAGAATTTTTTTTAATACTTACTCAATCTGGTATCTATTAATAAATTTGCAAATGTTGTATTAGTACAAAAAAAGAGCTATTTTTATTCTTATCTTAGGGGCGCATGCCATGATTTTCCTCGGGGCCTTGATTGGAATTGATGGGATGGTGCTGCGGTGTTCTCGGTGGGGTCGCGAACAGATTCAAATGTCACCGAGGTGATTCCCATCTAAAACCTCATCACTAACGCCAAAGTTCAGGTAATAAAACTATTTATAATAGAGCATTAGCGCGATATTCTTCAGAAGGGAATTCTATACATGACTGATAATTTCTATTGACATAAAAATTGCTTTACTTCAAAATACCATCATGATATATTTGGGAATTGTTGTCAGAAGAGCTTCGTTCTTCGATGTTCTTCTTTAGTTAAGGATAATTCATTATCGTTTTGACGATGTGTTGAGTATTTATGATTTATGAGTTCTCTTTCACTTTCTAAAAATGTATAATTTATGTAACCTCTAATCCGAAAAGGTAATAAAAATAATTACGAATCACTAAACGAGTGAACGTTTCGAAAGATCTACATAAAGAATATTCCAGGCGTAAATAAGTAAATATATATTTGAACAGTATTTGGAAGAAAACAGTAACAAAGTGTGTGAACAAAACCATATTGTTAACACGGAAGGTTGTTTACAACTGTCCGAGAGAAATGGCTTGAGGGCGGCACCCGCAGTCCCTAGCTTGCTTCCGGAGAGTAAATTTGTTATCCTACACGTGATTTGTTCACGTGGTCGTACGCAGTTTGTAACTCATCTTTTGCAATAAATTTATTATTATTATGTTTAATTTAATAATTATGCTTATTATAATGTTAGGTGTTTACTCTATCTGGTATCAAGTAATTCGTGATACACAATGAAAATAATATACCATGGCGTTAGCGTGAATGACTGACTCCTGAAAACATTTCTTTCTCTTTCCAGCCATTAAAATACGGGATAAAGAAAAGTCTAGAATCTCGGTTTTCCCTTATTTAACTAACAACGTTTAAAAACAAAATAAATACTCTAATTAATTTGTGATATGAAGTAAAAATGGAGACAATTCGGAAAATCAATTTTCGTTCAGTCACCTCTTTATTACCGTATTTCGAAAAGTTCTTTCTTGGTGAACCTCTGCAGTATAAGAATGCAAAGATACATGCAGTCATAATTTTCACTTCCTGTCTTTCAGATCATTTTACTTCAAGCTATTTTCTCTCTGCGTGAGTTGGTTAATCGGAATATTACCAAGAATTTACTAGATCTGTTGATTGCCCCCGTCACAGGACTGAACACAGAGAGTAAAGTTCTGTGATTTCGTAGCTTCATAACAAGGAGGAGGACACGTGATCATCATCAAGTTGTGTACTCATTCTAAGAAATCTGAGTGAACCTGGAAGTCTTGACTTGCATGAATGACTGAAAAGAGTACACTTCACAGCAATCTTGGGTGCCCAGCTTGTCATTCACCTCTACACATAGTTGCGTTGACTTGGTGTTGTAACTTCCCTAAAATATCTTCTCCATAGGTTTGAAATGTTTTTAATTTAATAAGAATAATTAAGAATTTGATAACTAACATTAAATAACTCTACGTGCTCAAGGGTCTCTACACACTTATTGGTCACTGCGAAAACAAAATCTCTCCTTTGGGAATGAAAATACAAGTCTGTTACAATAAAAAAGAACACATTTATTCAATTCAACGAACACAAAACAAAAAAGTTAAATGTAATAAATTTCAATTAGTAGGTAGGTTGATGTACTCTTGCAATAAACAACATAGAACTGTAATTAAAAATGCACTGCCAATTCCTTTACAATGAATTACATAGACACATTTGTCTACGCATGTACTTTGCACAACATTATTTATTCAAGAGTCTTTCCTGTTAGCTTCAAAAACAACTATATAAATGTAACTTCTGGTGAACTACTTTTGATTATACATAAACTGCAAAACAATTAACACCTTCTGTATTTTCTGGTGTTTAGGGCGAAGCACTGGTGCAGTACTTGCAAAGTCGCTTGTTACAAACACTCAGGGACAAAGAATACACAAGAAAAAATTTCAGACCTTCAAGATCCAGACACAGAGAGATGAATATGTTCAGGTGGCCTCTGAAAGACCAAGATTTGAATTTCTACCATCCCACTCTTCTCTCGACCGACCACGGACGTCGGGTGACGGCTTACGTCCCAAACGACTCTCAACTAACGTGCAGTATTCACAAGAGCTCTGCTGTACGCTATGACCACTCGTACGAACATCACGATTCTCGCAAGAACCCTCATGCACACAGACGTGACATGTCCCCGAGCACGAGTAACTGTTTCCCACAATGACTTCTCGCGGTGGGCGCAGTGTCTCGTATCCAATGATGACGCGCGTTCTGACTACTTTGAGAGAAAAATATTACGACTAACTTTTGCTTTACTTGACTTCAAATTCGGAAGATGGAAAAGTAATATGTTCTCTTTTGTTACATGGTCTAATAGCGGACAAAACGGAGGGAACGTCTGTTCCTATCCGCGTCTACCATTCGTCTTAGAATTTCTACACGGCTCCTGCGCTACCAAAAGTATCCCTCTCTATTTTGCGCACCCTAAAAATCGAGGGAACTGTAGCCAATTCTGAAGAAAAAAAAATGTTGGAATGAATTTTTGTGATACGTGAAAATTTCCCGAGCGTTTCCTAAGGGATGTTCAAAGTCTGGTTTGCTATTGTGTCTTAAACTATTTTTAGATTCTTTAGGGGGTTATAAATCATTGTGTCACCTCCCCCTCGCTATCAGCGCTCGACCAATACGTAGTTCGCTCGCATTCTCTTTTTTTCTAGAAGCTTCTTTGTAGCATTGAAGGTATAATTTACAAAGAAAAATATGAAGATTATTAATTATCATTAAATTTTGTTGTTTAATACCTCAGACAATGGGAACAGTGTCTTAAATGTTACAATATTATTGTCCATCACAACCATGGGAAAGACTTGAGAGCTCGCTTACTTGACTCATTAACAGAACTCGATAAATAACATTAATTTTCTTTCAAACATTTGCTTATTGTTTCCCAACATGTTGATCTTCTTTTTCTTGTTACATTGAGCATCCCGTTCATTCCTTCGTAGAGAAGAGAGGGACCACACTTCTTGATACAAAATACTCCAGACTCCGTGCCAGCGCGATATGGAGGTCGCAGTGATCGACATAAAAACATCGTTCTCTCTCGTGCGTCACCATTGCTTCACATCCTTCTTCCTCCATTCGGCAATTCCCTACTCACATTGTCCAATCAACCAAAGTTAGCATAGTAATAATACATTTCCCTACTAAGATATACTTTATCCTTTGACAAAGCTGAGACTTAGCAGTTACTATCCTTTGTTCTTTCATCATTAAACAATTCGCTCTCATGATTTCCGAATGTTAACCCATTTTTCCAACAATGCTCCCTTGAAGCTCCTTCATAGTGACTATCATATAGTGTGGATTACTTTCCTTACGGAGGTGATACGAGTTTAACGGTGTTATTTGGGAGTGAGACGTATTTCGGGCTAAATTTTTTTTTTTCGCATCGCATTTTCAAAAAACCGAACGAAAATGGAAAAAATCGTGAGTTTTGTTAATTTGAATCTCATAAAATGTAAAAGGAAAATATGTGCACGGCGGTAGAGTGTTAAAAAAACTGACGTAATACAAATAGACGCGATACGAGAATGTTTAGAGGTTAGTTGCGATATTCTAAAATTTGTTTCAAATTGTTTTACTGAGTGTTCCGATTAGTTCGTTAATTAACAAATTTCTATTCCACTTGTTCCTCGACCCTGAAAACCAAGATTTTCTCTGAATAGGCAGAAAAAAACATTTTCCAAGCATTAACAAAATGAAGAAACTAAATTTTTATGAAAACAGAAATACAAAGTAATATGTGTGATAAAAAATTCCAAGAATAATATACAAAAAGATAAAAAACATCCTTCGCTTAATTTTTAACTCACAACTTCGGAGTATCTACTCGTGGACAACGTCAACAGCCAGGTAAAAATTGCAGGAAGTCCCGGGTTCGAGACCCGCTCCGTCGCAATTTTGACCTGGCTGTTGACGTTGTTAGCTGTTATTATTGTAAAATTCATTTGAATTTTAAAGTATTCAAAAACTTAATATGTTTGATTAGAAGAAATTGCCGGAGATATCAGCCAGCTGCTGTTCTACCATTCCTCGAACATCAAAACATATATTGCATACTATTTCACAAATTCTATCGTGCCATCATCAATATATTTTCTGAAAGCATCCATGCAGTAGAAGAGGTCCAGATAACTAAAGATAGCGTAACGTTGCGGAAGAAATATAGCTCTTAATGTATGGTCATTGACTACGCAAAATTGCAGAAGCCGGGTTCAAGTCATTATGTTCTGATCCTCCCAAGATCGCAGCACTGGATTTTTACATGGAGGATGAATCTTTGATTTCCGTTCGTCCCAGGGAGAGGACATACCTCACAGTTGACGTGACGTCCACTGAGAATTCTTCTCCCTTTTTACTTTCCAATGACTGTTATTCAGTGATTATTATAAATAATAATTCTTAAAAATGGTAACAAATAATTATTTCGCACCAGATGTATTCAATATCTACCGATGTACCTTTTCTGAGCTCGTGATACTGAAGTGTTAGCATTTACGTTCGAGAGAGTCAAAACATGTTCCCTTATGATGGATATATTGTTCAACATGGTTTATATTAATGTTAAGTTTTTTGTTTATTGTGCTTCTTGTGAAGGTAATAGATCACGTCTTTTACGGAAATTCGACGATGTAAAGAATCAGCCTCCGCATTTGGAAAGGGCCTTTAAATTTAGGTCCAATTTTAAACAAATTATTACGAATATATAAAAATGATACAATACTGCACTATTGTTGCTATTCGCTCATTGATAGTTTAGTATAAGAAAATGTGGGTTTGAACTCTCAAAAAAATGTGATCTCTTTCCTCCAACATCATTCGTATAGCACGAACCACAAGAGCTGTACTGTAGGACACAGCGACGAAGGCAAGAAAGGTACTAACAAAACTAAGGTCTCACCAACTTCAATGATACCTTAAAGGAAGGTTCGTGCCTGTGGAATGGTATATGTGCAATAATACTTTCCGGTATCTATGAGTAGCGAAATATTTGTTACCAATGTAACAAAGCGTAGTCTGGTGCAGCTTTCATGCATGAATTTCATATGAATTGTCAATGCGTTAAATGCAGGCATTAAAACTTACTTATACTATATGTAATATATTGGAAGATTATTTTTAACTTGAATCGAAGTGATGGTAGAATCACCCAGAGATAATTTTTAACATCCAAATTTCATCATTAACTTTTTAAACACGTTTAATATAATATTACTTGTAACTTCTTTCGGTCTTTATGAATCAAGTATTCTTTCCGAGCTTAAAACCGTATCCCGATTACAATACAATGATAAAAAGAAAATTTCAGAAAAAAATAGATTCAAAATATTTAGAAAATATACATAATACAATTTTACATAGTAAAATATATAAATACAAAGGATGTAATAAATTGAAAATAAACTGATTGAATAATGCTAGTGTAGTAGAACTACAATCCTGTTCTATAATATCAAATATTCAATGAAAGGATAGGAATGACAACAAAATGGGAATGATTGATAATATAGACAAGAGATATAAATAGATATAATGGAAATAATTAATACTTACGAAAAATAATTTTTTAGTATTATAGTGCATTCGGGTCCGTTGAGAGCCTAACTACTTGAAGAAGGCTCATTTGGCGATCACTTCCATCCCCTGACAATATCCATGCAACGGCTCTATTCAAGTCACAACTGACGTATATATTGGATTGAGCTCTGGCGAGTGTGCAGTCGGTTCAATAAATATCTCTTTCTCACACAAGGCCATTGATTCCTATTCGTATATTATCATGGAAAATAGTAAGTTGACTTGATTTTGAATTTAAAAATCTTGAGAAAAATTCATCCAATTACATTGTAGCAAATGGTAGTTTGTTTAGTGAGGTTGTAGATAACATAAATAAAAATAATATTACCATCAATACTGAATAACTATATACAATTCGAAACAATCACATACTTTTTCAGTAGTTTTGGTGGAGAGTGATTGGTGTTTTTTTAGAGTGCGATCATTTCTTTTCTGAGCAGATCACCTGTCTTTAACATTCAGTTCCAGACTGTACTCTCTCATGCTGCAACGTCGTCAGCGCGATGTCACAAACATCGTCAGCTCCCTTCCGCAGTCAGAGCTCCAGCTTCGTTCTGCCGTACTGCCGCAAATAGTGTGCTTTGTCTGAAAAAGGGCTTTTCGCCTGGCAGCAATTGATTGATGGGCTCCGAGAAGCCGCTATAGTACGCTCCATTTCATGGAGTCAAACTGCAGCATCAATTTCTTCACATCGTGAGGAACATGCATATCGATCGACATTTCTTCAAACTCACATTTGCGTTTCGTGAATTTTATCGCCCCATGAAGTGTTACATGAATGAGCTCTTCTTGAATCGCATTTTTTAAAATAAAGTTCCTCGTGTTTGAGGTGAGTACTAACGTGATTTAAAGATTATCCAACTTATTGCATATACTAGGAATCGTAACATATAAATAATTGTACAAATTGCGAAAATAATGTTCACTGATTATTTCCATTTTATCAGCGCTTATTCAAAGAATTTATATATATATATATATATATATATATATATATATATATATATATATATATATATATATATATATATATATATATATATATATGAGAGATAGNGTTTCAGACTTATGTACGTAGGAACAATCCATTTCAATTGGTGGGCAATTTTCCTTCCCGTAGAAAATATTAAGTGCTTTGGTTTCGATTTAGTTGGTTTCATTCGCAATTTCTTGAACCACTGGGACACATGTTGTAAATACCTTTCCAACAACAGAGATGTGTTCGAATCCTCATCGGTCGACAAGATTTGATGTATCACTGGTGCACTAATTTGACTAACTAGAACTATTAACTAACTGCGGTGAAAATTAAGTACCTAGCTAAATGCCTTGGGGAGCTCCTGATAATATTGGATAAATTGTTGATGTTTCGCTGTGGAATTTTACCAAAAAGAACATCTTTGTGTTACATAAGACTGGAACAGAGTAAACTAAGGCTCTTCTTATTTTATAAAATAGTCGTTTGTACCATACTTTATGGAATGCCTGGTTTATATCTATAAAGGGTGCTGAATCATAGTTTTTATTCCAGACATTTGCTAATAACGTCTACAACTCTATGCACTTGTTTTATTGTTGAGTGTTTCCTCCCGATGAACCAGAACATTAATGTGGCCTATGAGACTTCCGAAGAGCACAAATGTGATTTTAAAAATTTGGATATCTAGAAGTAATTATAAGTATTTCATCGAACGTGGCGGATTAATTTAGTGTAATTACTGAAATAAGTTTACATTAATTAGTTTGGCAAACATACATTAAGTATCGAAGCCAAGTGGATCATTGAATAGTTTTCGAAGTATATCTTTGACAATTGTATAAATCTATGTAATTAAGGTTATGTTTTGTATTTTTCACTGATAAAGTAATGCCTTTTTAACAGTTAGCATACGTAATACACAATTTTTAGCTTACAAGAGAAGTTTTTGATTTTACCGATACACACAAATTCCACTGTCACAACATGAGAGCTTCAGAACATTAAGTCTTTTGGTCTATTGACATTTAAATAAAACCTACATTGAACAAGTTAATCGATTAGAACAACTTTTTGAGAGAAAATATAATGTAAAGAGAATCTTATAGTTGTGTTAATTTGTCTAATGTAGTTAAAACGCAGCTATCCTGATTATTTTTAATTTCCTGTAAAAGAAATTGACAGAACCACGCAGAAAATATGCTAGTAATATTTGATATCACATGACTCTCATTTCTATATTTTGTTTCGAGAGGAAAGAGGTTTATAGCGAACGAAATAAGACAAAAAGTATTTTCTTCTAATAGACGAGTCAGTGTACATAGAAGAGGGCTAGAATGGCAAAAAAGCATTTAGTTTAAGTTTTCAATATAGGGTCAGTATCAGAAGTGAGAATCAGAAGTTTTCCACCTCAAAAAACCAGTGCGAGCTGCACAATGCCAGAAAAAAAATCTGTCCTCTCACTTTACGGTCTAAACGTCTCATGATGAAATGAGTCATTGCAGCAAATATTTCTATGTTTCAATTATAAATATTAAAAAACCAAAATCGATGATCGAAACAAATACGAATAACTTTCATATAACAAATAAAAATACCATTTTAATACACAAATTGAGACATGACCTGCAAAAATTGTGGAATTTCATATATCATTACTCTGTCGTTGGGTTTAACTCGGACCCTTTTCAAAACACCACACCTTTCTCTTTCCAAGTATAATTAGTGCATTTAAGTGCATAGAACACTCATATTTCTATATTTGGGATATTATTCGATTCACATATTATATCACGATGCTACCTGCAACCTCTCAAATGCATACTTTTCTTTTCTTCGTTAATTCGATTAATATTCAAAAAGATATCTCCATACACATATTTTTTCTAATCAATATTATATCACTAAACTTTTAATACTAATGTATATACAGCTTTTCGCTAAGGTTCTTAAATTGTTTTGAACAACTTTGATAGCAGCGATATTGTCTTTCAAGTCATTCCACGATTTGTTTCATTTTTGTTTAATTTAAAGTATTAATTATTGTCTATGTGACTGAACATGTAACATATATTCGTCATACCAATTTCAGGTACGTAGTGTGTGGACAACTGTGTCGCCTAGTTCTCAAAACAGTTAACAGTGTTTCCCAAAACTTGACGGAATCCTAGGAAGTGTTCGTACAACTGTGTGTAACTTTGAAGTGCAATTAGAAACTGGCTTGCTACTAATATAGAACGCAGCTCGTTTCTGAGAATCAAGGGCGCAGAGTATCGGATACTGCCGCCTGCCACAGGGGAAGCTGCTGCTGTCGTTGGTGTTGCTGCTGCTGTCGTGGAGGCGGAGGTGTTACCCACACACGAACTCCATTCAAGTGTAGAGGGCGGGAGGGCGGCTCGAGCTGTGGATGAGCCCTTCCGCTCCAAGGAGCTCCGGCCCTTCAGGGCCGTCATGCGGAGAGGACGCGTGCAACCCTCTGAAGGAGTGAGAGAAGGGTTGGCGGAGTAGAGAGGATGACACGACATGGGAGGAAACGGAAGAACAAGGGAGGGAGAGGTACAATGTGTAGTTGTCGTGGCTTACGAAATCAACGGCGGAGAATTCAAAGAGGAATAATTTGGGCCAAATATTTATCGAAAAAATTATATCTTAAAGTAGTATAAGCGACCTGGTAACTGACTATTTTTGAATGTTTTTTTTTAAACAAAAGAATAAACAATCATCAATCAACTCATATAATACAATTTGGACTTAGCGCGATTAGAATTTGAATACAACCATCTTGAATTTGTACGTTTTCTGATGGATAATGCCGCTGCGAAGAAGGTTTTAAGTAAATTACCATTAATTTCTAATTTACATCAATATAAATACCATACGTGCCACAGCATACAGATATAAACTGCAAAATTGCCCTCGTCTTTTCGGAGTAATAAAGTTGCTCACGAGACCAGCCGCTAAACTAGAATCTAGTTAAATAAAAAACCAATCTTTAAATACATGGTTTTTATTTTAAATGATAGAATAAAATAATTTTCAGTTTTTAATAAACCATGATTAATGAATTCCTATTACAATGACTATACTAATAAAAGCAACATAAATGTTATTGGAAGTTTCATAAATAAAAATACATTAGATTAGCGCCTTGCAAGCTTATTTTACTCTAACTATGAACTATATAAAATTAGAAAAGGAAACAACTTCACAAATCTTTATTTAACGAAGTGAGAGTTTTTCATCAACTATAAACGCAGAAAAAGGAATCTGTATATAAATAAAATACACAAGAAATTTAATTATTGCGCTACAATATTTTATGGTAAAATTTAAAAGAAAAAGATCCCCGAACACCTTACATCTCATTCCATTGAATATTATTACAAATGTGCTTATTACAAATATTATTACAAATGTGTAAAAAAAATAGTATATTTGTTATAAGTGTGCAGGAAAAATACGTAAAATTATGTGGAGGAAAAGGGAACAGTATTCTCTTGCAAGAACCGTAAATAAAATAATATATTTTTAAGAAAAAACGTGTTTGGAAGAGTATGGAGGAAGTGTTTTGTAAGAGAGAATGAGTAATGGAGATTAAGGTTCTTTAACTTCATATATTATTCCAAAAAGAACGTTACATGTGAACATTTTGATGGTCATAATTTTCTTCATTCACTTCAATTTCAACACGCAACCATATTTCGAGAAGTAAAATTTTAATTTAGACCTTCCAGCATGATTAACGGCCAGGAGAAAGTTGCGAAAGACGGGAATCGAACGCGGGACCTCCTGCTCTGGCCGCATATGTGCAGCCCACTGCAACACCCGCCTCGACCCCCAAGCCCGTACATGCATCATCTTGGCCTATTTGACGATGCATCCGACACGTAGGTACGTGGAAACCGGGTTTAAGTGATCACAGGATGGGACTCAACTGTGGTCAATTATCCCCTGAATTGGGGATGTGACCCGGATTCACCGGAACAGGCCGCGTGGAAGTTGTGTCGAGGCGGATGATGCAGCGACCAGAGAAGAAGGTTCTGGGATCGAGTCCCGGACAGTCGCAATTTTCACTTGACGATACAGAAACTCCTCCACGAGTAGGTACTCGGAAGTTGTGAGCACAAACGTCCACGTTTAATTTTTAGAAGAGGTCATGAGTGATATAAAAGTATTACCTAAGAATCAGTGAGCAGATTTAATTATAATTTCTTGTATGAAGAAATAACCTACATCTTAAGTTGATTTGTTCCTTATAACAAAAAACAAACAAATTAAAATTTTATATCACGTCAATGTGCTATCATACATTACGATTTACCTGAAAATCTCTATTAGCCCTATAATTGACTAACATTGCAATTTATTTAAAACATAAAAACACCATTATAATACGTGTTACAAACATTCCGAATTATAAATCCTTTTTTATGGGTCGAATTTTCAATGAAGTCAATAACCTGTTCCCATGTTGTATTTTAATGTGTTTCTCAGTACTACGCTGTGATACGTCCCATAAGAATTGCACGACCCTACCACGGGGAGGTGAGTGCAGACTCTTAATATTTGGCTCTATTTCTGATTGAAGAAAGAAACAATTTTTTAAACTATGTTAAAGAATTTAAAACAAGGAAACTTTATCTTCTTCAAATAATGTCTGTAAATTAAAAAGTTTCAAAAATGAAAAATAGAAAATAAAACACAAATTAGTCACTCACATATCAGAAGATGCGGTTTTGGTATTTGCCTTCTCAGTTACGCAGATAAATCTCGAATAAGGTTTGTATACACTACTCCAATATATTGTGAAGGTAGTTCTTTGTATTGATCCTCACATGAAATACTTTGAAGATCCCACGTTTTTCACATAGTTAAAATAATCCAAATTTATACAACTCCTACTTACGTAAAGTAAGACGATATAATTATATTTATTGTAATAATGTAATCATTAATTACTCTCATAAAGACGTCTAAACTCTTTTGCGCTTATTTTCTGCCATAGTATTCCCTTTTTAATGAAAGCGTTAAAATAAAACAAATTCTTTCAAAAAATAGAGCAAAGTTCAAAACACTTTATTTCAAGTCTCTGCGAGTATAGATTTCTAGTTAAGTACATTACATCCTCCTTCAACGCCATCTGTTTACGCGCAAAGCCTTTTCAAAAATCTCAATCGAGGAACTTTAATTATGAAGGGTTAGGGTTTGGACAGCAGAAGCTGCTCTGACTGGTTCATTCTCCTGAGTTATTCTTGTAAGGAAGAAGCAACGCACAGCTTATTTAACCTCCGAGGCAACGGGGTCCACCAATTTTCTTTGCTCGAAACAGTTCCTCGTAAGAACGTTTCTCTTAGCTACACATAACTTCACGAGTTCACCTCGTTACGATTGGTCTAATGAAGACTCGCGAAGCATTGTTGTGAAAACAACTTGAACTTAATATGATTCCAATCTCCAGTATGTATATTGTAACTAAAGTAGTATGTATTCCTTCCCTTTTTATTTTATACGATGTCAAATACTCTTCTATGTCCTCATGGTAAGCGAGATAAAACAGTCAATATTTCGATTAATTGAAATCAAATTGAGTACTCTAGTGGCTGGTAATAGTCATCTGTATATAGCTAGGTTCTGTGTTAAAATTTGGAGGTATCATATTCTGTATGCATTATTGCATCGTGTGTTTAATTTTTTAAATCTTATCTTTAAAATATAAGAGATCCTAGGATAGCAGTTTCTGAGATTTTTGGGTAAGGGGGTACGGAAAACACCAGAAAACGTTCCAAAAATTCACTTGGAAACGCACTTTAAAAAACTGGATATTAACGCACTTTAAAAACTATTTTAAAGCTGGATAATATAGTTTCTTGCATATCTCTACAAATATTGATGATTCTCAAAATAGTCACTTTTGGATATGGCGCCCTCTCAAAGCTGAAATCAAAATTTGAAAGAATGTGAACGACAATCGAAGTTTACTTAATTTTGTCTATGACTTTCTCTACAATTCAAACGCAATTTAAATTGTGGAACAGTAGGAGTTTATGTAACACACGTGCCGAAATCAATAGGTTGAATTATACGATCGCATTTTCTTAATTTAGATACGTCTTCTGCTACGTTGCAGAATCTGCGTTGGTGTGTACGATTATTATAGTTTATTTTTATTGTTAAATATCATCTTCACATAGCAAATAAATGTGACTCCACTGGTCATTCACCCAAAAAGAAACGATTCCTTCTTCAAAAATAACTGATCTATAAGATTAAACCTTAGTACCTGAATTATATATCTATATTGGAATAGTTAGTCATGAAAATTCCACAGACATGTCCATCGAGATTATAAATATACCATATTAAGGGTTATGTTCTAGAAATGCCATCATGCACGCATGCATGATCCGACGTGTCTAAGCAACCGGTTCACTGCACACACCTGACAGCGCTACAAACACGCCGATTTAGTCAGCCGGTTGAATGGTTGGTTAGTCGAGCTAATTGAGGGAACCCGACGAGAATTCTATCGGAAGGTCAACATACACTCGGAAAACTCAACTTCCACTACTCGAACAAACATTCCGTTTAAAGACCCATCGAATATTCATACCTAACGGTATTATTGAACTGACATTTTAAAAAATTCATCGTACTGAAGTAGTCTGTCAAGACCCACGCTTACTTTAGGGTATTTCCAGAAACAGAAACGAGTTCGAATGAGGGTATGTAGAAGCGAATAAAAATGGGAGGGAAAATGGCAGGGGCATGTTCATACCATTTTGCAGTGCCCGGCACATCTGCCAATGAACGTAGCTAAGGACGTTATTGTATCGCCTTAGATATTCGTTATTCGCCAGAGTTGGACAGGCAGAGACGATGTGGTCGACTGTTTCAGAGTGCTGTTGATCTAATCGACTTCTATCGTGTGTGGCTTTCGATTTTTTTTCTCAACGCTTGGTTTTGGGTTGCAGTAAAGACGGCTTCTGTCTCCAGTTTCAGTCTTGCTTATTATAATTATTAATTTTTCATTCTCGAACAAAGATGTCAAGAGTTCGGTATGCTACTCCATTCGCAGTTGGAACCAACGTCCCAAGGAAGAGAGTTAGTCTCTTACTGAACCAACGTCCCAAGGTAGTCTCTTACTGAACCTTGCGTAAAATGTTCGTCGTACCTCTTATTGCAATTTCTTGTATTTCCGAATCTTTTAGCCTCCCTGGATGTTTTCACACGTTGGAACCTAATGATCTAAACATTGTTCCAAGAGTGATTAGTGAATATTTCAGTTTTAACTTTTCACACAAGACCAATTTCAATTAACAAGTTATTTTTTTATTTTAATTTCTTCTCATCATTATTAACAATCTTGTTATTGTAAGATAAAAAATCAATACAATTCCATTCCATTTTACCTAACGATAAAACAACTTATCGTAACATGACAGCTGCAACGGTCGGGGTGTTGTTGAAGGCCCGTTCTTCCGCAGGCGTTTAACAAGACAATTTCACAGCGCTCTGCGCAATAGACGGTTGCCTTCTTTTCTTCCTTCCTCTCCGCTTCAACACATGCCGACGTTACGGGGGAAAGAGGAGCGTGGAAAAACGAGCACTTGGCAACAGTGTCTGAGTAATAAATATTGGTCTCCAGGCAACGCAAGTGCATCATGTTTCATCGCTACACTTTCCTTGCGCGCGTTTTCCACCTGCGTGCGCGCTGAAAGATCCACACGGGTGAAAAATAATTCTTCTTAGGCACACTTAACTCACCTTCAAAGTTTGATTTTCATTTACTTTGAGAGATAATTGTAGCAGGAAATTTTCATAATTAAGTACATACATGTTTGAAATTTGATTACATTACACAGACATCCTATGTAGCATTTATGGAATTTTCTCTTCCGTGGATCTCCCCAATGAAAATAAAGAATATGTTTCATAATTTTTATAAATTATAAAAGCACAATTATAACAATACTGATAAATATTCCTATAAAATCTAGTAAAGTTCAACAATGTATGTATTTATTGTTATTCATATTCTTAGATTTAAGAAATATAAAATTATACGTAAATTTCTTTTTGAAACAAGCTTTTATATAGAAAGTCTACACTAAAAAGTAAGAAATAACAATCAGATATTTTAATCAAAAAAGAAAACAATTTTTTTTTACAATTTGACGCGTCACGCGTCATAATTACTATTTCTTTAATATTTCTGAAGAAAAAAAAATCCTCAAGCTTTTATAATTTTCTGATTGATTTTACGGGAAAGCTAGTGTTGTAATATTTTAGAAATATTGAAAATAGTATATTGAATTTAACATCGGTGTCTGGGCAGTTGTCAACATCATTCCACCTTAAATAAGGATGAATTTGTGTCGTTACTCTGTCTAGAATTTAGTAGAAGATTTTAAGTGGTTTGAATTTAACTTGAATAGTCAATATCAGAGCAAGAAGATCACTGTATACCACGTTATAATACTTGAATACAACGTTTCATTGTTGACTATAATCTGATCAAGCATGTTTGAGATGAATTGGTGGGGTGAGTGGGACTGTAGTTATAAAGTTGAAAGAATCGATTAGATTCTTGAATCCATTTTTGCGTGAATATGCGGAATCATATGTACTCAGTAAATCAATGTTGAAATCTCCACATACAACGATAGTTTTGTTGGATTTGCTTGTAATACGTATAAAAGTAGAATTAAAATTCCTAAAAATTGCTCAATTTTTTTAAAATCCGTTCTAGGGGGGTACTGTACTGAAATTTGAACTTCCGTTTTTCAACGGGCACTGTACTATATACCCTTATGTCACCCCCTTTAGGGATAGATTTTCCTACGACAATACTAAAATCATGTATTGTCATGCATTCCATATATATATTTGTGTCGTTACTATATATATCTGTAAAGTTTTAGCTCTATCGGAATCTTGGAAATGGCCGAAACATTAATTGCCAATTATAACATAAATACATACACACCACAATTTCATACCCTTAAGGATAGATTTTCTTAAATAGTTTCGAGAATCATCTATTATCATGCAAGCAGTCATATCTGTAAAATTTCAGGCCGATCGTAAACTGGGAAGTCAAGACGCAAGTTATATAAAACAAGCAAGTTTCAAAAATAGGAAACAAAAGTTCTTAAAATGTGTATCTGAGTTTTCGGGAACAAAGAATTCAATCTTACAAATTCAACGAGTTACAAAACCAATTTAGTAATAGTTGCGACTGATAAAATTGCAACCGAGAGTCACACAAGGGGAGGAGACCAAGTCGTCATCTTCGACACATAACACATCCAACGCGAACCAGTTGTGTTATTCATCCTTGGTTCAGTTTATGTGAGTATGCAAAGTTCGAATCCTGACTAGTCCAACCTGCAGTCCGCACGGCTCAACTAACAGAATGGTGAATGCGACCTAAAATTTAACATTATAAGAATGTCTATGATGAAAATTAATCTATTTGAAAATCTCAACAAATTTATTAGTTCAGTTTGTGATTCGGATGTTCCCCTTCAGAGTCTTCTGGCAGCACCGATACTCGAATTTGTCTCTCAAGATGAGGACGTTACCGGTGGGGTGGGTGACATATGTGCCGTCTTTCGTTGCGCCGTTCTAGTATTTGTACCCCTCATAACTTCCATGTATATCAATGGATATTTGACTAGTCGGGTTGTCGGCCAAGCGGATTGCAACCTCCTAGATTTTCCGTGCATTTAAATTACTTTCTCCTTTCCTCTAACAATGCAATGACCTTTTTTCCAGGTGTCGTTGGCTAACCTTGTTTTAAAGTGTTATATCTGGCGTTCAGCTTTCTTATGTTCCTTCGATTGCATGGTTTGTCAATGTATTCTTGACCGCACTTATAAAGTATGCTGAAAATGCATTCTTTGAGATTCTGCTTTTTTCTGAAGATTTCTGATCTTCGTTTGTACTTTCGTTACTGTTGTTCTACAACTCAGAGTAGAAGGCAGAAAATGTTGAAATATCCTGTATTGACACTGTTTGGAGCAGGGTTTAAAAAGGAAAATAAATGAAATAAAATGTTTTAGAACTGACCACAAAATTATTATATTAAAAAAGTTCCAACTGAAGACTAAGTGACATTTCCCGTAAAATTGTCCAAAACGATCTTTAAAAGTTCAAATTGCGATTTGTTAACAGGTACTTTAAAAATTATCAATCATTATTATTTACATCAATGCAATGCCCCAGAAAATTTTGCGTTCTTCTTCTGCAGGACTGGACGGACAAAAACTACACAAATTGTAGTATCAGAGGATCAAAAGTATCGTACATAAGAAAATTAAAAGGCGCGTTCCTGATTTTATATTGTTTCGTCTTTCATCATTTCCTTACCGAGACAACACTTTTTAGGAATGACAACAAGGAAAGAAGCTACTTGACTCGTTTATTTAACAAGGATGCTACTTGACTACTTGAACCATAACAATTGACCACTCTGGCATAAACTAATATTTGTACGGAACTGCTTTAATGAGTTACATTATGTTCCATTGGGCATTATCATATAATATTTATAACTATTAAGATGTCCTGTTTGCCTTGCATAATGCTACATAAGAAACCCAGTGAAACGTGCCTAAAACTGGGATATAGGAGAAAGTAGTATCTGCCGTATGATCCACGTGAATAAAATAGTGGTGCTAAATAAAACTAAAGTTCACATTATCGTAAAGAATGTTATTTATAATTATTAATAGTTTATTTATATAACTTTAAATCTTATTTACACATGAAGATTTTGCATGTTCCCAGGATGTGAATCTTAGCTGTGTTTCAATTAACATTATCGATTATAATGCAACCCGTGAATTGGGTTGAAAATAATATGTTCAATAATTTGTATTATATAAATACACCGATTTTTAATGATTTACCTAATAAATTTAAAGAAAATACTTTGTTTGAGAGGACAAATTGTTTCTCCCTTTATGATGATTCCAACAAAAACATAGAATTGAAACAAATATAAATTCGCTTTGAAATGTTATTTGAGAGTTGAGTGTGAATCTTCGAAGAAAAAAAGGACGTTAGTGAGAGTGCTTCGCAGTAAGCTGGCTACCTGCTGGTATCAGTGTTTCGGCCCGTCGACAGCTCGCTTCCTCCCTCGTGTACCTGATTCTGCGGCGGTGCGTGTTGCGTGAAACGGTGGTACACAGAGAAGAAAAAAGAAGAAACAAGAAAACTTGCAGCATGGTGTCGACGGAGCAGTGGCGTGCGGCCATCGGCACTTGGGTAGCAGGTCCTCACCCTAAGGGCGGACGAAGACCATTCGTAGGCGCTTGCATTGCGCAGTATATAAGTTTAAGTATTATTTGCGTGCTCTTAGTTATAGGTGGCGTCGAGCTGGACCCCGGGCCTGGATCGAGCGACGATTCTGTTCTGGAGGGCTTGCGGGTCGGAGTGAAGGATTTGTTGGCCGGACAAAGCAAAATGCTCTCAGATATCTATTGGTATCGAGAGAGGATGGAGGTACTGGAGTGCCGGGTTGTTACTATGGAGGTAGAAAACCAATTTCTATCTCGCAAGGTCGACTACCTGGAGAACCAGTCCCGGAGAAATAATATATTGATCTTTGGCGTGCGAGTCGTGGCACGACTCCGAGAGGCATGTGCAGGGTCTTGCACAACTACTCGGAGTGGAGTTTGATGATCGGAACATAGAGAGGGCGCATCGAGTAGGCAGAAGGCCTATTGTTGAAAAGCTGGCCTCTTACAAGAAGCGGGAGGAAATGCTGAAGGCGGCAGCTAAGTTTCTGCGTGGCTCTCCTTTGCGAGTGGCAGAGGATTTCACCGCGGCTGTGCGCCTTACGCGCTCTAAACTTGCCCCATATTTGCAGGACGCGCGGGAGCAAGGCATCAGAGCCAACATCCGCTTTGACAAGCTTGTGTTGGAAGGGCGAAACTACTCGCTCGGGAACTAGAAGCCTTCCCGAAGGAAAACATCTTAAGAGAAGAAGCATGCGCGCGCGGCATCCTGGAGGAGTCGCGGTTATGAACAAAAATGAACACTCAAATCGGTGTGATGAAATGAAGACAGAAATTGATAATACCTTATGCATTAAAGTACTAATAGCCGACATTGAGTTATTAATAGCAATTGTTTACAGGCACGGGTATAAGTCAAAGTACCACAACGAAATCTTTTATACGGAAACGAACCAGTTGATAAATAGTTTCGAAAATAAATACCCCAACGCGAGTATAATGATAATGGGAGATTTTAACGCCAGAATTGGAGAAAATAATGTCTCATCGCCGTTTGACGATGATTTCGCATTTGTAAACGTGAGAAATAGTAAGGAAAAAACTTAAATCCGGAAGGGCGAGACCTATTAAATTTCTGCAGCACACATAACCTAACTATAGTAAATGGTACGTACTGATCAGATTTAGACGGGAATATAACATTTATTAACGAAAACGGGGAAAGTGTGATAGATTTCGCGTTAGTCACGGAAATTTTATTAAGACGACTTTCGGATTGAACCCAGAATAGACTCACGCCATATGGCCGTATATGTGAAAATCTATTTTTCACACCAAAATACTTCAGTAACACCCGTACACATGGGGTCAAAATTAGTAAAGTACAAATGGAATGATGACAAGAAATAGGTCTATAGGGAGAATTTCTCAAGGAATCTAGGAATGTTACGTAACGATTTCCAAATTACACTCGCGGCTCAAAATTACAACGCTGCAGCGGACTCCATAACACATTGTTTACAAAAATCAGGGACGAGTGTGAAAATAATTCAGGGGAACAAAAATTCAGGAAAACATTCGGTGTGGTATAATGATGTCTGCAGGTATGCAAAAGCATCCGCAAAATCTGCCCTGAAAATGTATCTGGCTAGGTGGGGTAGAATTGCGCAAATCTTATCTTAAACTCCGCGGAGAATATAAACACATAGTTAAGGAAAGTAAACGAGTCTGCAACAAATGGAAGCTGAACGCCTGAGAGAAATACTATCAAAGAAATGTATCCGCGACCTATGGGGTACGATTCGTAAATTAAGACGAAATAAAACTATATCAAATAACAGATGCACTGGGATGGGAATTGCACTTTAAAGTATTCTAGCAGGAAATGATAACACATCCCGAAGTAGTAACGAAATAGGAATAATATTTACAACCGATGAAGTGTCTGAACTAGATGCGTGTCTTACATCACATGAAATATCTTCTGCCATTCGCGATTTAAAAAACAATAACGCGCCTGGAGTAGATGGTGTTCCTTCCGAATTTATTAAGGAACTAACCAATGATATTGTGCCATTTTAATCCAATTTTTTAATTACACCTACGATGAAGGTGTATCTCCAGACTCATGGACTACGGCTGTAATACAACTTATATATAAAAACAAAGGAAATATCTTATTATTATTATTACTATTATTATTATAAGTGATAGTAGTAGTAGTTAAATTAATATTATATTTTAGTCTATTCTCATTGATTTAAAAATGTGTACATGTTCGGATACGGGTCCATATACATGTACGTATATATAGGTAAATATGTAAAGAAGATTTATTTGGGTATCTTGGTATGTAGTATATGTTATTTGCCTTGCAGATAAGTATGTATTCTTATTCTGAATTTATCTGTCGCCGAATTGTTTTGTTCTGTTACAGATTTCCAGTTACCAACTAGATTCTTCTTTTTATGCTTAGTGCGCTTGCCCTAACCGTTGGTTTTCCGTGGTTCCCAACGGTGTTCAATGAACGAAACAGTCGTTTAAGTATTTATAACAATAGCTGAGATTAAAAATTAAAATTAATATTTAAAAACTAGCCATGAAAGTAAAAAAAAAATTCTTATTATAACTTATGAACACTTATTAATTTCTTTTTCCGCTACTGATATCATTTACCTACCAAATAATCGAAATATTTTAATACCTCTATTTTCAGTTACGTTTCAGTTCATTAAGAGTGAAATACTAGGGTATATTATGCACAGTCCACGGTACATTTTAGGGCCTCTGTAAGGCGCACGGGCTCTAAGCTCCGCCATATACTCGTATATTGTATATTTTTTGTTAAAGTAAAGCCCTTCTGAATTGAATTCAAAATTGAAATGTTTTTTCTTAAAACATATATAACATATAGAATGGTTACATATGCAATGCTATTCCCGAGAATCGCCGTGGAATTATTTCAAGTGTGTTTTTATCAGAGGATCACTGTAACAGCAAATTCGATTCCTTCATCCACCCAAGGATTACTTAACTTATATTATGGAATATAAAAAAAACAATATTGGAGTAAAATATTCTATAGTATCGAGGGGTATATCTGCACCTGGATTCTTACAGAACAAAAAACTCAAGCAAATCTCAATTTTACGATAACTCTCACGGATATTTCAATTATTATGTATTATCTTTTTGTTTAAAGTCACTGCAACTAGAAAATATTTTAAAATAAACTTGTGGATAAATAATTTCTTTCCAAACATTTTTATCAATTCACACACTTATACTATGAACAATAAAATATTCAAAATTATGAAAGGGGATAAAAGAACAAAAAATTAAATAGTTTATAGATATGAATTATCACCCTACATATCTAATACAGTTGCCTGATCAAATATCAACTGTGGTCTCCCATGGTGACCCACGAGGAACTAAGGAAAATTAGGACGGACTACACAATTGTATTACGTAGTATCATTTTGATTCACCCGCCATCAGCCACACGAGTACATGGCGTCTAACGCTTGACATTGGCAACAATTTATGGTTTTGGGTAATACTGAGACAAAATATTGTTTGATTTACTCCGTCTTTAAGTAATAGTATTATGTAAAACATACAAACGATTTAATATACTTTCATACCATTTCAATATTGTTTTAATAATTTATAAAAAATATTTTAAAAAGTACGTTTTCATGTTCTCTACTTGTATCTCTTTAATTAATCCAGCATTTTCCGGCACCCTAGTATTCCCCAGCCAAGACCGAAACAAAGCATCATATATCCATCCCCATTCGCCGACCCCACGTGAAGTGGGAAAAGGCTAGGTAGGTATTTTTTTTCGCACACAATTTTATCTAATATAGATACCACACGTGGTATTTACGCAAAATTGTAAGACATAAATTGAGGTCTAATTTATTGGGCAAAGAATTGCAAAAGTAACAAATTTTGACATGTTTCTTCATAGTACAATCCGAGCTATACTACAAGGGAAAACAATTACGTAAATTGTTTTCGTTTATATTGTAATTGTTCAAATATATGTAAGAAATGGTTAAAACCAAAAAATTATTATAATTATAAAGTTAACACTACAAATACGTTTTTCTCATTAAAATACAATATAAAAGATGATACGCGACGATGTAACGAAAATGATATAGAAGGTGCATATTAAAACAATGGTACAGAGCATAAAGGCAGGGATAAATAAAATATTTAATCATTAAATTACATGTCGCGGAGACATACAAGACGGTCCGTTATATCTGAAAAATAAAATACGTACAATACCTGTACTAATATTCTATTAATATACCACTATTTCAGAATATCTCATTTACATTGTTAATAAGCGTCTTATTGTCTAAGCGTCTATTATTCAAATCACATATTTTGAGAATATAATTTATTTCTATTTTTAATGTTTAAAAAATTCCATATTTAGATTTGCTGGTGTTAAAAATGTAGACATTGTTTCTGTTTTTATTGTTTTGCTAGAACTTGCTTCACTTTCAAAAAGAATGATTATATGCGAATGACCAGTTGGACGACTTTGATTTATTTTAGCCCTCGGACCATTTTATATACACTTTCCAGCCATCGAGCCGACACAGGATAGGGTTTGGCAAAAAGTAGCCTGACGAATAAAACTTACGGGCCTAAATAATTCATTTGTAATGCGATATTTTTAACCTCATCAACAAGTTTACATCATATGCAGCTGGAAACATTATATAGTATATTTATTTATTTAAAAGTATTTTTAATATTTAGTATTATTATGAAATATTTTCATATTGTTACGTATGACGGCGTGATTCTGAACACAACTTTCTATTTTGTCTCACGGGACATACTACGTCAAATATGAATTCTGACAGCATATATTTACAGTATATAACAAAGTTTGCCCCCCCCCAACGTTTAATGAAGAGTTTGATGTAAAATGTACTAGAACTAGAGGCCATAGAAAAGTCAGATGGACAGCGCTGACAATTACTTTCTTAAAACTATGGAACACGAAGATACATTTTGAAGTCAATACGTCAAATGAATTGCCTCACATTCTTTTGTTTCGAACAATAAACAATATTTAACAAGTATTATTTACCAATTGAAAATGCTTAGTGGATACTGCAAAAGTCGAGTACCCGTTGCTGACAGTTTTTACATTTTTTAATAAAAATGTTTGTGAGTGGTGTGGGGGGGCGGGCGGAGAGTAATAATAATAATAATAATAATAATAATAATAGAGTGTAACAGAGAAATAATCCCCAGTAAACTGTTCAATGAACTGCGTAGTATCGCCCGAACATTTATCGAGATAGAAGAAACCATAAACTCACACATTTATGTTTTAAGTATTAAAGTCAGATACCAGCATAACAATTGCAATGGTTTTCATGCAACTCCCTTCCAATTGACATCATATGTGATGTAAATATATAGCCAAAAGAATGTATTATACGAGTATTTCATCGACGTTCAAGTATTGTAAAGCTGACTAGTATTTTCTATCCCCACTATATATTCCAAGCCCGTAGTCATGGATTAGGTTAGATAGAAGAGAGACAATTGACCATGTAAGAAAATAGCTATTCACAGATTTTACCAGCATTGAGTTGTTACTAAGAGAATAAGTGCTCTTAGTAAACCAATAACGAAAATGTCTACTAAAATAAAAATTGTTCCGGGCGTTTGGAAGTAGTTTTGTATCTACACTTCCAACGACATTCATTTCGACTACTTCACAAAGTAAATAATTAAAGACTCGAAACGTCGTGAGCTTTAAATCACAAAATCACCGTTCGTCAGTTCAAGTTCGTGAGTCTTTAATTGTTCAGTTAATTTGATTTTTTTATTTATTATGTATAATATTATTATTATATTAATTGTAGTAGAATTCACAAAGTAAATTTGATGAAACTACGTGATTCGAAAGGAGACACATATCTAAGAGAGATGTATGAGAATGTGTATTTACTTTTAAAATACGTTTTTCACCATTTTTCTCTTCTTCGATGAATAATTTTTCGTTTAATTAATTTTAATTTAGACGAAGAAATACAGCTAAAATATATAAACTGATTGCAGCTTATAATAATGCAAATTCAATAAATAGAATTATAGCATAATAAATGTCTCAGTAGTGGTCAGCTATGTTATCTGTTGTGCTTTAAAGGTCCGGCCACAAGGTATACATGTATTTTTTTTAAATTCGTTTCATTACCTTTAATAGATTGTGTTGGACGCTGATGAATATAGCAGTTAGGACTCCCATCACATAATTATTTTGAAAAATAACATGAAACATTTTGAAATGAGAATTCACTTAAACAATAATTATAACGAATTTCACCACGAAAATTTGCATGCAAAGTTAAAAACACAGTTTCAAACGTGGATATGTATTCTTTATGACAAATATTCTCTCAAAGCTACGTCATTAAATAGATTGTATTATACATGTGTGAAATGAACATGATTAGAGATGTGTTGATTCAGAACGTTGAGAAGTAATTTAAAGAGCGTAATGTATTTGCCTATTTTAGAGTTTCTGTAGCAGATACAATTTGGTGTGTATTTTGTCTGAAGCTTTTATCTCTCTAACTATTATGAGATTCCACTTTCGCTAGGCAATAATCAAGTAAAATTAAACCCTATATATAAAAGGGTGACATTATTCTCATCATTGTGAAGCTATAAAATGCAATCCATACGTAAAAGTATAATTCATATGCCATGAAGAAATTATACAGTATCCTAGAAAAAGAGATTTTTTTAACAATAGTAATTTGTTAATTTACAAACGAGGATATAGAAGAGAACACAGGAAGGGAAGAAATACATAAAATATAAAAAATGTGTTAAACAAATTGAATGAAATTATGCTGGAACATCTAAAGAGCGGAATATGAAATGGTCAAGAAAATTATATTAAAAATCAATAAAATGTTTATATGACAACAATATCTGATTACCCGACGTTACCCCGGATTTTTCTTAGACTAATCTTTTTCTTTCTTAAAAAAATCATATCCTGTATATTGTAAGATCAAAATAATTTTGCTTATTGTGTAAAAATTTACAGCATCCTACTTTTACGAATTCATTATTAAACAATTTTTAAACAATGCTTGATTGTACACAACATACTGAGTTTCACATCCAGCAGCAAGAATAAATAAATCCTTGGATGAAACCACCCTTGAAGAAGCAACTTGAGAAAAACAAACAATCGAAACGTCATCAATTAGTCTTTACCCGTAGGAGAGTTAGGGGTTTTTAACCCCAATATATGCTAAACTTCACGGCATCATGTCACCGTTTATCTGAAAACAGCCGAAATTTATGGATTAAACCCATCTTTTTTCGATTAAATATTTTTACAATTTTACAATATTAAAAAAAATAATGAAACCAAAAACAAGAGTAATAACCAATACATCATTAAGTTATGTTAATTTCTCGTTACAGAAACAGATTCAAATTCTACGGAAAATATTGTGAAATAAATCTGTTTGTACTCGTATATTACACGAATAGCACTCCATAAGATTCAATTTAAATGATTGCCCTAGTATAACATGATCTTTGGGATATAGTCGTAGCCGGGCGCGCAGAGACTAGCCTAGTTTTCTCCAGAGCAACTGCAGAACAGTCGATGAATTTACTCCCGTGGAGACATATTTGAGAAAATAAATTAGTAAATATATTCTCTTATCAAAATATATTTTCTGTACAATCTGAATCTCTCCATTTTTTCATTACGGACGTCCTGCATCGGAAAAGTATTTAAAAAAATATTAATGATGCTGTTAATGATGTATTTTTACCTTCAGTGAATTATTGACCAAACAAGCGTCAATACTCAAAGACATTTTTTTTTCTAAAAAGGAAATATAAATAGGATATTTTCGAGCCGAATCACATTCGAGTTTTCGACAACTTTTCACAAGATATTGAAATTTTGCTGAGTGTTCATTTTTTATGCCAATGCAATATGACACTAGAAGTAAAATCCTGACTGAACGAAGCAGAACAAACCAGATAAAAATGATTATAAAGCTGTATGAATATGCTGGTAGTTTATTGATACTTCAATATAAAGTAAACCAAAAGTAGCTTTTAATTTTCAACCACTTTACTATTTAAGTGAAATTAGTAGTTATTTTTTCCGTATATCAAACGGTGTATTTCTTCTTCATGTTTCAGAGGGATATCGTTTTAGTGTTCATACATCACAATTATTCCTAGTAACCCTTTCGTTCTCACCTGTTTCATCAACCGGACTTTGCAAGCTCTTTGTATTACGTAATATTGTTACAAGGGTGGTTCATAACCTTTTTGTTTTCATTCAGGAAATCAACAGGTATACATTGAGTTACGTTGTTTTTCGTCTGTTTACTTTGTTACCACCAGATAACTCGTCGTTGCGAACGCAAATCGAGATAAAGCGCTGGCATTGTTTGAGGTAGTTCTACATTGTTTAGTTTTACGGAAGGACCTTATGTAAATACCAAATGGGTTAATTTGTTGGAGTTAACTTCAGTATTCCATGTTATATTATTCACAGTCCTTACATACTCTACTTTACGAAACATAAGTAAAATAGTTGAAGTAATAATTATGTAATAAAATGGAAAATAACTTCATAGACTACTATAAATGGAAGTAAACATGAGTCTCATTAATATTCACGAAAATAAACATTTTTTGGCATGAGCATCCAAATGTTATCACTATTTGGAATAAAACATGTAATAAAAATGAATAATTCTTTTTAAGTCTACAAATTTTAAAAGTAATAAACAAGTAAAATGAATTATTAACAAAAGAAACATATTTGATTCGATAAACGGAAAATGAATGATGGAATAAAAATGGTATGGCGGATTCTGGAGATGATTGATGATATATTTCTATATTAATATTAGCTTTTTTAAATGTTAATGAATTCGAGTTGTTCCAAGATGTTAAATTAGTGCATGTATTCTCGTCGTTTTTACAGCTAATAAAAAGTATATTAGCTTTAATTCAGTCCAATTCAAATATAAATTTAATACATCGTATTGATTTTTGTTTTCTTTTTTTGTAAAATAAATGGCTTGACTGATTTTAACATTTTTTAGGTTTACAACAGTAATGTAATAAAATTTTGTTGAATAAAGGTCACAAATACCAACCTTTTAGACCCTAGAGACCCTAGAAGCTGCTTAGATCCACCTTAATCATAGTAATGTGTGATGCAGATCTAAAAAAAATTTCTCATGCCACAAAAAATTCAATGTTTAGACTCATAACTCGTATAAAGCTGTGAGAAGAGATATGTAGTATGTGGTATTATTTTAAGACACTTCCTCTGAAAGACAAGTTGGACACACTCCCTTTTTTGTGTTTTAACTCTTGAACAGGTAGAGTTATCTCTAAAATTGTGAAGATGATATAAGCCAGAAAAAGTGCACTAGAGCACGATTCAGAATGGCAAAAAGCAAAAATTATTATAATGAAATAAATCTACGAAGTAAGTATAAAAATGATATTTTTAAACTGAATCACGCACAAATTTTTGGCATCTTCACACGAGGTACAGTTTTCTGAAATTTTGCATTGTTCATTTTTCTATGTCATCGCAACATTACACAGCTATTACAATCCTATCACTGTGACAAGGAGAACAAATAAGATAAAAATAATCATTATATTGATATGATAGTAGGTTTTTGATACATCAACTGAAAGTAAACAAACAAGTAATTTTTAATTTTTCTATCACTTATTTAAGTTTAATTAATAGTTAATAAATAAATATATAAATTATTGAAAGATATTTTATTCCACAACAATCACTGGATTGGGAAGAGAAGAAACCCTCGCAGACATTTCTATTGAACAAACAAACTGACCGATCGTGTGTTATGGCTCCATTTTCCTTTTGGTGGCTACCCGCTTTCTGTTGCTTCAGCCGGTCCTGCGCGGCGCGGTAGCGGAAGAGATGCATAATACAAACATTTTTCTTCTATGGATGTTTTCGGCGACTGAGCTGCATAGATATAGTTGATTTATCGCAGTGATTTGTAACCGGGAACACAGACACCGATGATTCACAAGCATCCCGTTTCCTTCAAAGCTTAGAGGAGCGACATCAAAATGAAACCGATATCAAGGACAGAAAACATATCTCTTGAGAGGTTAAAAGGATTTATATGTATGATGCGTATATAACATTCTTTAATATACATTTTTTAATTTATACTTCTACGTAAATGAAAGAGGTATTGAAACCATACTAAAAGATTTGCTGTTGCGATATTGACACACCAAAGAAATCGCAGACATAGAAGTAATACTATAGCACTTACAATTTAATTATTGAATCATTATATATTTCTAGTTTTCAGGGGCAAAATTTATATAATGTGGTACAGAAACGTTCATTTTTAAGATCTTGGCTAATTGATATCTAAAAACAAAGATTTCACCTTGTGTGGAAGTTACTTCTGTCAAGATGAATTGACGTTCAAATTGATGTTATATTATTTATTTGTATACTTTGTTTCGAATTAATTTCCTTTTTATTAGTATACAAGTAAATTTTGAAATAATTAATCATGTAATATTAATGTTTTCTACATCTCGTCAGGAGACGAAACGAGCGCTGCCTGCAGTGTGATCCATGTTCACTGGATCAACCAGGTGGAAGTTGCGTACGGACTTGGGAGTCGAGGAGGAGGAGGATGATAATAATAATTATTATTATTTTCTCTTTTTTCTGGCGTTTTTTTAGCTTTCTCTGGAAAACGTTTACCTGGGTTCGGAGTATGCAACCAAAGGAAGTAGGCTGCGGCGTTATTGTGATAAAAATCCTCTGACAATATGACACGTATCGAGAATTGGGGCTCTTTGCAATAGCTTCAAGTCGATGAGAGATTTGAAGTTTCCTACCTGTTTCACGAGACTTCTTGGTATTACACCGGTCAATGATAAAATGAAAAATCACATGTAGAAAGTTTTATTCAAGCAAAATTTAGAACAATGTGAAGTACAATAGGAATACAGGGAACCTAGAGAACATAGAGGTATCGGAAGAAAATATAAAAAACGAATAATAATGAGACACTGGGTTTCGAAAATGATTGAGATTTTAAGGAAGATACAGATCGATAAGAATATAATTATATTTCAACAAGAAACAACAATATTGCAGAATAGAGAGATCCTTGGCGATGGAGTAGATATCCCTTTGCTCAAGTGGAGCTGGATCTTAAAGAAAAATACATGGTTCGGTCTTTTTGATAAAAAAGGGAAATAAATTTAACAGGATAAAAAAGTGTGTATTACAGATATAAAACAGAGTATTTTGTTAATTAAATAAGACGAGGTGAAAATTATCAACTTAGATACACATACAATAAAAATTGGTTTATTCCAAAAACTAGGTCTATACATCCTTAAATATTTTGACGTTCTGAATCCGAATCAGACGGCAGAATTACTGCGTTACTCTCCATTTCTATAGCAAAAACGGCACCACCCTTAAACACATAAGATATGGATTAAAGAAACTGGGGGATGATGAAGCAATTCAGAACTTGGATTCCGCGCTTCAAAATACATAAGGATATAAGGATATATGTGTGAGTGAAATAGAACAAACACTCAGCGAACAAAAGTCAGGTACTGCTCTGACAAGTAACTCATCCTCTACGTGGAATAAAAAGTCTTTGGAACAAACTGTATTTTTTCTTCTTGAGTGAGTCTGTGTAATTTAATACGTGATAAGAAATGCATTAAATCGAACGTTATAGAGAATTTTTGAAAACACAAATTGATTATAATAATTATTGTTGGATCATGTCACTGTTAAATTTACCACGAAATTGTGACTCGTATTAATTCCTCCTCATATTACGAGATCATATTACAAGAGTGTATAGTTTATTTCCGTTGTAAACACGACTTTGAACTATTTCGTTTCACAAATCGCCGCGTGAGTGCACCACAATGAAACATTTCAATTCATTGTATATTATCTATTTAATTATATACAATCTTATAAAACTTGTGTGAACATGATTCTTACATATATTTACATTCACATCCATGAAAATGTTTAGCAGTGTCTAATGAAGACATTAACATCCTATATTAGTACGCTTTGCGCGCCAATTCTCTAGTTACCACTTGGGTTAACCTGAGTGGTAGTGTGTATGGGTCTCGTCACTCTGGAGAAGCTCATGGTGCTAAAAGAAGTCTGCTCGTGACCCCTAAACTGTAAATGGCGTACACTCCATTCTGAACAATATATCGGGAAACGTATATAAACGGCGACATGTTCTTCATTATAGACATCATTTACACCGCAGATACGGCAATTTTACGGTGCTAACTAAATACGTGTGACCAGTCCGCGATTTTTTCGAACCAGCCTCTTCAAACCTGTCTACTCTTCTACAAAATTTGCAGCCGCATCTTAAGGTGCACCTAATAATTTTATTAGTTTATTTAATTCTCAGTTAGTGTTAAGTTGTTTTATTGTTTCTATTCGTCCATTGCTTTTATTTGTCATTTTCAATTTTCTAATCAATCGTGGGAACATGGGATTCCATGCTTTTCTTCAAAAATTAGACAATTATCATTAGAACCAAGTTCATTTCCCGCTATCTGAGTTGTTTGGGATTCTCAACCAATAGTTAATATAATTGAACTTAATGTAGCAAGCTCTGAAATTAGAATACTGAATTCAGAAAATTTGTACTGATGTCGTGAAATGAAAACAAAATATATTTTCCTCTATACGACGAAAAAGAAATTGATTTAATTTACGAGACCTTGGAGCCTAAAGGGTCATAATCAGGACAGTTCTACGTCCTTTCTTCATTGTATTAGAAATAATAATGTAAATATTATAAATTGAATCATTAATCCTAATTGCCTCTCATCATCATTCTCATTCTCCATCACTTATCGAAATATAAAAATAATAACAAACAAATGGGGATGGGAAATCCCTAGAAAGAACACAAAAATTCCAACGAAATAAATTAGCAAATGGTGAATGGAAAAATATATAGTGAATACTGAAAAATGTCAGTTTAGCCCAAATGTGAATAGTTTTGCCCATTTATTGCGTGGCCAAAGCACTCCCTCCTCCACTCAACAGAAGTATCAATAAACCGCTTGAGTGTGTGAGTGAAATATAACAAACACTCAGCGAACAAAAGTCAGGTACTGCTCTGACAAGTAACTCATCCTCTACGTGGAATAAAAAAATGCTTAGCGATTGCATACACGAGTCCATATTTTACTACCGATATTTAACTAACTAGTGGTGCAAAACCATTCCATATTCATTCTCATATATGTTCTCCGTCTGCAGTATAGAGTGAGAAAAAATTCTATAGTGAAATGGTCATTTGTGGCGTCGTCCTCTATATTTTGGTCGTCTTCCAGTGCTCTATTCATGCTCAAAAACGCTAGATGAACTTATTACTGTTTGCAAATATATTGGTTACATTGAAATTTGAAAGTAAAATAAATATTCAGAATATTATTTCAAAACACATAGCGACATATCAGTCTTATAAATATCGTAAAAGTGATATGTAAATGTAATTTCAATGTAGACAGAAATTGACGTATTTTCGTATCTGCAGTGCGTTTGCGGTCCTCGTACGTGTTTTATCATCATCATATCTTTCATTTCAGTTTACGAAAAGTGAATTCTACGTCTGCTTGGTCCATTTACGCTGTTAAATATTATTCAAGCTTCTAGAAAAGGGCAAACGTGTGAGTGAAGCAGACAGAAATTATTTTACTGCGTCTATACCAAACTTTCAAATTAAATACCGCTAATGCGGATGTAATGCATACTAATTGCACTTTACGTACAGAAAATTTAAGCAAAATCGTTGCAGCCGTTTCTGAGAAACATTTAAGAGAGTACTTTGACCTTCATGTGAAGTACCCTTAGTTTCAAAGTAAAAAAAAATAGAGCACGTGCATCGACAACAAGTAAATTCTACCGTAAATACGAAATGTGAATTAAATTGGTTCATCCATTTACTCCGAGTCGCTGCGAACAGTCCGACAGACGGACAGACGTTTTGCCAAAATCCACTTTTTCAGAATCAGAGATCGCCAAAACGGTTATTTTCGTTGAAATCTCGCTTTTGAATTATTTTCACGACCTGATAAAAATTATAAAATTTAAAAATACCACTGAGTAAAAGTCAGAAATGCATGAAACGAATAATAAATAACATTAAAGAATTATTTACATGAGAATGTATGCACATTACATGCATTCACATTGTCATGAATGTTATTTCAGAGATCCTTATATTATTTTGCTCATTCCCTTGGGATTTGAGCTTTCGCTCACAGGTGATTCTTTTCTGACTTGAGCTTTCGCTCAACTTATCTTCCGTAATTTGATAATGCGGGTTGCATTACATATTCTAAATCTTTTCATTGCAAACCGGAATTTAAGACAAAATAATATTTTTGGTTTTTAACTCGATTTATCCATTTGAATTACAATTATTGTGTGTTTATGAAGAATTGTAACTAGCTCATGCACAATTGGTAAACATTACTACTCAATTATCTGCGTGTTATTCAATGCCCCGTTTTAACTCCTAATATAAACTGGTATTGAACTGTGTAGAAGAGCAGCTGTAAATTGATATACCAAAATTAAACACATTCCAGGCACCATTCTAACCAACGGCACTTATGTTAATGTGTGAATGTGTTAATATGACAATATGTGAATAATACTGAAACTTTGTTATTCAACCAATAATTGTAGAAGCAAACTATTAAAATTGTAACTCTGAGTACTTCAAACTGCCATTCAAATTAAAATATTATTGACATATTGGAGATTAGATATTTGTTAGATGAATTTACTTTAAACCGCAATGAAAACTCTGTAATGCTTTTTAAAGAAATTGAAGGATATTTTCTACCATGTTTCTCAAAGCTATTCGCATCTTATTCTGTCTACGTCGTATTATCTCTTAGTACTCTTTAACACTACCTCTTCATGTGATCGGACGAATCTACACTAGCCAATATGCAGAGGGTGAAGAGTTTTCGCCCAAACGTAGCGCAACAACATATAGGATAATATAAGGAATAACAACCTTATCACGTAAGTTTGTGAGTTCTTTCATTCGTTTTTATTATATATTTTTCAGTGAATCTCAATGAAAGTAGTATTTTAAAAGGTTGCATTGCTATATTAGTTATGAGTTATTCCAAAAAGATTAAGACTAGTAATTAACGACGATTCCTCACTTCTCCACGTACTTCCATTTTTGCAACTATGACACTCATTTTATAGATTGATTTAATATATGGAATACATAAAATGGGTATTGATCGCGGTTGATTTCAACTTAACCAGAAGCAAAATATATTACACTTTGAGGAATACAGTTTCAGGGAGTTCTGGCATCCCCAGTAATATAAAATCCTGCACAAAGGATAATTACGTCAAAAAAATGAGTTGTTATAAAGAGAGAAAAAAATTAAAAGCACTTTCTCGTATATATTTATCATCAGTTTCTCTGTCACTAATATTTTTCCACTATTCTAAGCGACCTGTTATTGTATAATTTTCAATAAAAGTAATACATCGGACTATTTATTACATTACAAGAGAATGATATACGTTGCCACATGCGTGCGTGATATTTGACTTTCCCCTAGAAATTCAGGGGAATGGTACAAGGAAGTTAAAAAGAGTTGAAGTAATTTGGATAAATGTGTAACTATGGGTATTCTAAATAACTAAACCAAATTATTTTAAGTACGCTAATATTTTCTTCTGAAAAAATCTATGAACAATAGTAATATTCTGTATATGTTAAATATGAAACCGTTTAATCCATACTAATATATAAATGCGTAACGCTAAAGTATGTCTGATTGCTGCTTGTCTGATCATGACTAAACTACAGAACCGATCATGATGAAATTTGGCAAGGAGATAAATTAGATGTCCAGGACGAAAATAAACTAAATTTTATTTAAAATGTATGAAAGAAAGTTACAAATGGTTTTTGACGATAAATGTTGATTAAATCGGGCAAAAGGAGAGTTTTATTTGCTTATGCTGCTTAAATGGTTAGAGATAGGTGACCACAATGGATGGCCTTGAAGAATTTACAAAAATGTCCGTCACAGCATGTCTATCTACAAAAAATAAAAAATTATCGATAAACAATATTAAAAATAGAAGTGTAAAATGCTTTAAATTAAGAGTAATTTAAGAAGGAAAAAATGAATCATCTTCAAATTTAATGGATAATTTATTTTGTGCACTTACCAGTGTTAAAAAAATGTTTTTAAATCGTAAAATTTAGACGAATAGTTTAGATTTTACAAAAATTTGAATGATATGGTGCAGCCGCATAATGCCTCGGAAACAAAAATTCGATTGGCGTGGTTCCCGTGAAGATGGTGAAGTATATATAGTTAAGTTTTGTATTAAATTTGTATTGTTATAAATTTGAAAAATTAGGATGCTGAACATGGTTTTAAAAACCGATAAGTTTAAGTATCTTGATCTTCCAATATTGGCAGATTTTCTTATTTACTGAGTTTAAAAATATGAGAGTAAAAGAAAAATCCCAGGCAACGCCAGGCAATAAACCAATAAAAATAATATACCACAATTCACAAAGATTCTGATATGAAGTTAACTACCTATCATTACTCGCATAGCTATCATTACCATCCTATTATTAATGTACATTTACCACACTCAAAATTTAAAACATACACTGACAGATTTTTAGTGCTAGAAAATCAAATCTAAACTGCAAATCTCGAAGTGTCTGTTATAAGTTTCATTATCATAAGTTTTTGTTTTTGCTACCGGTCTAGTTCTATGCATTATGATAAATTGAGATAGTTTTAACTTATAATAAATTCCAATATATTAAACAAATTCTCTTAAAATGTGAGATAGTTATAACCTTTAGTGTATGTATTCAAAAGAAAGAATTTTTTTTATATATAATCAAATATATAATCAAAATTTTATATTTGAGTAAACTCAAATCAAAACTGAGCCTCACTGTGAGGCTCAGTTTTGATTTGAGTTTACTCACTAGACTCGTCGTAATTTTAATAACCGAGATCGGGCAGCGATTAGATATGATCCAGAGCGCTGTATCCGAGCATTACAGGGTGCTTTGTTTTTACCCCACTCGGACACTATTTGTCGCGTGGTGTGGAAGGGAGGGGGATTATTTTGCGGGCAATTTCAAAACTTCACCTACGACGTAGTTGAATATTGTCACTCAGGACTTATCTACGTATTGGAAAGGATGAGTGGGAGCAATAATAAGGGGTTTGTCCATTTCTGGCGACAGCTGTTTATTCAGTCATGGAAGTACACTTACGTAGTCGTGCTACAGCAGCAGCCCAGAGCTCCGGTAGAGACAGTGCCCTGCGCTGGGGACTCGCTCTTACAGCTTCGGCGAAGGATAGAACCGCCGTGCTTCCAAGGTGCTTGGCGAGGGGCAGTTCGAGACGAATTAGGAGATCGAGAGCTGGAGAATGGCTGGAACTGGAGCCGTGAGGCCTGCCAGTACTCAAGGATTAGGACTAGAGCAGGGGCCGGCTTGGGTCTGTCCTGAACTCTGAGGTGGAGATTAGAAATAGAGCAGGGGTCGGCTAAGGCCTGTCCTGAACTCTGAGGTGACGAGTAAGGAGTGACAGAACGTGCATGGCGTCTAGCGGCAACCGTTCTGCCCGGAGTGACAGGAAGCCTGTCGGGAGTGGCAGCGAGACTGCTATCGGGCGTATATAGCCGTAATGAGCTGAGTCACCATTTTGGGCACGGCGCGATGTTCAAATGGCTGCGCGAATGCCGCGGCATGTATTCACAGGACTATCTATCTATCTACATAGAAATATATATGGGCTCTAATGACCTCGATGTTGACGAGCCCTAAAGCCCCACAAAAAAAAAAGAAATATATATTTCTGATTTGAAATAAATAATTGGTAAAACCATTGCAATATGTAAATGGTATAGAAATGGTAGAAATGGTTATTATGTTGATTTGTGAAAGTACTTGTCTCCGCTGATTCACTACAACTAATAACTTCAATTTTATTCCGAACATGAAAAAGGCTTCAGTTGTTTATGTTGTCGGTCCTGAATAAGCATGAAATACGGATATGTTAAATAAAGTTTATTTTATAAGTTTTGTAAAGGGTGAAAATGAAATAACATTGTTATGATACAACTTCTAAATACAATTGCTGAAAATGAAATTACTCTTAGAAAAAAGAGTAACGTTCTACTTGTATAAAATAGATTGATAGAACATTTCCTTGAAAACAAACACAAACAGTCTGGAAAATCTTGATGAGGTAGTTGCGGGTTTAGTTAAATTTTTCATTGACATATTGAACTACTTGGACCAATAAACGTGTATTCGAGGTAGGGATGTTAGTCTTGCCATTCAGGGCGTGGTTTTCTCCGTGGATTCATCATTGAAGGTGCAATTTTTGGAGCTGAAACAGTTATATTGGTGCAGCATATATTGGCTCATTGAAGCGACTCATTATTATTAGTATTGAAAAATACTTTTCAATTCATACAAGGAATTATAGAATTATTTTCTGATCTTAAACGTGGAAATCTAGTTAACCTAAACTGATGTTCAAGATCACATTATATCTTCCCAAATATTCTCAAAATTATTTTCATTGCTTTGCTTTTTCTTTGAGTTTTAGGGCTCGCCAACAAATGCAATAAAAATACTTTTTTGAACAAATTTGGGAAATGGGCAAAAAATTTGAGATTCTTTCCTTGCTTTGTAACATACAACATGATAAGCATGTGATCACTCAGAGAACCTCAAAATTCGTTCAGAATCTATTCTCGTATTTTCTAGCTAGAAGTAATCTTATATACTTTTTAAACCATCCCATACTTTCCGGTGCATCGATTCTGGTTATTTTAAAATAAATTCCGATGGTACATAAATGTTTCATTAATGTCCACTTTTTATATGTGCTTTACTGGAAACTTTCTATGATTTATTTAACCTTATTTTAGGTGTATTGGAAAATGATTTAGTAAAACATGTAAATAGATCCCTCTGTTACCTAGATCTTCTATTTATCATTTCATGTTATTTCAGTAATCGAATCCTATACTCCGTCCTAATCACCGGAGCGTTAATTACTACACCTCCCATTTCCCTATTTCCCTCTGGGTCTGTAGTAGATCCTGTGTTCTTAAACGAACTGCACGTAAACCAGGGAACTGTAACCTTTCTTTCCAGTTTAGGAACACAAAGTAAGGATTTACAGAAACGTGGAGAAAAACCTACATATTGTTAAGAACTGATTAATTTACATATTATTTGGATTTATCACACTATAGTCGAGATAAATTCGAATATTAGATAGTTCTTTGCTAAATTCGCTGGTGTTTACGTGATTTTCTTAACATCCACTTTTGTTAGGAATGTCAACAGCGGCGTACCTGATAAGGGATACGGGAGATCAATCCCCGTCCCCATCGTTATAAAAAAAATCTGTCTTATTTGTATTTCTCCTAATATTTGTACGCGAGTCATATCTCCCCTGAAATGAAAAGATCCTAGGTACACCCCTCTATGCCAAATGGGGAAACTACTTTTTGGCTTTTTGCGTCAAATTTATGGAATGATAGAGCATTCAAGGTTTGAATGTATTACAACTGAATGACCTTGCTGACATGATAATCATAAACTTCTGGAATATTATTATAAACTACACTAATATTATTAGGTACTCAGTAACTTTCATTTTATTAGTATATTTTCATGGGGTACGAAATTATTCGTGTTGTCACTTGATCGAACGATAAAATCTTCAAAGTATAAAAATCTAGTGCACAATATTTTGGTATGCACACTTATAGAATGCAGAGTAGAACAGAGTACAAAATGACTTACAATATACAAAAGTACAAATATATCATAGTTACCATATATTCTGATGAGCTCTGCATTTCTTTCTTTTTTGCTTAAAAGTGCAAAATCACGTGCTTGTTGTATCGGTTTGTCTTCTTCACTCTTCGGGGTCCTTTGAGAGCTTCTTACAGTTTCTCTCGATCGTGCGTTTCTTCTTCCAAATAGATTTTTGTTGATTGATGATTCAGGGATTTGTCTACACACTTGCGTAGATGCCATTGATTTAAATTGAATTTCAGTATTCTTCAAAATAAAATATTAATTCTGATGTTCGTATTAAAGACAATACTGGACAAGAGGATTTAGAACAATCCACTATTCTAATCTCCAGTTACTATCCACTAAAAGATAGTCTATAGTTTTTCCTTCAATCGACAATTTCTCATGGTGACGTATTATTTAAAATTTAATGTCAGATCGCCTACTAATAGTGACATAGTATGGCGAGAATTTCAAAGAGAGAGTACTCGTACGCTCAGTGGTATTCCCATACTCCATGGAAACCACTACGAAAAAGTCTTTGTTGAATTTAACAAAGGATAAAAAACACACACAGTGTTGTTAAGCTTTCACGTGAGACCACCTGATCTCTATAATTCTTTTTAGTGCGCATGGAAGAATATTTGAAGATTCCCAATCTTAAGTTGTAGCATTTGGCGAACGTATAACGTCACGTATTTGTAAAATATAATTATCTATAAGTACTATCACACAAATATTTTAACCTAGGTTAACATTCATATTTCAAAAGGAACTAGTGGTGCAATAGCATTGCACATACTTTCTCGTATACGTTTTTCCATCTGTAGCATATAGTGACAAAAATATCACAAAAGTGTTATGTAAATGTAATTTCGTTGTAGACAGAAATTGATGTATTTTCGTATCTGCAGTGCGTTTGCTGTCCCCCTATGTATTTTATCATTATCAAATCTTTCATTTCAGTTTACGAAAAGTGTATTCTACGTCTGTTTGATCCATTTACACAGCTAAATATTATACAAGCCTCTTGAAACAGTAAACTGATGCGTAAGTGTAGCAGACAGAAATTATTTTACCACACCTGTACCAAACTTTCAAGCGAAATACTGCTAATGCGGATGTAATGCATACTAATTTTACCTTATGTACAGAAAATTTAAACAAAATCTTTGGAGCTGTTTTCGGGAAATATTTGAAAGAGCACATTGACCTTCGTGTGAAGTACCCTTTGTTTTAAACTAAAAAAATAGAGCACGTGCATCGACAACAAGTAAATTCTATCGAAAATACGAAATGCGAGTTAAATTGATTCATTCATTTACTCAGAATCGCTGCGCACAGAAGGACGGGCGGACGTTATGCCAAAAACCCCTTGTTCTAAATCAGGGATAACTAAAAAAGATATTTCCGTTTAAATCTCGCTATCGCATTTTTTCACGATTACAAAACTTGCTGTATACTACGTGTATGAGAAAGCATGGGCTCTAATGACCTTGGTGTTGACGAGCCCTTAAAGCCCCACAAAGAAAATATATGAGAAAGTAAATACAAGGACAGCTGACGTGTTTTGGTAATCTCCAGACAAAGTTTATTCATTATATGAAAAAAACCCTCATACAAACTTCTATAATAAACATCCCTATACGACAGATGTTTATTTTATCAAAGAATTATTATGGGTAATGTAAACAAAGTTTTATTTACAAACTTGTGTACTTTCTGTCACCGTTTCTAAATAAAGGAAAATATCGAATGGGGATTACACTAATTATTTACATTTGTAACAACATTTCTTCAACTTAAATTTATTTTAGTTTTTAATTTTTAGTTTAAAATAGTAGAAATATGATTAACTTACGCCTCTTTTGTGGTTTACGATGTACGTGAATTCTTCTTATCGAAATGAGCGACAAATTGTCTCTTTGTTGCGATCTACTCGGTTGTCATTGTGTGCAATGGAATCAACTACAACAGGTGCACGGTTCCACCCTCATAACTCCGCAGACTCGCATTTCAAGTGATACCTCCAAAAAGAAATTTGTATTATTATATATAATTATATAACAGACATATCCCAAAATCAAGCGACCTCGCGTAACGTAACTTTCAGCCACATCTATCTCAAAAATTAAATACAAAAAATAAAATGTTTTGTATTATACAACAGTAATACCATTTCACTTCAGAAATATAACTTCACTAATGCGATACCATCAGTACTGCTTTTCTCACAAGTGTAATAGTATTAGTACTATCTGTACTTTCTTGCAATCAAAATTAAGCAGCATCAGTTGTGTTTTTCATTCACGATTAATTATTAGTTTCAAGTTTTATAACTCATTATACGTATAAAAGATTTAGTGATATTTAAAAAAATATTTAATCGCTTCTCAATATTGAAAAATGTCATTAGGGATAAATTGAAATCAAGTCATTAATCAATCATCGTTCCGATGATTCTTAATGTTCTATTATAAAATCCGGCATCATTTCAATAAAAGTAACCGAACTAATTAAAAGTTACTTTATTTGGAACCCATCTATTCAGTCGCCGTATACTTTTTTCTGCTTCACATGCATAAACAATGCTCTCACTCACGTATCTTCTGTTATAATAATAAATTTATTGTCAAAAAACAGTACAAACTGCGTATGACCACGTGGAGGAAAATAAACTAATTTACTCTCCGGAAGCAAGAAAGGGACCATCCCATCAATTCCGATCAAGGGCCCTAAGGCAGAGGCGGATTCAAAAATTTCAGCAAAAGTTCCTAGATAAGATAAAAAGTTAGCTGCGAGTTATAATACATATATAATGTCAATATGTTTGTAATTTAACGCAAATATGTTTGTAAATTTACATGTACAAGTTAT
>NNCF01127228.1:504350-526711 GCA_002313205.1 Laupala kohalensis
TGCGAGTATTGTGTTCGTGAACGAGACTGTTTCGTATAAAGCAAGGGTGGTGCTTCAGTAATTCGGTCTTAACAAACAAGACCGTTTCATAAATATAAATGTAGGGAAGAGTTAAGATATTTAATTCCTTGAATAAAGGTTTACAAGAGTTTCGGGGGTGAGATTTACAAATTATCCGATCTATCCTTTTCTGAATTCTGAAAGTTTGAATACTCTGACCGGAATTGCCCCAGAAGGGAATGCCGTAACACAAATGGGAGTAAACGTTTGCAAAATATATGCAATGGGAAATACGTGGACTAACTCATTGGTTCAATCATTCACTACGTTACACCCTTCTGTCAGTACACAGGTGCTTACAACCTTTTAAGCGTTCCCATGATTTTTCATTGATTTCAATTCTTCCCCATTTCAAGGCAATAAACGTATCCATTTCACTATCGTTAGGAATTCTATTACAAATCTAGGAAATTGTGTTAAATGTCTCTCTCGTTATTAATTTTATAACCAAAAATGTCGTGAATTGCATATCTTTTACCGTATTGTTAGAGTATTAATTATTTGATACAGTATTTTCTTATGTATTACTTCTGTGAATCAGGAATTTTTTTCACATGTTCTTGAATATGGGTTGTATTAATCCCTTGGAAATCTATTTACCCTTCTACCATTCAAAAATTCAAACTAAATGTTAACTCTTGTTTCAGAAAGAGTTTCTAAAAATATTTTCAACCCATATTTACTCCCGTAGAAAGTCAAAGTTAACTGGGTAACCCCTCTCTGTGTGAACAATGGGGTTTAACAGATACCACTATAGGCATTGTTGCGTATTGTCATCTGGACTCCCGTTCTGTGAAACGACGTTCAAAGTCGCGAACGCACTATCACACAATGGGCGGCAACCTTTCATAACAGGTCGTGGCAACGGGACAGCTGTTGATATGCTGTTGATTGTGGTTGACGTGTCCGTCCGTTGCGCGCCACGGTGTTTTCACGAGCGCTTGGATACCTCGACGCCTGCCCGTCTCGCCCCTTATATGTCCCACCTAAAACCCCAAGAATAATACAAGCCCTGAAGCCCAAAGAATAATAATAATAATACATGATATTTCTCCCGCCGCTCTTCTACTTCTGTTCCTTTTATCAGTTTCTTTCCCTCCCTCTTTGTATCTCTTTTTCTTCTTACTGGTATTTATCTCCTTCCTCTCTCTTTTTTATCGCTCTCACTGCTCCCATGACTTTAACCGTCAATGGTACCTGACCCTCCTTTTCTTCTTTGTACTTTGGTCTTTGCCTCTCCATCAACAAACTCGCCTCCCTCTCTCTCTCTCTCTCTCCACACACACACACAACGTCACCCAATTTGTCGTCCAAAGATCTCACAGGTATTGCTACCGTTCCAACCCCACAGACTGTGCCACCTCCGTTCTTAGTACCCTCGTTTTGATTACGCAGTTACCATTCAGGACCAAAAGGATGAGTCGACGTGTTCCGCTTGCGGGCTGCTGTATTAACAAAATATAGTCTGTTTTGCATGCACACGTACAGCTGCCTATCACGCGGGGATTCAGACAGCGACGAGGCGCACAGGGGATCGATCCACGTGCCACATTGCTGTGAGTAAGCAACCGCAGCAGGCCGCGCACGGGGAAAATCCTTTGAGAAATGTGATTTATTACCAACCACCCTTTTTAATAATCGAGTTTCCACCACACGTTTCTGGTTTGAGGATGCGCTCTTGGATGTCAAATAATGAATAAATAAAATTCGTAATATTTCAACGAAAAAGGAATTACATCCCGAAACCTTTTTCCAAATAATGAATTTCACCTTCCTTTTTATCTAAAAGGGATACTCGTTTGAAATTATTTAATTTAAATGACAGTAATCAATAATACATTTTTGTATCATGGAAAATAAAAAGAAACATAATTTAATTTCCACCACACATTTTCAGAGCAAATTAGATTTCCCCTGCCACTTCCATTTTAATATCATTTCACTGTAATATCCTGAACACTTTATATTTTAATTACCCAAAGGATATCAATGCGGTTCCTATTACGAGGAATGACAAAAATTCCCCCTATATTTTTCTCTACGTTACCGTGGACGCTCTACGTTACCTTCAAAGAAAAGTTGATTTTGAAAAATTGTATTTGCGGAGAACAACGAATAAGTAGCTAACATTTGTTTTGTTGGTGTAAAATAGTATCTTAACTTATGTCCTTCTTGACTATATCTTTTATTTCCACACAAGTAAAATAGATAACCAATGAAGATGAAACCTTTGGAAAGTATGTTTAAACTTTTTAAATATTGCGCATATTTTGTATGATTGTTATGAGTAATAGTTTAAATATGTGAATAAAAATTTATAGGAATTAAATTAAAATCTAATGTTATCACGTGATTAATTACTAATATTAATTAAATAAATATGTCGTCAAAATTTGCAATAAACTTTAATTCCAACTCTGCTTGAATATTTAAGATTCTCATTTTCTGCTCCAATTCTTTCCCATTTCGCTCCAATTATTCGTTGTGCGATCTGTCAGAGAAGAATATATTATGAACTACTTCGTTTCATCAATAAGACAATGTTTGTTGATATCTACTTAGAGATTTTAGGACTTGATTTGTTCACTTGAGTAACTTCAGAGGTAAGAAACGTAGAAACGGTATTGATATTTTTATAACATGAGTCCAAGTTGGTACTCAGACACTAACATTCATAATTCATGAAATAATGTAATAAAACTTCTTTATTATAAGCGATAAAAGGGAGTCAAGATGTATCAGTGGCTATAGTGCTGATTTGCTGGCTTAATGATCGCAATTCTCGGTGAGATGAGGGGTTTTTCATCATATCTCAACACCTAGACTAACTCCCAGACCTACTCAGTCTGCTGTAAATTGAGTGTCGGGTCTATCATGGGGTCAAAATAGAACTCTAACTATGGAACTCTGATTCACGCGGCTCTGTGAGCCGGCTGTATTCAGCGCCCCCCACCACTAGCCAGAGTAAACAACTCGCCACCAGCACAGTTCTGTGCTCTATGGCACCAGTTACATGCCCGTGCTACCAGTCAGTGTGGTCGATGATTGTGCTTAGTTTAAGCGATTGTATGAATATACAGTTTATGTTGGCACTGATGTGAAATGCCTACCTATTGTGTAGCGTATAACTGCAAGAATTATATAGATGAGAAATCTGGTTTATCTGCTCATAAGTATAATGAAGATTACTTATTTTCATTGTTAGTATGATATAATTGAAGTGTATTATTACACTATTTGTTAATAATAGAGCTAAAATTAGAGATAAAATAAATTTTAGGAATGCTTTTGACTTTACAGATCATTATTTAATTTCATATTTAAATGTTAACTTAACATTGAAATATCATTTATGGCATTTCTCGTCAATTATAGAACAGTTTTACATTAGACGCTTCCTTTCAATAATTATTTAAACTATTGGTCACTTAAAACCTTAATGTCCTTTACGTGTTAAATGGCATATCCCAATGAAATAGATTGGATAGTAAATTATATTTAGAATCGTGTGAATAAGTAATAACAATATTCACATTCTTTGGAATTCACGTTTTTTAGATTTTCCCAAGATCCAGAACTTCGTCAACGATGGATTATAGCTACAAAAAGAAAAGGATTCAATCCTTCGAGCACTTTTTCTCATGCATAAGAAAAGACTTTAATAATTAATATGTCAAAGCAAGTCATGCACCATAAGCTCAACAAATTTATTTTGTTTCAAAATACGTAATGAAATTTTTTATGGCTATAGAAAAAATATATCATGTTCTGTGTGTGAACAATCTATTAAAAAATAAATATTAATATGGAATTCAGGAATTATTTCATTCATTAAAACAATTACCCTTTTTAGTCGTAAATATTATTTTAACAATAAAATTTAAAAATTCGTATTGAAGACAAACATTCGTAAAATAAACGTCGGTGGCCCTTGTGTTACGCGGAGCTGGGCCGACCCGACCACTGGCTAGAGTTCTGTAGGTCAAAAGCATCCGGAGCGAGATGCTGGCCACATCACTTCCTCCTTGGATCAAGGCCAAGTAAATGCGGAACTCTTCTTTACGAGAAGGCCACACCTTAGGACCCGTCGTGAGACAGTATGACTTTGACTAATAGATTATTAAATCAAATTTTATAAAGCAAAATTAATGGATTTTCTGTTCAAAATACTAATTGCGAGTAACTTAAATATCAAACTTGTATTAACTCTTTTCATATATATATATATATATATATATATATATATATATATATATATATATATATATATATATATATATATATATATATATATATATNCCCTTCGGTGCCTTTTACTGTCTCACGATGGGGCGCGTGCCGTGCTGTATGTGGCCAGGGATGAATTCAATCTTATGCAGATTTGGTAAATGCAAATAAGGGTTTATAGTTATAAATGGTTGTATAACTAACTTATTATGCATATTTTATTCAAGTAACTTTCATCACGAATTTTTTATGATAAATAATCAGGTGACATAGAATTTGGAAATAATTTTCAAAACGGACAGTGGAACGTAACAAAAATTAAATTATCAAACATATTGGGAACGATGAATAGTTGCGGTCTCAAACTTCGGAGTAAACTGTCAATCAGGGTAACCTGGAGATACCATCTAACAAAAGCAATGGGTTTTTTTTCAGAATTATGTTTCTTATTCAAAATTTAAAATAAACATATTATGCTTCTTTCTTTTTATTCACAGGGAAATATAATGCACAATATAAAAAGATGAAACGTGCTCCATATCCTTATTATCCAATAATCCTTTACTATAGCACAATTTATGGATTTTGAATAATCTCTTACTAATATTATTATTAATATTAATATAATGAAATGTTATTTATGAAAAATATGTCTATGTCTTAAATTGTTTTGGGAAAATAGCAAAAACTTCCCGGATTTTCTTTTATTTGATATTAATCATGGTTGGTTGTGTTCAGAATAATTGTAGGGAGCAAACTTCTGAAAAAGTTAGAATTTTTTTTAATATTTAATTTGAGTGGGAAGCGTTCCTCCCCATGTCTATATGAAATACTGATTTTTTTCATAAACATGCCTTTCTTTTAAGATAGATTAAATGTAGCATTATCGTGACTGTAGGATGGCAATTTCCCTCAAAAGAAATAAACTCCTGTCACAAGTAAAGCCATACCTTTCGCTTAATAACTCTCCCATGTTGGGTGCGTGGGAAAGCGAGTTGTGTAATAATTCGAAGCTCCGCGCACCACAAGGTCTCAGATGGAACCCATCTGCGTGGCAACGCAAGCGAATGTAAGCTTACTGCCGACACGCGGTCGCCGCCTCTGTTGCAACTTGCGGCGGAATTTGTGTTATCGGAATTTACGACCCACATTTGCCATGGCGCATTGGGTTGCCTGCGAGCCAGCCCACTCGCCTCGAAACCGATTCGTTAGCTTCCGCTACCAGGATGCTTTTTTATTCATGTTGTACGGAAAATCCGATTGAGCTGACTGATTTCAACGGCCTCTTTTTGCATTCAATCGTGAAATGTGCGATTTGCGAAGGATAATGCATTTAGGTGCTGTAGCATAAACCGTTCGCAACATCAAACTACTTACCAAGGTTTACTTGAACCGCGTTTATACTTGTTTAATTGACTCGGTACACACTTGAGAATCTTGGACCTACTCCATGAAGCTTTTAATTTAAGTCCAGCGTTCAGCAAATGTAATTTTACATGAATTGACAATTCGTCTCTATCCGTAGAACACTTCATTAATCGAATACATTATTTATGGAAACGTGACAAGGATTTTAGCCTCATTCTTGTGACTGTATTAAACTTGAAAGTTAAGTCCAACGCTTCTCATCGAAAATTAGTGATATTTATTTCAATCTGATAATTTACTTTAGAGTCACTACATGGGTAGTAAAAGAGTTTTACATTGATGGGTTAATTAAATAATAAGCAAGAAGTAAAGTCGAAAATACATTTTCTACTACTGTAAGTATTTCCTTAAATACCCATATAGTAATATTATAAAAGTTTAATATTGTAAAAGTATAAAAATACCAAAATCAGTGACCATCTCTTAAATGTGATTGAGTAATGTACTGAACACAGAGGCAGTCTTTGTTGATTGTATGCTAAAATATGCAAGAGCCGTTTTTTTCTTGTGCAAATGTAACATCAGTCCTCACAGCGTATTACAGATCACCAGCAGAGTCCGATTGAAGCAATCCATTGGGATCTGTCCGTCATATCGCAAAATCTCTGCAGATCCGTCAGCTGTCACACCACGGCAACGTTGCAAAACTCACTCCCATACACCCACCCACCCTGTATTCTCCCGTCCTACTCCATATCGGTGGCAGTGGAACCCCAACGCCCGAAGCTCAGAACATGACAATGCTTAGCTTATCTGCCGCCGCTGGCTTGCCGCTAGGTGGCGGCTGCTGTCCATAGCACTGCACGCCACCGCTGCCGCCGCGCCTTTGTGTTGGCATCGGCATCGGTTGCATTGTAGATCCCCTCTCCTACAGCAGACGCGGTTTCCCTTTTGAGCAATGGACAAAAACGTGGCTTACAGACGTATCTCAACAATCAGTGTGGCGAAGATGAGTATGAAGGTGACTTCTGGAATGATACTCGGAGAGACAGATAGTGCGAAGAAAATGGACATGAAACAGTTGAATGCGATTTTGTTTTCAGACAATCGCAGGAGACTATCAAATTATTAATTATCACGCATATATTCATATACAAATAATAATGAATAAATGTATTATTGAGTGTAATGCATAAAAGCATTTACACGCCAACGAAGAGACTAAGAGAGGGGAGGGGACAATTATTAAGTAATTTAAAGAAGGGATTATCACACATATTCCGGTTGAAGTATCATATGGCAGAGACGCGTTCGAAGATAATAAACGCACCCCTCCCTTAATAAGAACAGGATGTACGTAATACATTACAAATAAATACAATATAATGTAAAATGATGATTTTTGATTAAATGAAAACGAAAAAACAAATCTATGATAACAGTTAGCAGTAGTTCCTGAAGATGTTGGCTGAAACGTTTTTACAATATGACGACGCAGCTCGATACACGAAGAATTTTCACTCAACCCCATAAATTGCTTTCCACTCCTATGAAAAAACTTCAAAAGTTAGCGTTCTTAAAATTTCAAGCTTATGCACATTTCCTTCATCGTTAACTCCGTGTCTACAACTTAAGAACCTTAAGAGTGCCTTTCTGCAATTATACCTACTACAAAAGGGATTGTGGTATTAAATAATCATTAAGAAGCGTACAATAAATAATTTTTTAATGACTCATGAAACATTTATTGTTATAAACGTTTATAATTCGTCATGACCAACTAATATAAAACAGAACGGAATTTTGGCACGTTCACAACTTTCATTCACATCCTCATCTACAGGCGGAAAACGTGAATATAAAAATGTGAGTACTTTTCTGAACTTTCCGTTACCATACCTTTTCAACCTGAAATTAAATAATGAAAATTGCTTATTTTTTACGATTAAAAAATCTATTTATTTTGGATGTGAAGATAAGAAATTATCTCAATAACTGGGGACTTACGGAACTCTGTTTTGGGGGTCTGATTTTAGAATATGGATATATTAAAAAATTAAATTCTTAAGGTTGGTATTGAAAAAATATGAACTCTCAAGTTTGTCGAACATACACGGCATCATGGGGAAATTTTCAGAATAGGCTCTCTGAGACCCAATTTGTAAAGATCTACATATATTTCGAATTTTATTTTTTAAGATTGTTTTTTTTTTTGCTTTCTTTCCACATACATGTATGATTAGAATATAAAAGACCATTGTTAATCAACATAAACTAATAAATAATGTTACGCAGAAACTACTTTTGAAAAATAATCCATAGTTCTTTCCTAATTGAAAGTAAAATAGGGTATTAAATATTTTTTCTTGGTACGTGAAATCATCTTAAACATAACATCACCAACTGATTATGATATAGTAGTTGGAGCATGTTTTCATAGTTCATTGAAATCAGGAGCAATACAATATTTCGCTTTGACTTTTTCCTAAACGTTTTCCTTTCAGTGTCCATTTTTAGTTCACGACTTAGCGTTCCTCATTAGCCTTCCGTTCCCATACGAGACTGAAAGCATTCTCCAATACACTCTTCCTCTGCATATTCGCACATGGGCTTAAGAGAAGTGGTTAACCGCTTTGTGCTTGCGGCTTACTACAGCAGCGATCGCCCAATGAAGCTTTAGTCCTCCAGGCGAATACGTGGTTCCGCACAGAATGTGGGCTCTAAAGGTTTTAGGAGAAGACGGTGACGACGGTGTGGTTATAGATGGAAGGTGCTGATGAAGAGGAGAAAGTAGTGAAGGTTGCGAATGAGATTGGGTGGTATTTGTGGAGATCGTAGCTATTAAGTTTGTGGCGGGATGGTATTAGAGAGGATTGGTGTTGGAATTGGTCGCAGCGAATGATGGAGTTCGAGGAAGTGGAAATGCTGGCATCATAAACAACACTGAAATGGTGAGAATTCAATTAAGACTCGATGCAGGAGAAAAAAGAAAGTAGAACAATTTCGTGAGTGAAGTATACGATAAAAATCATTGTAGCCACTTTCAAAACTATCGTAACTATTCCAGTTTTGTAGGAAAGAATAAATGACAGATTTCAGATTGAGAAGGGGTGTGATTAAAGTGGAAGACGAAACCAAATNAAAAGAACAAGAGGTGAACAAGGGAGGTCAGGAAAGAGAAAGGAAGGAGCCTCCACAAATGAAAGTAATACCAGGAACAAATAAACATCTCCTTGGGAATATTGTAAATTTTACAAAATGATATTTTTATAAATTAAGTCAATAATTTCCTAAATTTGTAGGAAAATTATCTAGCAGGTAGCGATAAAAAATGATGTGGATAATAATGAACAAAAATCATCATTTCTTATGTTTTTGACCTCGGTGAATTAGAAAACTAGAAATTAGGGAGCTTAATAAATAAAGTAAGAAACTGTGACGAAGTATACATTTATTTTACAGATTGGGAATTGAACTTCAGTGTACACATTTCTATTCTTGGTAAACCAAGAAGCAAAATGTCTTTTAAATTGTTTGGAATGTTTTTGGACCTGCAGTGTATTTATGTACGATCAGAATTCATATTGGGCACGTAAGTCATGCATTTGGACAAACGGAGAATAGTGCAACATTGTTTATGCCCGAAGAACATTCAGTTTTTAGAGAATACATTGCAGATACTACATAGTTCAGTATGCCTGGAGACTAATGCACGGAAACACTGTTTCATAAAATGAAATAAAAACTGATTTCTGCGGTAATTGATTACTTGTATGAACATATTTTTTTAAAATTCTTATTGGTGACATTAAATGTAAATGTACACTACATCGTAATTTTCCTGTAAACTCGGTTTTAATCTGGAAGAATTACTACTAATTTTTCAAAGGTTACAATAATTGGGTAATAAATGAAGCAAACAAACTTAGTTCTTCTTTGAGATCAGCTCTTCTATAAAGTAAAAGAATTTATCGATTTTAATAACAGTTAAATTCGTTTTATAATTTATCACACCTTTACTGTAGTACTTTCAAAATAACTCCTAACAATTTCAAAACTTTTTTCCTGCATGCTTGAATTGTCTTATTATTAATATACGTTTAGTTTTGTCTGTACTCAACCTTAGCACGGTTAATTGTCGAGCACCAACATGGCCCGGGTTTTTCTCCGTTTTTTCTTCGGGTAGAGGTGGATTTTTTCTAGTGGCTCTTTAGCCTCTTTAGCCTAGGGACGGCGTTTATTGAAATAATAAATCTCGAATTTAGAGTTATTTTAATAGATACGATTTAGAAACAATATTTTTTCAAACAATTTATATTTTATGACAATACGTACTCGTGAAATAACATTTCTGTGGTTTATTAAATACAAATTTGTTGGAATTATGTCAATATTATAACTACTTCTATTCTTATCTTACGAGTGTACTGAAATGTTAAATCCGGCTCTCCCTTATAGCCCTTGATCGGAATAAATGTGATGGCTCCTTGCTTACCTCGGCAGAGTAAATTAGTTTATTGTCCTCCATGTGGACATGACGCAATTTGTAACTGCTTTTTAAACAATTTTTTATCATTCAAAATGCATCTGTACCAGAGCTGGAATTCGACTACTTTGTAGCTGGTAATCGAAAAAGGTAAACTTAAATAATATGAAGCAAGCTAATCTTTTGACCACGTATAATAAATATTCGAGGGGAATAAAATATTCTCAAATATTGAATCACTATTGTGTGCACTTTTCACTCCACCATTTTTGGTAACACAATGTTTTCGGAAACATTTTTGGAATGATAAACATTATTCGGTACATTGTGCTAAACTAAATATGTAAATTCCCACGAAAATACAATAAAAACTAACAACTAATTTACAGTAAAATACAATTATAACATTTCATACTTTGTTCTGATCGTAGGAAAATAAATTTACGGGAAATATATCTTCTCAGTATATTTTACAATATAAATAATTGATAAACAACCCATTGTCAGGAAAATAAAATATAAATTGTCAATTCATTCGCATGTGTTTTTACGCTAATATAATGAAATCGTGGTAAACTACACAATTTCATTCTGTCAATAAAGTTATTGGTTGCGGGCAAAGGTTTTTAATAAAATAGATTCTATCTCAAAATACATAAATTGAAAATTCAAAATACATTACTATGCCCAATGCAGTAACAAAGATATAATTTTACTAAATAATATATTACACGTTCTTTCATAAAATTTTAAATCACCAGTTCACATTCAAAGGAAAGGTCCCCAGGTGTACCTCAACGATTTTTTCATCTTTTGATATTTTGTAGATTAAAAAAAAAAATTCGACACGTATTTTTTCTTTCGTGCTAATTCGGTCGTATATGAGTAAACACAAAGTTTACCCAGAAAAACACAACTTTGCAGTTTTCTCGACAACTATTCAAGGTAACTTAATCAAGCAAACGTCACTTTTTCACAATTTATTAGACCTTTAAAATCATGTAATTTTTGCTAGGGGTTGCAACCCCCATTTCTTAAAAAGGCAAAACCATATTTCTTAAAAAAATTTCGCAATTAAGGCAATAAATTTAAACCTTTTTCCCGATTTAAAGATGAAATGAAATTAACATCAAGTGTTTTAGTATTTTTGAGAAAATTACATTTTTATGGTTAAATCTATCCTTAAATTACAACCCCTAAATTAATGGGCTCTTTTTCAATTAAAATTTTCCGCTTAAATTATACATAGTATTTATGTTTAAAAGATTCCTAATTTTCTATATAATATCTAATTTTAAATATTTAAAACGATAATAACATGATTAAATTTGGCGTCTTAATGTTTGAAAATCATATAAATTTTATATGATTCATAACATAAAAATTTTATAACTGATAATGGATTTTTAATAATATTTTTAGGAAGGAAATTTAAAAATTGGTTAGAAAAAATTAAAATATCGTCAGTTAAGTTTTATTAAATATTCTTATGTATTTTCTATTTAATACTTTTAATATCAAGATCGGTTGTAAATAAATAAAAATTAAAAAGGAAATGAGCCCAAAAGTAACGTGATTTTTTAAATATAAACTTTTTATAATAAAATATTTTTAACGCAGAATAATTTATTGAAATTTTCATGCAAATTATGATTACATGATAATTATCTTCTATTAATATTATTTTACATAGTTACAACNCTAATATTTGTCTTTTGACATTGGAGTAGAAGAAGAGGATGAAGGGGGCTGAAAATGGATTCATAGAGAATTTGTTATATAATAATACAATACTATTAAGAAAAACTTTACTTTGAACTTTGCATCCAGAAAATGTATGCCACTTCGATTTCTTTTACAAGAACTTTTGTATCAATGATTTAAAGTTTCAAATTACCGGAAAATGAAAAAAAAAATCAATGAAATTTATCTCTGGACCTTACCTGGTAAATCATTTATTGATGATGCAATTGTGTTTTTAAAATTGAATCTGCCATATTGATTCAGCCATTGTGGATATTGAATATTTGACATTACATTCGTAATCAGCAACCTCAAAAACATAAATACCACTTATAATTTGAAAGGTATTATTTAAAATAAAAAGAACTCTAATAGGGTTGATATAGGGGTGGTTTTCACCCTTATATTGCAATTTTCGCAAGAATCCTGAAACACGTCAGAGTTAATTTACTTTTATCTTTAAATTAGTATAAGATTTAAATTTATCGTCTTTACAAGAGAATTGTTTCAAGAAAAATGTTATTGTAAAAAACGGTTTTACCTTTCTTTAAAATAGAGGTGGCCTTTCCTAAGTAAAATTTCTCAATTTTAATAAATATAATATTGATGCATCATGAGTTGTACATAGATGTTTAAAGACGCATCGTATTGATACATTTATACCTTAACATCTCCGCTGAGATGTTTCGGGAGGTATCAACTATAGCAGCATCAAAAACGTCTCAAGTACAGAAAGCAACCTAGTAATTTTCTAAGTAATCCATTCAAGAGACCATTTCCTTTCCTCTTCAAGAGAGGGTTTTTTTTCTTTAAATGTGGAAATATAACTCACAGACGCACTCTCCATAAAAAAGATTCGGCCGCTCCATAGCTTCGCCTTTCAGCGAAGAGACGTTCAGTGGGAGAAGGGGAGAAGCGGAATGGAAATTATGGGAGCAATCAAAATCTAGAGAGGATGTGAAGACTTTGGGGGAGTTTAAGGTTTTCCATAGTGATATTCCACAGAAGAGTTTACAAAATGATAGGTAGAACTCTTAGGAGGAAGATGGAGATACTAATCATTAGATTGAAGTGAGGAGTGGATCATGAAGAAATGTGGATGGATTTTGAATGAGTATTGTAGAGTCGTAGAGTTCTGAGAACTGAAAGATGAGTGTAAAGGAAGTGTGAGTGCAAGAAATACAGAATGTGTATTAAGTAAGGGGTCAAATTTTAGGTGGTGATTCCTTATAGGAAAAGTAACAAGGAAATGTGGAATCTTCGTCAGAGAACAATGATCGTTCATAGATTCCATGTGCTTGGGTGAAGACGAAAATTATCTCGGCTTTTTCCTATAATACCATGTACCGTATAATGCAATGTACCAGTACTACTTGTTTAACTGTTTATTTGTTTCGTGTCTCACGGCGAGATTCAGTCCATGATAGATGCTCTTCCATCTAATCGTGACTCGGGTAGGAGGAAGAGGAATTAGGTTGATGGAGAACGTATGGTATCGAACATACAGTTTGTCTGTAGAAGGTTAGGGAAACCCCAGCTGACACCTCATCTACTTAGGTTGCGTAGGGTTTATTCCACGTGCTACCACTCATCGATAACGTGGAGACGAAGACGCTACCACAAGATCACCGTTGTATTGCGGACTAACCGTCCATTTCTGGACATGTGTTCATATGATTTTTGTTTTCTTTTCCGTCCGGAATTATCCCCTGTCGTTTGCCTCCTTTCTTAATATTCATCCTGTATAAGAATGAGGAGGAAGCATAAGGAGAATGATATAGAGAGAAAGAGTCAAAAACGTCACGATGCCTCCCTCTTCGCTTCTTGAATCCATTCACTTAAGACGAACGTGAATCGATGCTCGAAAGAGAGAGAGAGAGAGCAGGAGGCACCAGATAACATCTCTTACAGGGGGAAGGGAATGGAAGGAAGGAAGGAAGAAGAGCATGTCCTCTCGCGAGAGTTACTGCTTCCGACCGTCGTCGAAAGCACTGATCCAAATACCTCCCACAACGAGATTTCTTGTGTTTCAACATTGAGGTTGTAAAGCAGAAGCATTTAAGGAGAGTGCATTAGCTTCAATCTCCATTTTTACTTGTCCTCTTGCTTTTACATTTCATTTTAATACCAGTACAAGTTATACATTTGTAGATGAGAATTTCTAGGAATAATAAAAGCTCGTAATGTTCCGCCTAACAAGCGTGAACAGAACATTTGGATTTGTCAGAAAGATTTCGCTGCTCTCTGATTTCGTTGCCATGTTACATGGATATTTAGTTCGTATCTTATTTCGACTGGTCATGACAATGTAATAGGTGGAGGTGAGAATAACCAGTTTATGCCGAGAGCATCACAGAATGGGGGTCAGGAAGCACATATTTAACGAGGAACTTCTCCATTGGCGTTGTGTCCTATACTGTACCTCTTCCATGTACGTGGGGGACATGTACTTCACGGGGTAGTTGAATGCAAACTCACATTCTCACATTTTCTTGTCTTTGCAGCAGTCTAGTGTCATATNACATATTGCGCGATAATTGGATGTATAATTTTTCTTTCTGTTTTGAATGTATTTGTTCTGTTTTGAATGTATTTTTACAGATCCATACGGGTTACTCCAGAGTAAAAAAAGTGCAGTAAGGTCACCCATTACTTATAAAAGTGNCAGTAAGGTCACCCATTATAAAAGTGTGCATGATTTGGTTGGGGAATATGGTATGTTGAAAATATGATATTCTTTTCCATATTTCTAATAATATCATTGTTTTAATTTTAATTGTTTTACACTACGCGGCTTATCGACCTTTTGGTCATTACCTGAGCTTTATCTATATATTTTTGTATCTAGATGTTATATCTGTGTTCTTTTAGTTCTTATATCTCTCTTCAGTTCCACCGCGAGGAAGTGAGGAACCCCCTGCAATCTAGCTGTACACTTTCTTTATGACCATTATTGTATTAACATATTCTTTCCTATATATTCCTCCTGTGCAATATATTCTTTCCAATTCTATTCACAACATATTCCATGTTTCTTTAGCTCTTTCTTTTTACAATATCACTATGCCACGTCACCGTGAGGCAGAAGATTCCGTCCGAGTCACAGGAAACTAGGTGCCCACTAGCAGTGTATTCATCTCCCATCTTTTACTAGGTCTCGAATTGCGCATATTTTACCTGCGCACTCTTCCAATACTTCTTTTTTTAGTCGACATAACATGATTGGTAAACATCTAGTTCCTCCTTCATCATCACAACTAAAAACTCCCACCCAACCATGGAGGAAACGTTAAAATGCAAATGTGCTTTTCTATTAATTGTCTTCAAATAAAATGACTGATTCACATGACTGGTAAATAATTTTAATACTTCTCTACTTGGAGTAAGCCACACTTTGTTTTTATTTGCGTATGTTACGTCAATGATCATTGCATTTTCACTTTTCCACCAAGGAAGGATACTAACTCCCGATCTTCCAACGGTAACGCAAACACGTGCAACTTGGTTTTGTATACGCTAAGAAAAAGACAACTATGATAAATGAACATGAGGATACTGGGTATATAGTTACCGTGTACGACACTACATGAGAGTGGAAGTGACAAACGCCTTGTAAGCGGAGAGTTCTAGCGACTCCTGAATTAACCTCACGCCAGACACACGCGGTTGGCAGGGTTGCGTTTCCTAAGGGTTATTGCAAATAGCTTGGAAGTGGTCATTGTTTTGATCTCAGCACTACACTTGGCAGCTTGTATAATTTCATTGTAGCTATGGGCTTGGGCAACTGGTATCTATTTTTTCTGTATGATTGTGTCTGAAGTGAATGAGTCTGGGGAACAATATTCAGTTATTTATAAATTCAATTTTTGCTTTAGTGGATTGCCTATAAATGGATAATATAGTAATTTTTAATAACATTATTACATAAAAATTAAATAGTAAAATACAAAGGTGTGTTGTTATTTTATAATATAACTTCGTTAATCTTACGATGGTGTTTAACAGTAATAAATAATAAATTTATTGTCAAAAAACAGTACAAACTGCGTATGACCACGTGGAGGACAATAAACTAATTTACTCTCCGGAAGCAAGCAAGGGACCATCCCATCAATTCCGATCAAGGGCTCTAAGGCAGAGGCGGATTAAAAAATTTCAGCAAAAGATCCTAGATAAGATAAAAAGTTAGCTGCGAGTTATAATACTAATAAAATGTCAATATGTTTGTAATTTAACGCAAAAAATTTACATGTACAAGTTATTATCGAACTATAGGTAATTCTGAGTATAGTGTTTTAAAATCATAAGAATTGAAATAACACTAAATTCACGATGCATTGTTAAAGAAACTGAAAATGTGACGTTTGTTTAAGAAACGTAATTCTTCGTTTCAACCTACATTATTATTACTGTAGAGGTAGGGTAGGCTAGCTACTGAAAGGAATTAAAATATTTATTGTTTAATGTATTTTAAATAACAAGTATATAATAAGTACCCGATGGAAAGAATATGATACTGTGTGCTGCAACACAAAACGAATTGCACTATTACATTAGATAAAGAGAAATTTATCAGCAAGTCAAAAACATACAATATATTTTATCTGAAAATTATTTAAAGAAGATCATTAATGAAGGGACTTCTCTCTGAGAGTGTTTTTCATTTCACGTTCATACAGGTTTTCACAAACATTTTAGATATGTTTTGAATAGTTCTAAGTAAGAGTGCTGAAGAAATAATCACCTCAATTTGTTTAAGTCAATGGAAGTTTAATTTAAAGGAAGTTAATAAGAGAGAAGTTAATTGATTCTGAAACTGATGAAAAAGCACAATATATTAATTTATATGAAACAATAAAAGTTAGTCTACGAAAATCCGTTCGCAGTTATTTTCGTTATATTAACTTGCACTTAACGATTTATTAAGGATAAAAAATAAACGTTTTTTTCACCTGGTTGGCTAAAGTATGTATGAACAAATTGTTAGAATTGAGTTTTAGTATGAACTTCTCTGGTGAAAAAAACAAAACAGAAATACGTCTTGTTTGGCAACAAAAACAACTTTCAGAAGAATGAAATTAATGTTGCTTCAATTCTCTCGCAAGGAATATCATTTTCATACACTTGGTAATTGTGGAGCTTTAGCAACATTATCAAAGCATGATAAATTAAAAGGCGTTTCTATGTTGCTCATTGTTTTATTGGTATAAAGCTTTTTCGGCTGCATAGCAACCATCGTCAGTAACATATACTGAAAAATATAAATGTACATAAAATGACAATAATAAAAAAAATAAAAATAGAAACATAATATGAAAGTATATAATAATTGGGTGAAACAGTATCGAAAGAAGTGTATTTTTGGTTGTTGTTGAAATAAAGAAAGGAAAAAACAATGAAAAAAATGAATAAAAGAAAAGAAAACATGACCTCTGCGCATTCGCCAAAAATATTCTTTAATACTCACGTACGTAATTTTGTCGGTTTGCTCACTCTGTATTTGTTTTCTTTTCTTTTATTCATTTTTCTCATTGTTCTTTCCTTTCTTTATTTCAACAACAACCAAAAATACACTTCTTTCGATACTGTTTCACCCAATTATTATATACTTTCATATTATGTTTCTATTTTTATTTTTTTTTATTGTCATTTTATGTACATTTATATTTTTCAGTATATGTTACTGACGATGGTTGCTATGCAGCCGAAAAAGCTTTATACCAATAAAACAATGAGCAACATAGAAACGCCTTTTAATTTATCATTTTCATACTGAAACACGTCATATGTTTTTTAAGAATTAATTTCAATGTAAGTGATTTATTATATAATAGTTCTTTTTTATTAACAATCCTATTTCTCTGAGTATTATGTTAAATAGTTTTTAACACTACTAAACTTTCATAATAAATATCCCACTATACGATAATGTTTCAGTATTTTCTGCTATAACATATATTTACTAGACTAGAGAAAGCTTGGAAACATAACGTCAATATTCATCAACTTAACATTGACTTTGCTCAGACCTATGATAGAGTGAACCGGAAGCTTTTAATGGATTAAATCATTACTTTAATGGCAATGACACTTAAAAACACCACAAACGAAGTGAAGGATCAAAGAAAGATCTCGGACAGCTTTCAAACATCTATAGGTCTCAAGAAAGAAGACACACGTTCTTCTCATCTCTTCACCTTGTGCTCAGAGAAAGTTCTAAAAAGTGTCACAATATATAATATAGTAATAATTTTATTTCCAGCATCACATTTACAGAAGCACATACAGTTTAAACTTCTAGGAATATTGATCAATATCCAGTTGTAGGTCAGTTACACGAATAAAATATATCCTGGAGGCACAATATTTAATAGAAATCACCAATACCTCGCTTATGTCGACGATGTAGTAGTTTTGAGAATCTCACTAAAAACATTGATGAAGTCAACCAAGAAATAAAAGATGCAGGACGTCCGTTAGGTGTGACCAACAATACAAGAAAAATGGCGAATACTGATTCAACAACACTTACTGCGAAATTGAACAATCAATATGATAACTGAGTAGACAGATTCATGTACCTAGGATCCATCATCACCGGTAATAAGAATGTCGGAATTAAGGGGAAAGATAAAATCGACGCAGGTAGCAATAGATGTTTTCGAACTCTTAACACAATACTATGCAAAAGATATATTTCCAAAAGAACAAAGATAAACACACACAAAACTATGAAAACCAATTGTAACATATGGCAGTGAAACCTGGACAATGACAACTAAAATTGAAGATAAGTTGAGACTACGAGAAAGGAAAATACTTCGCAAGATCTATTGATTAGATAATGATAATAGTGATTGTAGGATTAGGAATAATGACGAACTAATACGTCTCTTCAAATTTCCAGACATAGTGGATACCACGAAACTTAGAATGATGAGGTGTCTAGGACAAGATGTACAGAGAATGAGTGATGAAAGGGATGTGAAAAAGGTTTTCTTGACCAACCCAGGGGGTAAAAGGAATGGTTAAGGACCACGGTTAAGGTGGGTTGATGATGTGGAAGGTGACCTTAGGAAAGCGGGAATTAGACAATGGAGAAGGAAAACAGATGTGGAGAGTTGTCTTAAAGGAAGCCAATTTTTAAAGGGAGAATATAAAACTCCTGAAACACAACAAGAGTAGGAAATGAGTAAATAGAAGGAGATTACATTTCCAAAAATATTATTTTATTTTTGCTGTTGAAACATTTTACGCGAATTCAGTTCTCCCACCAACGCAATTGCACTTCTCACGAAACAAAACAGTTACGCTTGCGAACATTATGAAACTCTTAACTGAGCTATTTAATTTTCTAAAGAATGTACTGGTGTAACTTGCAAATCCAACCTATCAACCAAAAACAGAAACTCTAGTAACAATTATAACACGCTATCTTTTATATGTCATCTTTAAGAGCAAAATAAACATATAAATAACTTTGCTTCTTCCGAAGTGAATTTGCTACGGGATAAAACATATGTTCAAAATACAATTTTTCTCAAAGAGTAAGAAATAAAAATTGATGCAATAAATTCATGAGAAGATGTGGAATATACACTATATTATTCTTATTAACAGTAAGGCTTATCCTTCACCTTTAATAATCACCGGGATTTTAAGGAAAAACACGTAGTTACGATGGTTCACTTTAAATAATTCTACACTGCAATCACACACTTCCGAGTTGCTAACATTAAAAAAAGGTTTATGAAGATTAGTTATTCTCAAACCTCACTTGACGTTCACAATTAGAGTTGTTTTGTCGTTCTTTCGACCGCTCAGTTGTAACGTTTAAACGCTTTTCGTGAAATTCTTTAGTACTTCAGCGTCGTCATGTTAATTAAATGAGAATCCTTCACATACGGAAAACAATTCTAATTCTTACACTGAGAAATTTCTATGTATTTAAATAACGTCATGGAATCATTTATAATGAATGTCAACAAATTATCAGAACGTTTATTTCAAGTGAAAACATAGACAATTGTCTTTGCCTAACTAGAAACTCAAATCAATAATCTAGAAAAAAATAAAAGCTTTGTAAGTTTAGAATAAATAAGAAGTAACTAAATTTATTCATTAAAAAGGTAAGGTTATGTCTCTCTCTCTATGTTTTAACCACTCATAAAAATACTGCATGTATCTTCAAAAAACTGGAAACACATATTCCAACAAGAGTTCTAAATTATTTACATTATATTGTAAACAATAATTTAAAATATTTAAGTATTTAATACATTGGTTTTTGATAGCCATCTTATTACTCACTGATACCCCTCAATGTAATAGACATAATTTTGTTACAAAACATTTTAAATTATAACTTACATTTCTCTAAACCATTTCGAATTAACAGTTATTTCTGTGAATGTCTTATGTAAATTATACGTATTTCTTGAAAGAATTTGAGCATGTTATGTTGCAATAAAATGGTGCATATTTCTCATTATTTCCTATTCTTTATAAGAGTCTGCATACGATGTGTTTTGAAATATTTTTGAGAAAAGAATGTTTCTTTACACAACAAAACGCTAAATATACAAATCAAAGTAACTCAGTCGAGGCAGAAGTGAAGAGAGTTGACTCGGCAAATTTCATCATTTTAACGATCATTTAACGTGTGGAGAGGCACTTCTCAACCACTCCAGCAATTCCTGACACGAGTCGTTGAGGTAATGAAAACTAAACACCATCCCTTCGCACCCTCTCCCTGACATAGATTGCCTCCATTTCCGAAAATGAGCAAGTTGGGTTAATGTATATGCCGGGTCCCTCACACGCACTCATTTGCGATCCACGCCGCTGATTGGGTGGAGGATGAGATTCCCGAGAAACGAAAATTACGCACTCGGCTCCGAGCTTTGAGGAAATTTGTATAGTGCGGAATGCATATAAAAGGTTTCCGGGGCGGGAAAATTGAATGTAATGTAGAGGATAGTAAACTCTTCTGTTTCAACTACTGTTTCATTACGGATGTCCACAAATGAAAGTAAAGGGATATGAGAATATCCGGTAGGGTTAAAGATTGAAGAGTGAAATTACGGTTAAATGCTGGGATGATGGCAAGACAGCCAAGAGAAAAATGTTAGAGAGATAACGAGAGATTTTTACATTCGCTTTTACGTCTTAACTCACACTCACACGCTTAATTCTGTTGTATAATGAAAACGAGAAAAGAATTTGTTAAATTCTAGAGAAAGAAGAGAACACAAAAATAGAAACAATAACGTATTAAGACGAACAGGGATAGAATAACAAGATACTGCTCAATCTTGGTTATTCCATGATTAAAGAACACGATTAATATATAAATAAGACGGGGAAATGTAAAATAAATACTGAACGTATCCAGGAATGCAGATCGCCCTGGCATGAGGTCAACAAATTGCAGAGTTCTACTCTCTGCGCACTTTCCTCTGACCACAATAATCGACAAGCCAGTCCATAACAGTCGTAAAACGTCTTACCAACATTCCTGGCTGCCGTAACTTCTAAAAAGAGGAAGTGCTGTTTGTTATAATCACTGTAACCCCTTCTCATATACGGAGAAGTTGAATTAAGTAGCTACATCTATTAAGCACCATGTCACTTTAGATCATTAATTCGCGAATATTTTTGTTTTGCAAGAAATATTTGACGAATAATATTTTTTTCCTGTTCAGTTCATAAAATTTATTTCGAAATTTTCAAATAAAACATGTCTAATTAAAAACCGTTAATTTCACTAAATTTGAGGAAATCAACTTAAATTTACATTGAATGAATTATCTGCAATATATAAGATACTAACTTTTATTAAATGTGATTTTAAAAAACAAATTGAATTTTAGTTGTACAGCAGTTTGCGAGCAATAATATCTCAATATCTTCCTCGCCAGTTTGATTTTGTATCACCATTTTTTAACGAAAATCTATATTCCGTTGGAAAAGTTTATCGTTTTTTATTTAGTAATTTCTCACAATACTCAAATATAATGAAAAAATATGTCTTAAATTATCAATAAGTTAATCAGGAATTCTTTCTGTCATTTTCGACAATTTACACAAAATTTTTACAACAAATACACGCCCGTTCACACACATAGGTACCTTCAACTCACGACATATTGATAAAAAAAATTAACCTGTACTTTTAGCATTCTCTTCATATCTAAAAAAAACACGAAAGGTTTTTACCAACATTAACAATACATTATATTAAGGTACATAATTTATATTAAGTATTTTCTATATTAAGTTTTATAATGCTAGTTTAACATTGAAATTCAAAGTAAAATTTTCATTATGCGACATATTTCAATCATCTGTTTAAAATTCACGAATTCACGAAAAAACTTTCAGAATTCAGAAGAGGATAGTTCGGATAATTTGTAAATCTCACCCCCGAAACTCTTGTAAACCTTTATTCAAGGAATTAAATATCTTAACACTTCCC
>NNCF01127228.1:545413-559056 GCA_002313205.1 Laupala kohalensis
ATATATATATATATATGTAAAATCCCGGTATAAATATAATATATTGTAAATCCCGGTATAAATATAATACTCTCTTTTCGCCGGAATTTTACCCCTTATCATATGTTTACATAATAATGTGATACCCAGGTAATGTTTTGAATTAAATTATACAACATTTCTTGTATTTTAGCTGTAAGTTCTTCTATACTTTAAATTTCTGTAGTAAACATTCAGGACCTAATAATGCGTCCTGAATAACATGAGGAAAACTGTTTCCTCGTTTTCTTCAGGATATATTATTAGGATACTGCTTTATTTATGCAAACACCAAATGAATGCCAAACTCCTGACTGGGTAGTAGTGAAGTGGAATACACTAATTTGTTTATAAAAACTCGTAAATATTTTAAATAAGATTAAAATGTTTGACATTATGCTAGAATTTCTTGCATGGCACGGAAATTAATTGCTCAAAAATTATACGAGGGATGAGTAAACATGTGGATGTGGAAATTACAAGAAGGTGATAGAACACGTGTTATTCGGGTGTGCAAGAAATGAGGAATGAAGATCAAAAATTATCAAAAAATAATGAAAGGAGGCAAGAAACAAGGGACTGAACACGTTTGCTGAAGGAACGACAATAATACGACACATTTCAAAACTATATAGAACAGGTGATGTGCAGAAGACTGGAGTACGAAGAGAGGAAAGGGCTCTAATGACCTCGATGTTGGCAAGCCCTAAAGCCCCAATTAAAAAAAAAAACAAGCGGAGAGGACATGAAAACACTAACAGGAGGACTAGAAATAAACGAAAAGACGGAGAGATACGGTAGTACAAAGCACTGACCTCCTTGTGGCACAGAATACCAAAAGGAAACGCAGGAAAACAGAGACACGCGACATAAAAACAAAACAAAACAAGAGGGAAAAAAAGAACAATAAGAATGTATAACTCTGCTAAGTAGTCAAGGAACCCGGAAGACCTGGAGAAAGAACTGGAAATAAATGAATTATTTATTAGTTAAAATTTTTTCGTATGATAATAATAAATAACTATTATGAGTTAAAATGTACTGATAAACACATAACTTTTAATAAAATAGCTTTAACAAAAATACGACCCAAAAGAAAAAGTCAATTAGAAACTTGTTTTTAACTAACTCCGTTAACTGTTACTCTGTAAAGTGACTCTTATTTCATCTACGCGGGAGCAGGAAGCGAGCGCAGCCTGTCTGCTTGTGACAGTTATATTAAATACTCTTCCCTTGTGCCCCTCTCCATTCAATAATATACTTCAAAACCAGTGTCTCCAAAATAAGCGATTTTAATTCCAAGGAACACTGTTTTAGTCGAACCTTCCCAAATCAATAAACAAATTTTTTATGGTATTAGTAAATACAATAACATATGATTAACGTAAAATGAACTATTAATATCATAAGACACGTCTTCTAACATTTATAATGAAAAATAAACTGAATTACACATATATTGTAAGTGTTGCAAACACTATAATTCCAATGAACGAAAATTATATGAATTGATCCATATGAAGTATATACAGCATTCGATAGTCCCACCACACTCAATAGCATGGTGCAATATCTACACAAATACCTCAATCGTGTTAAAAGTTGTGTAAATTTAATATAAAAACGATTTAATACGTCATGAATATTTAGTATTATGGGAAATAGGGCTGACGGTTTCTGTTGATACTGCTTGTTCAGCGCGAACGCTCTCTAACGGCGGGACACGAGTAGTGCCATCAGAGATGCCCAAGGCAGCTGAATTTTTTGGACTCACAACCCTCGCAAGGCACGAAGTTCGCATCATATTATTTAATTGAGTACCTGCCACGTGTTTCGCCCTCATCTCTATTGTTCGGGAAGTACACATCTCAAACGGGGCCAATGTGCCTCGAAATCGTTCCAAACCAGTCTACGGACTGACGAGAAAAATAATAAAGGAGAATTATTTTAAAATAAATTTTTTTGAATGTACGTATTAGAGATATTGTATTATATTGTGTCCAAACAACTCTCCTGTTTATTTAAAAATTCTGTCGATTGCAAAGCACGTACTAATTAGAGAATTAATAATGAATCATTAATGTTTAAAACATACGAGAAAATTGTATTCATATGAACTAGCATATTAATTAGAGATTAATTTCTACATTTCAAAGACGGAAATATGACATTCTAATTTACATTTTTATGACGTGGGCATTGACACGGCGAACACGTTGTAAAAGAAACCTCAGTCTTCAGAGTATATAGCAATTTGATTACCATCAATTACATGTGTAATTTCGTTTACTCAGTCGTTTGTCTCCTTAACAGGACGGAGACAAAACGGCTTCATTTCGATGGGCAGAATGAAAATGTGGAGAGAGCGGGCCAGTGGAAAAAGAGGCTCCAAAGTGTTCATTGGACGAGTGAGATGGAAATATGCTGAAACGTTGTCCTCCTGGTACTGCTACATATAAACGAATTGCCAGTTAAATTATCACTTTTTAGAGATACTCAACTGTAGAGGCAAGGAAGGCAATTCCTCCTTCTCTTTCAATTCTTCCTGCTATTCATCATTCTTCTTCATTTACTTGTTCTACTCTACCAATGAGAGTTTCTCAATAACCGCAGATAAATTCCTGCACATTATTTTGAAGCTACAAAGATCTTACTCTTGATGTTCTCGACCCTTAGAAACTAGAGAGAGGAAGGTGGTGGAAACAAGCGCATCAAGAATGAAGCGTAGAACAATGTAATAGATTGACATTGTATAATTAAAATACGAACACAAATGAAAGTATTTAACTTTAATGCGCGTGTTTGAATGTATTTTGAATAATTTATCAACATAATCATGAACTTGTTTCTCAAACTTCGAAAGAAAGTTCGAAGAAAAGTTTTAAAAAATATTACTAGAACCTCTGTACTCCCTTTATTAGTATTTTATTATCGAATAAAATCCCTTGAATGCTATTCTATCAACTAATTAAATAAAACGCAAATTAAGTTTTCACATTATTTCAACGAAGAGAATAAGTTGTTTTATACATGTAATCATATATTGCGTGCGTGACACCTTTTAAGCTTACCTAGTACATATTGCGTTTCCCTTGGTTATTTTTATTGTAATTTCGTGATCGAGAGAAAGACGATCAAATTAAGAAGCTATAATTTCAAATCAGAAATTATTACACGCCAGTTCATGATTGGAAATACTTTTTATGAAGTGGAGAAGAGCTCGTGGGTTTTGTGTGACCTAGAACACATCAATATTTCCCTGAGGAGAATCCTCAACTTATCTCTAACTCCAAAATTCAAATGATACAACAGTGTTTCAACAAGCGTTAACATTGTATTTTCCAGAAGATGATTCCATACATGATGGATAAATTGTGTTGAACTTAGCTTGATAACAGTCTCACAGTTCATTGATTCGGCTAGGCAGAAAAAATGGATATGTTGAAAATCTTATGAGTTCAGAATTTGAATTACGATCAAACATGATCTCCCTTCATCCATGTGCCTAGTAGACTTAATGAATTCTAACCTAAGCTTCTAAAATCAATAAATTATGCAACCTAGGGTCCGAGAAGTTATCAATAGAAATTACTAAGAAATGAATTAATGGTTTGAAAGATCTTGATAAAGAATCTTCCAGGCGTAACTAAGTAAATAATTTACAGTGTGACAAATGCCAGGAGACAAATGCCTGGAAGGCAACGCCCACAAACATTTTTACCCTTCAGGTGTACATATTTCAATTATTTAACTTTAAAATGCTGTCACGTTTATGTAGAAACTATCATATTTTGGAGTGTGATGCAAGAAATATTTAGATACAAATTAAAAAATAATAATCTATTTAAATTATCAGAAGTTAATGAATTATAAAATCACATTTCTGAAGTCATCATGTGTCATATGTTGCACAAGTTCTTAATGGCAAAAATTGAATGAATGCAAATGTATTCACGATAATAGGAATTGAAGTTTCGCATAGTGTATTTGAAGTGATCTTACAATGAATTATGTTTTTTCGTCGAGTTCCATTCCCTATGAATTGTGCTGCCAGTGACGGCTCCAGGAAGGGAACAATAGGGAACATAATCCCTCCGGAAAAAACGAAACAATTTTTTTCCTTGAGAGATTGAACAATGAGTGTAAATAATACTGCAGAGATGTTCCAAATACTGTTACATGTTTATTTCTGTTGCACGTACACATAAAAGTTAAGTCACTGTTGTCCACACTCAAAATATTTTTTCATTAATATTTATCTATTTTTTATAAGAATGTGAAATTGAGGCAGACATTTTACAATTGGTTGTACTCGTAACTTTTAGTACTATTTAATTCACTTTTAATTGATGATTATTTGCATTCTTTACTTAGCATGGATAATTAACATTAAAGACATATCCTATCCTAGTGCACGTTTCAATATTTTTTGGTATAATATGTAAAAGATATGAAAAATTGAAATCTTAACATATTTTAGACAATTCTACTGTAATTCCTGTTTTCTGAGAAGATTGCATAATACATAAAATTTCTGAAATTTTTTGTGTCATATGATGCACAGGTTCTTAATGAGAAAAAAAATGAATTAATTATAATTTATTAAGTATAATATGAATTGAAGTTTCATATTTGAAGTATTCTTGGAAGGTTATGAAATCAAATGCATATTCGGAATACGCACCCCCCCCCACCCTAAAATATTTCCTGGAGCCGCCCCTGGCCGGTGCTGCGATTTGGCTCATCCAGTGTAGTGGACTAACGAATGCTTTGCCGTTGACGATCCTCGCCCTCGCTTAAGCCCCTGCAGCGAAGTCGTCGCTGACGTCCTTGGCCTCTCCCTCTCTCTCTCTCTCTCTTTGGGGTGTCGATCGAGGCGATTCAATTAGAGGCTGAGCGCATCGTCCACCAACGACAGACTCTCCGCGGATATTGGACCAGTGGGACACACTTCTGCGACACATCAATTTTCTACTCAAGAGAAAAACTGTCCATCAACTCCTAACGCTTGGTTTTTGCCATTCTCGTTTTAAGACGGGTGTTTCTAATCTTGGGAATCCTTTGCTAGTACATTACAACTTGCAACGTTTCATAATTGGAACTTCTTTGGTTACTCGACAAATCATTACAAAAATTTGAAAAGAAGAGGAAAAATTTAATCATACTACGACATGAAGGAAAAATTTGGTCGCGTGAACGTAAAACCCTTAGCACTTAGAAACAAATGAAGAATGCGTATAGGACAAGAAGCACTGAAGAAGGTAATTAATACTTCCTAAGTACCGAAGTTCAAATACCGAAATATTTGCTAGATTATTTTAAAAAATGCTATGAAAACAGCATTAAATTAGCATTGTATAGATTCTTGGTGAACATATTGTCAACTGTCTTCATAATTTTTACTCATAGACATATAGATATATAGATAATACACACCCAGCGATGTCTTCTGTGAGAACACGATACACAAGGTGCTGTTGGGTATCATAAAGGAATAAGATATAGTGTGGCATTGCGCATCAAGGTAGAACGGGAAGTTGACCGACTAATGAAATGCAAAACTTATTTTGCGACAAGTTAAAGCTGTTGTATATATTTATGTAATATGTTTGACTGTGTTGTAGATACGAATGATATCGGAATAGCCCGCTCCGAAAATGCCTTGAATTTGTTTGGCTTGCACTGCGCATGCTTGGGAGGGGCACATCTTGTCTTATACCACTATGATTTGGTATCGCCGTCTCTCTCGCACATCCACTTGGAGAGGGTAAGGTATTGTGCGCAACAGTCAGCAGTCAGAGAGGAGAATCAACTTGAAACATACGAGTCCTAAACTTCGTTTTCTCCTCGGAAAACCGGGTCTATGATTTTACTTTCATTTCGTTGAAGCAAGCTTAGCGATTTATTGTTGGAATGTTGTTTTTGGTTTATCATGTTGATTGATTCAGAATTGTTTTGACACTTGAATACGTCAAACATTTTCAATAGATATCCATGGGGATTCGAGAACGATTACTTTCGCACAAAATTCAAAACCTGACGCGGGTGATGTAGTGAGAACTGAGCTAAATGGTAATAAAGTACAAATGGTTGAATATAATAATTTAACTTGAATAATTACCAGTAAACGATCGGAATATAAAATCAGGAAAGAAGTATTTCTCTGAGTCCTGACGTTACGTAACATTATTGTTAATAAAACGTATACTCGTACCAGATAAGATTTTAAACTGCCCGATACTACAATTTACAGTAGTACTTAGGGAAGGAGCTCTTGATATGAAGTTTCTCTTTAATGTGGATGTGAAGAGTAAACAGTGGGCATTAACTATTTAAAAAGAATTAAATACTTGAACTTAAACTGAGGCGCACTTACACTTTATGAGGCCCAGAACGGTGTTCTTTTTGCAGACACCTCTCCCATATTCAAGTACAAAATTGTTTAAAATCAGGTCTGAAATCTTGAAACTGAAATTTGAGGCGTTTAAAAAAAAAATAGAAGTTACTTGCTTTAAATGATCAGATGGGGAAAACAAATGTTTCTGGAGCGAACAGACACTTGCGCCTTACTGGTACCTCATGGGATCTGCGCAGTGCAATCAACTTGATGGCGTTTAAAAGATATAGTATATTTAAAATAGATAAGATGCAACTAAAATAGCATGAGATAATTTTAATAAGTTTAACATAACTTCTAATCAGTATACGCATGCATCTGAGAGCATTCAGGTTTGTACTTTCTCACGTATTTAAGCTAAATATTTGTAACAATTGTACTGGAGATCAATGATGTGATATACTAGATAATTTCTATATTTTTTGTAGCAAGTATAAAGTGCACCATGTGATTTACAATAAGGATTTTGTACAATTTTGAGAAAGGAAGAATACATCTGAAGAGGGGGAACATACATCCCCGAAACGTAATGTGAAAGTACGAATTGTAAAGAGTTTGTGCGTCCTTAACACATGTTGTCATAAATAAGGGAACTGTCAACTAATTTATACAGTATATTTGTATTCTAATCAGTGTCCTTGTGGTTTTCGTAGCTACCAGGTCACAACCGTCAGAAAGTGAAGTTCGGCTCCTTACCAAGGGAGTGCAATCACGCCCACGATTTGCGAGAGGAGACAATTGCCAGAAAATAATTGTCAGTCGCGAGTGGCAGAAGTCAAGTACCCAGGTGTGAATAAAGTTTTGATGTATATTATTTATTGCATTGTTTGAATGCTACAATGCATTCTGATGAAAAGAACATTTCTCGTACAATACATTACATTATTGAATATTTGTGCATTTCTCGTACGATACATTACATATTTGTGCATTTCTCTTACGTGACATTACGTTATTGAATATAAATAGCAATTTCAATGCACTCTTCCATCTAAACAATGAGAAGATAACATGACCATTAAGCAATTTAACATATAATAAAATCTATTACTTTGACAATGAGGTATGTTATTCTTGAGCATTCATTAATACGTTCTGAATCATTGTTTGGCAGAGAGAGCCGAGTTCCAGTATTGTAAGTGTATAACTGCCTTGTTCCGTACAAAAATCTGTGTTTCTGAAACAAGGTGTAATGAATATCCTCATTTGTTATGATATTCATTTGAGGTGTATTTAATAATCTCAGCTATTATTTGTTATATTGCTACAAGAAAGTTTAAGAAATTTCACTTTAAATTATCGAGTTGATATTATTTTCCCATTTGGAGGTTCCTTCTAGTTATTGTTGTTGATACAGGCAGCTGTCCACGCCTGCACCAGAATGGTACCCATCCATGGTGAAATTGTTGTCCAATGCTTCCTGCAACAGAAAATTTAGAGAACCATGCCCGCCGGAAACCGGCGACTTAGGCACTCGTTTGTTTAAACGGAGTAATTTGAATTAAAATGAAGAGATGGTGAGAACTTGGAGTAAGAAGAAGTAGAAGAAATATTAAGGTTAAGAATTTTGCGAGAAGAGTGTTGTGGATAACAAAGTATGAATGGGGAGTTTAAGAATATCTGAAGGATATTTTCTAACTGCAGCAGGATTGACTCTGCGTGCGAGGTGGCGTGAGTATTTTTTAAAGGAGTTCTCAGGGGAGGGGTCGTGGAATGCCTTCCAGAGGTGTTTCTGGACTTGAAGAAATATTATTTTTGTGACAGGTTGAAGTTCCTTCTAGGATGAGGACCCCAACCTCATCCCCCCACGCCACCATTTAGCTACTCTACTAACATGAAATCACAAAATATTGTAGAGCATAAACTACACTTAATAATGCATCCGCCTTACGCATGATTACTGACCTAGATAAGCAGCAACTCACTATATAAATGAAATTACGCTAAACTATGTCTCATTTATCAACTCTTTTAAGAGTTCATATTGTAATGACGCATTGAATATAGCTTTGCACAAGGGGATAAACAATTTACAATTATGCGTCAAGAAATAAGATACGCTTTAAAAGACGAAAAAATGGTATAATTGTCCCCTGAAAAGACTCGAAAAGACAAAAGTGAGAACTCTCTTATTCCACGATGTCGATGATGTCTGAGAATGGAAGTTCGTAAAAGATTGAGTAACACATCACCGTGACTTCAGCTGTGTCCCAATCCTATCCATCAAGCCGCGCTAGTCAGTAGAGGTCCCCAAACAGAATAACTCTTTCATATTAGCTATGATATTTCCTTGGTGTTCAGTGACATTCCTTGTACGTATTTCATGGTTTCAAGGTTAAATAACAAATTATGCCTTTGAGATTACAGTCGAGGTGTATCGGTAGTGTCTTCGCTCCCTACACACAGTTGATCAGAAGAGGGCAGTTTCCAACACCTACTCGGACCAACTTGGTGGGGGTTGTCTGTCTTCCTTCTCCTATTCCAAACCAGTGCTAGTCGGAACTTCAGTCGTCGGCAACCCAACCTCTCCTTAATTCATTATCCCAAGTCATTGGATAGTTTTGTGTGTGTGGTGCTTTACGACTCGTCGACATACAGGTCATTAGAGTCCTAAAAAATAGTACAGGTACGGAAAATGCAGTTACACACTAGGTAGAGCCAATATGACTCTCCCCGAACAACTCAACCATACCCACTATTACAACACAAAATTCAAATATCAACATATCTTCAAACATTACAGAAATTACAAAAATAAATTAAAAAAAGAAAGAGGAAAATGAAAGATACCTTTTTTTTCTTTTTTTTTAGGTTGGGGCTTTAGGGCTCGTCAACATCAAGGGTCATTAGAGCCCATGCAAGTAGGGAAAAATGCAGTTTCGCACCATAGAGAAGAGCCGTAGTGACTCTTCCCCGTGTGTGGGACTCGCCGAATATCTCGACCATACCCACTAAAAAACCCTCCTGAAATCAACAAATATCTAAATAAAAAGATGAGATAAAAGAAAAGAAAACAGAATACCAATACATTATTTCGCAAAAAAGGAAAACAATTTTCTAAATATCATATTTTTGAATTACAGAAACGAACGATGAAAACAAAGAAGACAATAAAGATGAAAAGGGAATGCAAATTTTAAACCCTCCCCAGAACTTGAGGGAGGAGCCCCGATCTACTCATTAAAATCAATACTTTATTAACATTAACAGTTTCATTTTCGAGAATTGTTGGTAAATCTGCAGCCAGACCAATTTGTCTCCGTATACTTGAGTATCTTCTGCAATCAGTTAGTAGATGACGCACTGTCAGAGAACAGCTACACTCCTCACAAATGGGTTCATCATCAAGTAGTAAGAGATACCTATGAGTGAGAGGACAATGTCCTATGCGCAGGCGGGTCAGCAAGACCTCGTCGCGCCGGGCTGGCCTACAGGAACTGCTCCATGACTTAACACATGATTTGATAAGTCGGAGCTTATTCCTTTCAACAGCTAACCACTCATTGCTCCATTCACTGAGAATCCTTATCTTGACGAAATTTAGGAGGTCTCGTTTTGGAATCGTGGAGAAATCCACGCGATTCCTGAGGCATGCCGTCTTTGCGGAAACGTCTGCTTCCTCATTTCCTCTGATACCCACGTGTCCGGGAACCCAGCAAAACATTATGTTCCTTCCATCACTTTGCAGTGATAAAAGCACATCCTGGATGTTCTGGATCAGCTTATCAGCTGGATACATGTTCTGGATTGCTTGGAGGGCACTCAGCGAATCAGAACAAATCAGGAAATGTGATCCGCCGGAGCACTTTGTAGTTCGCAATGCTCGAAGTATGGCGTAGCACCCAGCAGTGTAAACACTGCACAAGTCGCCTAGACGGTAGCCACTGGTCCCACGGGAAAATACCACGGAGCAGCGGACACCATCAACCTGCTTCGACCCGTCGGTACACACAGGGATACGATCCCGGTGTTTGTAGAGGATTAGCTGAAAATATACCCTCAACATCGGAGCTGGAGTGTTCTTCTTGTCATGATGCAAAAGATCGAAAATAATCTTCGGCTTGTGCAAAGCCCAAGGGGGAGACTTACTAAAACTTGATGTAAGACATTAGGTGTGCGTATATTCAAGGTTTCCTTAATTTGATAATAGTGATATCTAAAAGTTTTGGTTGCTCTCAGTTTGTTGTTGTAGAAATGGATGGAAGAAAAGGATGGATGAAAAACCGCGTTGTGCACCAGATTGTCGGGTAAAGTTTGCAAGTGGTAAAAATGTCGTAGCACGAGGTTTTGCTGCCGGAGGGAAAGAGATGGTTCGCCACTCTCGACACACAAACTCGGAATGGAACTAGTGCGGTATGCTCCCGTAACTAGTCGAATTCCTGCATGGTGGACACTATCCAACTTCTTTAAATAGCTTGCACGAGCAGAGCTATATACAACGCAGCCATAATCGAGCCGAGATCTTATGAATGCTCGATAAAACTGGTGCAGGGAGTAGCGATCAGCGCCCCATTCCCTGCTACTGAGGCACTTCAATAAATTCAGAGATTTTAATGTTCTTGCTCTTAGGTCTGTTAGATGTTCAATCCAATTCAATCTCTGATCAAAGATTAGACCTAAGAATTTCACAAAAGGATAGAATTTGAGAACGTTGTTCCCCAGGGCGAGGTGAGGTTCTGCCAGAAGGCTTGGTCTCCTACTGAAAAGAACACAGCGTGTTTTCTCAGCAGAGAAACGAAAACCTGTCGTTTTCGACCAGTGGTATAATCTATTCAGGACGAGTTGGATTTGTCGCTCCGCACCTGTGACACTCTGTGATGAACAAAAGATAGCAAAGTCATTGACAAAAAGAGAGTGTAAAACGGGATTCTTTACAGCAGACGTTATGCTGTTTATGGCCTCTGCAAATAAAGTGACACTCAAGACTGAGCCCTGAGGAACACCGTTCTCTTAAAGAAGGAGATCCGAGGTGTCTCTTCCAATTCTATAGCGAAAAGAACGTTGATCCAAAAAGGACATGAGCATCAGAGGAAGACGTCCTCTAAATCCCCAGGCATAGAGTTGTTGTAAAATGCCATGACGCCAAGTAGTATCGTAAGCCTTCTCGATGTCAAAGAATATTCCGATGAGATGTTGTCTTCGGACGAAAGCATCTTGAATTGCTGATTCCAGGAGAAGTAAGTTGTCCAAGGTGGAATGGAACTTTCTGAAACCGCACTGAGATCGACTCAGCAAGTCATGCCGTTCAAGATACCAGACGAGACGTCGGTTGATAATTCTCTCCAGAGTTTTACCAACACAACTCGTCAAGGCAATGCTTCGATAGCTACTAATGTTCGTTTTGTCCGTACCTGGTTTTAATAAAGGGATAAGCGTTGCTTCCTTCCAGGAATTAGGGAATACTCCCTTGGACCAAGAAAGATTAAAGATATCCAGAAGCTATTCTTTCGACTCGAGACTAAGTTGTCTCAGCATTTCATAATGAATTGAATCAGGGCCAGGAGCAGTGTTGTGGACTGTCGCCAGAGCTGACTCAAGTTCCCACATAGAGAAGGGAGAGTTGTAGGGTTCCCAGTTGGTGGAACGAAAGTCAAAAGATGTGCTCTCTGCTGTTTCCCTTTCTCTCGCGAAATCAGGATCGCAGTTTGCTGTAGATGTTAGGTCAGCAAAATATTCAGCCATTGCTGTTGCCATTTCTCTGTTGTTGGTGAGAATCCGACCCTGATAATTGAGTCCAGATATTGGGACTCGAGAATACCTTCCAGATATCTTTCGGATGGACTCCCATACTTTAGTGGACGATGTTGTTCTCTTAATGGTGCTTAGAAACTCTTTCCAGGAGGTGGATCTGGATTCTTTGATAGTTCTGCGCGCTTTTGCTCTAGCAATCCGATATGCGGCGAGGTTTTCCGGAGATGAACTAGCCTTAAATCTCCGCAATGCTCTTCGCCTTGCCCGAATGGCAGATCGACATGCGTCGTTCCACCAGGGGACATGAGGTCTTCGCGGAAATATAGATGTTTTCGGAATGGATTCTTCAGCGGCGTGATGAATCATCTGGGTCAGATGGTCGACCCTCTCTTGGACACTACCCGTTTCTCTGAAGACAGACAGGGAACGGTACTGTGTCCAATTAGCCTTACTGAGAATCCATTTCCGTGGCTTGCTTTCGGTAATAGTCGCACGTTCCTGCAAGGACAACCAGATAGGATGATGGTCGCTACCATGCAGATCATCTTCTACCTTCCATTGAAAGATATCAGCAACTTCAGGAGAGCAAACTGATAGGTCTATAGCAGTCCATGACCCCGTGCCAAATGCGAAGTGGGTCATCTCCCCGGTGTTCATTAGGCATAAATCTTCTCCCTCAAAGAGACAATTCAGCAGTCGGCCCCTGGGGCAATCGCTCGACGAGCCCCACAGTACACTGTGGGCGTTGAAATCTCCAAGGAGGAGGAATGGTCGAGGGAGCTGATGAATTAAATCTCTGAGGGAGGTCTCCGAAAAATCTCGTGTCGGAGGAAGATATATAGAACACACGGTCATAGATGGATCACTATGAATTTTAACTGCTATAGCCTGGATGTGAGTTTGTAGGAGAACAGGTGAGCAGAGGATTGTGTTTCTAACAAACACGGCAACTCCACCTCTTGCTCGATCTCCCGTGGTGTCGTCATATCTGAAGCCGCTGTATCCTCGCAGAGCAGGTGAGTGTTCTGGTGAAAGGTGTGTCTCTTGTAGGCAGATACATATCGGATTACGACGCGCTAAAAGTTGTAACTCTTCACCTTGAGTTCTATAGCCATTAAGGTTCCACTGAAGTATGGAAGCCATTAGTGTTTGGAGCCTCCGGGGTCAGGTTCGTGAACGTGTATTTCCGCGTCACCATCGGACAATACACGTTCCGACTCCGAAGAAGAAAGCACAGAGACGTTCTTTTTACGCCTGTGCGATTTTTTGCTCGGTAGTTGTACAGGTTTCAGGGGTTTAGTCCTAGAAACCTGCTTTATCTTCGTTGGTGTTTTTGTAGTTGATGGTTTTGTTGGAGGTTTTGTACTACTTGATGTTTTTGTAGTAGATGGTTTTTGTAGCGCTGTTGGTGTTGATTTAGCTTTCTCGGGAAGGGCTGAGTCATTTTTCTTGCCGCATTTGCACTGACATGTGCACGACGTTGTCGTAGACACGTCAGTGAAATCGGTTTGAACAGATATAGTCTTTTTTATTACAG
>NNCF01127228.1:565642-621581 GCA_002313205.1 Laupala kohalensis
ATATATATATATATATATATATCCAAACTACGGCCCACGGGCCAAATCCAGATCGCGAAGGGGTTGTCCGGTCAGCGGCAGGACATATATCTTCTTTTTTATTGTAGTATTTGTAAATGAGAAATGTAGCGTGTTGTTGAACCTTACCTACACGGGGTGATAGGACGTAGGAGGTTGATGGAAGGGATATTGTTAACAGGTGAGACGGTTGGCTGGAGTTACCAACAACACGACCCACGTGGAGGTACAAGTAGTAGTCATATACAGTTAGAGTTCCCCGCAGCAGGCTCAGTTTCGGCTGAGTATAGGCTTGGCGAACCCACGGCCCAGAGCTGGAGACTGGTACTGCTCCACCAGTCCTCGGACACCGTTAACTTTGGGCATGCTTTAACGACCACCATAGGCGCGATGGTGCAAATTTGCGTGTTGCAAAGGTCGGAGATCTTGCCTTCATTGACCGGGTCGCGAGGAAGGATTTAACCTCTATAAAAAAAACCCTCAACCCCAAGGTATGTTATGCGCCGATAAGGTGAACGGGTGTTGAGGATAAACACTCGGTAGCGGACAACCTCTGGGGCAACTGCCGCACCTCAGTTGAATAAGGCTTAGTTGCGTGATGCGGGGGCTCCACATTACCAGACAATTATTTCCTCAGAACTCGTAGGACATGATGACAAATGTTTCGCTTTTTCCGCCATGGGGAGTGGATGTGCCGCAAGGTGAGTATTCCATCCAAACGTCTTCGAAGCGACCGAGGATTCACAGCCCTCCCGCTTCAGAAGAAACAAAAATAAAGCAACAGAACTTTACACATGCAAATGTTTTTATTATAATGGAAAGAAAGGAAGGAATCTTGGAAAACGTTTTGCCCTTTTATATTTATAAATCACTGGAAGGTATTTGTGGTAAACTGAAGGGTATAAAACGACTAAGAAATGGTTCAATGTTGTTGGAAACCGACACCAACAAACAGGAAGAAGTTGAAGTGTGATAAGCTGGGAGCATTACCAGTGTGAATTCCATGCTGCATTTAATCGTAGTAAAGGAGTCGCACCTTGCAGGGACATAATGGACATGTCATCAGAAGAGCTTGTTGACGAATGGGAGGCTGACCACGTAGTTGAGGTCAGTCAAATCATGAAGAAGGTCAATCGTGTTCGCCAGTAGACCGGTTCCTTCATCGTGACATTTGACTGTCCGCAACTACTGAAAGATATTCAAGGTGGATGGCTTAACCTGCCAGTGCGACCCTTCGTTCCAAATCCTCTGCGCTGCTTCAAGAGCCAGAGGTTTTGTCATACCACAACATCTTGTAAGGGACGTGATACATGCGGGGAATGTGGGAAGAAGGCACACAAACTCGGCGTTTGATGCTCGGAGCCTGCTAAGTGCATTAATTGCACAGCAGCCACCCGATGTGGAGCAAGGAGTGTGTCGCCTTTCTAGAATATAAGAAAGTACAAAAGATCAAGACTACGGACAAGATTCCTTACGGCGAAGCGCGGAAGAAATAATGAGTTTTACACCCTGTATTATCTACCAGTTACTACACCGCAGGAAAGACTCCTGTAATAAAGATGAGCTTATCGGTCCAGGCCGATTTCACTGAAGTGTCTACGAGAACGTTTTGCACATTCCAGGGTAAATGCGGCAAGAAAAATGTACAAGCTAATCCCGAAGCTAAGCCAAAAACTCCCTCCACACCCCGTCCATCTACTTCAGAGAAAAAGACCGGCAGTGTGCCACGTACCTCAGCCAGTACCAAACAGACGAAGACAAAGCATAGTTCCAAGGCCAAACCCCTGAACCTTGTTGCCTATATAAAAACTAGCTTAACAACATGGAACAAGTCTCAGAGACGAAAGAAGAACCTCTCTCTTCTTCCTTCCTCCGAGTCGGATTGTGCATTGTCGGATGGTCACGCGGAAATGCACATTAAGGAGCCCGACCCAGGAGATTCAAAATAGAAATGACTTCCATGCTTCAATGGGACCTTAATAGCTATAGAACTCAACGTGAGGAGTTGCAGCTCTTAGCACGTCGTAATCGGATCTGTATTGCAAGAGACACACCTTTTACCAGAAAACTCACCCTCTTTGCGAGAATACAGCAGCTTCAGATATGACGACACCACGGGAGAACGAACAAGAGGCGGGGTTGCCGTGTTTGTTAGAAACACAATCATCTGCTCACCTGTCCTCCTACAAATTGGAAGCCAGGCTATAGCAGTCACAATACACAGCATACCAACTATGACCGTGTGTTCAATCTATTTTCCAGCGACACGAGCTTTCTCGGAGACTTCCCTAAGGGATTTAATTCACCATATCCCTCGACCATTTCTCCTCCTCGGAAATTTTAACGCCGACAGTGTACTGAGGGGATCGCAGGTATACTACATTTTTTTGTTGAGCTTTAAGTTAAAAAGTTCGGAGACCCTGGGTCTAGAGCAGATGACGGAATACCTAACTGAAAACACATCTCATAAAACCCACTCTCTTTCAATCAGCAGTACCGCTGATGACATGCGTTCTTCGGAGAGACATTAATATTAAATATGAGGATACAAAACAAATTGATCCCATGATGCAAAATAATTTGATCGCACCCGCAAAATTGTTTGATTCCGCGATTCAAAGTTAAAACTTATCCTGGCCCGTATTTTTTTTTCTTGCGGTTAGAGGAGGATTTTTCATACATACCCTTACCTAGGAGGGGCGTCTATTGAAATAATAAATCTTAAATTTAGAGTTCTTGTAATAAATACGATTTATAAACAATATTTTCAGAATAATCTATAGTTCGATAATAATGCTTGTGATCTATTTATTTTGTATAATATTAAATACAACTTATTTTGGTATTCTGTTAATATTATAACACGTACCGAACTACTTTTATTATCTTAGGAGTGTGCTGAAATGTTAAATCCGTCTCTGTTTTAGAGCCCTTGATTAGAGTTGATGGGATGGTCCCTTGCTTGCTTCCGAAGAGTAAATTAGTTTATTGTCCTCCATGTGGTCAAACACAGTTTGTAACTACTTTTTAACAATAAATTTACTTATTTGTTAATATGACTTGACGATTAAGAACTTTTACTGTAAAATACCATTACGTACGAATTGTTAATATACGTCGGGGAATGGGTTCTTAAGAGGTAGTCATCAATCTAACGTGTTTCAAACGCACAATAAATGTTAACCTCGCAATTTCGTAGCGAACCTCGTTAACGTTGTACTATCGAAAGAAGAATTAAATCGCTAAAATATCTGAAATTCGTGAACATAAATAAAAAGAATTACATATGTTTAATTTGATTTCAACTTGAAGAAACACACTTCACCTGCATCTATATGACATGATTGTAAAATTTGAATGAAACAATTAAAATGGAGTAAATACGAATACAAATCTTCAAAATATACGAATTTCTATTTCATAAATTGTCAGAAGTTTAGTCCACTTCGAAAGAAAATTCCCTAATATTTTTCACTTTTTCAAATCTCACTGGAAAAATATATTGCTTTTTGTAGGACGTTTGAAAAACGAGAAGAAAAAACGCTGAGCTCGGTCGCAATATTTTTACATGTTATTTTGTATTTCAAAGGAATCAAGTTTCTTTCTCTCATTATAACTGGTAATATTGTGTTAAGAACAATTAGAATATAAATATAGAATACAACTTCTCAATAATTGTACAAACTGGGAGCGTTTCTACTTTATTTAATTATTTATTTAGATCTGAAACAAATATACAGGTCACCCCGTAACTAAACGAAGTCACTCAGGGATTCTGATTCCGGGGCAGTGCTAGTATTGCCTTAAGTGAAAGGAGGTAATTGACCATTCCAATTTTTCAAAGGAAGAGGATGCTCATTGTAAGCAACATAACATAACGATGGCCACGCATATGGCTGCCGTGACAAGAATGAAAGGAAACATCTCTAAACCAACATAAACGTACTCTCTTTAATCGACCATAGACAGCTAACGACACCTTTCTATTTACGTCTCCTTAGATACTTAACTTAAGGATCAGGCGACCCAAAAAACCTTTGAATAAAACCAAATCCTGACTTCCTGTAAAGTATCTGTCAGCAACTCGGTGGACAAAGATAAGCGAAAAAAAGTAAGAAAGATGAAAAATACAATTATATACTTCTCCATTTCTTATTTTTTACATTTAAATATTCTCAGAAATGAAATACCTAAAATATACAAAGAACGGTGTGTATGAGAAATAAATATGTAAAATATGCGCGTTAGATTTATTACTGACAATTCTTACTGGGGTAATTTGCATCGAAATATTATTTATTTATTTACTTATTTTATATTATGTAATGTCTCATTGCGAGGTTCGGGCCAGTTGCAGCAGTTCGAGCAGGGTTTAAACCCACGCTCTACCATTCAATGGTATCGAGGTAGCTATTAGGTGCAGTAGTCATGAAATGAGAAGTTATTTATTTTGTTTTCAGAAATTATAATGATACACACATACAAATATCGAATAGCCTCCAATTACGTAAAAATGGCGAAGGGACTGAAAGCAAACCCCTACTCCTTACGTAGAACGCATGGCATTTTCAACTCCTTTTCATTTTCTACAAACAACGTACCATTCCCACTTACAGTCTCAGGCTCCAGACACAAGTCTCTTTCCTTCTTCAGTCAACCCCGATTGTGTCTATTATTGCAATCTTTCAATCGTTTTCACACGTGAAGCACGTTAAGATAGCTTACACAAATCATCTTTCGCAACAGAAAGAAAAATGGGATTACTGTTAAACTTGGGTTTGATTTGCGGTAAGTCAACATTTTCACCAACGAATAATACAAATATTGTCATAATTCAGAATTATACATGTTATTATTTTCTAAAATTTTAACCATCAAATCTTTTAGTTTTACAATATTCTTTCTCATAAAATTCCCATCGATAAAAGCAATTAAGATAAAATTTTGTAAAAAAATAAATACGACCCAACGAAAACAATCCGGAAAAAAGGTCAAGTACAAATAGCAAAAAGATTAACTGAAAAAAGTAGGGAAATGGTTATTGATCATGCAAAGACATCGCCTTCTTATAAATCGTAGCACACCGTTCCAAAATAGTACTCACAAATTGGTAGCTGCTAACTTGTTTTTCGGCTCAATGGTAAGTTTGCATTTTATCTTCGGAATTGATGGGATGGTCCCTCGCTTGCTTCCGGAGAGTAAATTAGTTTATTGTCCTCCACGTGGTCATACGCAGTTTGTACTGTTTTTTGACAATACATTTTATTTATTTATTTTATTTATTCTGACAAGCCTTCTACAATGACAAGCTTCTCAGTTATTACTGAACTCTTTATTCCTTTAAAGGTCCCGGTGGTAATATTTATGCATAAATATTCAAGAATCATAATCAATTTCAGTTTTGTTAATCGTATTATTACTGTAATTTTTTCAAGTTTATTTATGATCAAAATATTGAAAATGTATTCAAGTTTATTTATGTTTTGTACGGTCAGAGTTCCTGGAACTAAAATTCCTAGAGAATATTCCCATTTTTTTCTTGTATTTGTATTTATCTTAAACCTAGAAATATAAATATTTATTGCTAATTCTTCTCTTTCAGGACTTAAAAAAAATGTCGAATTTATTATTGAGGATATGTTTTCCTCAATTTCTCTTTCAATACCTCACCTTTAACTAATATGCCCAATTAATTAATGGTTAAAAATTAACATCCTTTTTTAATCAATGTTCTATGATAAATGGAAGTAGAGACACGTGGATCCCTGCAATCAAGAAAAATCGTTATATCTTTCTTGACTTTCGCCTCTTAAAACCTTTTACTCCTCTTCAAGCATTTGACGAAATTTCATTGGGGAAGGTGAAACAATATCCCTTCACCTCAACATCTACATTTATATACAATTTCGAATACATAGTTCATCTCTAAAACTTGAGAACATATTAATTCAAAAAAGTTGAGAGACGAAATTGTGCGAAAGCGTTCTATGCAATTGTAAAAGAATGTGAATACTAGCAGATTCCGAAATCTAGTCTGGTCAGCGGGAAGTTCACAAGCTTGCTGTTGCGAATATTTTGCAAATGTTTATGACAATTTTCATACATATGGCTTAATGATTTGCAGACAGTCAGTCCATAAAATGCAAACTTTCGGAATAAAAAAGACTAGTTCAAATAACATGTGAATATCTCCCCTCAGATTCATATAAACCTCATTATGCACACATTTATTCATGAATATTATTAATTTCCTTAAATTTCTTCAACTTGTATTTACATTTACAAAACTGTGCATTTTGTTCTCTGTCGTTCCATCCCGTACCATGTTTTTATCCGATTTCTCTTGATCAGGTATGTTACCATACCGGAGAGTGAATTGATTTTCCACTTAGATATATTTAGCTTTAAAGATAATTTATAGAACATGTTGCTAGGAGGCATAGCTTTATTTATATTTTCTATGAAACAAGACATCTTATACAAGAAATAAAAGTTTTTTAATATTGTTTAAAAATTAATAAAATTTGTGATACATTGTAAGTGGTTAAAGCTGCTACAGTATGTCATATTGGTTGAAATATTGAAGAAGATATTTAATTAATTTACGCTACGTGAAAGCAGTTTTCAGATATATATTAATGCATATGCTGTATATTACAATCCTTATTTAATTTTTCACATTAAAAAACAGTTTATTTTACGCATGAATCAAATAGTTCAGCAGCTTACAGAAACAAAATTTATTCTTTTATGTGGCGTATGGTTCGATGCGTTACATCCGATACCCTGGTAATCGATTTAACCACCATCGCACTTACGGGTAAACAATGGAGTGGATAACAAAATAAATCGAAAGTGTGGTGATGAATTCGATGAAGTCTGAATAAGACTTAAAAAACATTTACCTTACCTAAGACTGACTAGCAGAATCCTGTCAATATCGGCTTACTTTCTTACTCATAAATTTACAGATGTAGTGATTAGAGAATACTTAAGAAAACACAAATGTATGTTGACTAATTAATATTTCTAAATGCTTCCAAATACCCAAATTAATAATTATTTAGTTTGTTCTTCATATTTAATCAACTCATATTTGACCCAAAGTTTGAATGTATTCCCGATAATATTTTACAGCTGCACCTCATCGCTGATAGCAATACTCCTTACACAAAATGTATTATTTGCTCGTATTTTTAAAGGTGTTTTTCTCTTAAAATAAAGATGTCAAACATAATTTTATTGATTCTTAATATGATTCTTTAGTAAATTCAAAATACTTCCGTGAAAGTCGTATGTAAATACGATAAGCTGATTACACCGAACAAATATTACTTACTTCACTTGAGTGATTAGAATGAAATCAATCTCGCATTTATCTCTCACGGGAAAGTTTAGCTTTCGGTTCACATGTTTTGGTTTCAGTTGTTCAAATTAAAATAAATAAAATCCCATCCCATCCCAGGTTCTTCTCCGGTTTTCCTTGTAGTAGAGGCGGATTGTATACTCTTGTCGAAGGGTGCGGGTTGTTGTAATGATACATTTGAGTTTAGATTATATTAAGTCACGATTTACAACAATATTATCTGAATCACGTAAAGATTTGATATAATACGTATAATAATACGTATTTGTGAAATAACATTTTTGTAACTTCTATTACACACAAATTTGATGGTATTCTGTCGATATCATGACACGTCGCAAACTATTTTTATTCTTGGGAGTGTGCTGGAATGTTAAAGGCGCCTCTGCCTTAGGGTCTTGTTCGGAATTGATGGGATGGTTCCTTGTTTGCCTCCGACCAGTAGAATAGTTTATTGTCCTCCTCGTGGTCATACGCTCTTTGCAACAGCTTTTTGACAGTAATTTTTTTATAGAATTGATTATTGTTGAAATGTGCATTTTCTTACTTGTTGTGTACCAATGTGAAGCGTCCAGAGTCAAACCACGCTTTTGCGTGCACTACAGATTGGTCGCCCAAAGAGGTTCATCGTCATTCTGAGTGTGTTCTTCCCTTCAGGTGCAGAGCGAGATAGTTTCCGCCATATGAGGCGACAGGAGGCGAAACATCCGAGGAGCGCGTTGCACGCTTCGTTCGCCGCGCATTCTTCTTGCTTCCGAGGCAGTGCCAAAGCGAACAGACCGCTTTCAGAATGTGACGAAAAAATTTTGGAATGTTTTCTCTCGGGAGTGTGGAATGAAAAGAAGTCGAGAAGTCTTCCCCATGCCACAGACAGAAAAAAAGGAGAGAGAAGCTACGATGAAAAAATATGGCTCTTGCTGGAGCGGTCTGAGGGATTTAGTTTCATTATCTGTTGAAAAAAATACTCGGATATTTCACAAATAAATCTAAAGCCAGTGAGGTTGCTGAGAGATTCCTGGATATTAAAAATGTATGTATCATATAAAAACGTGAATATCATCCCTCGTCAAATATTACAACTCATATACGATGATTCGTTAAGTTCATGCAACACGTATACATTTTAACAACAAGGACTCACCCTTGTAAATTATATACGGTCTACTAACACAATATTGAGATCTCATTTGAAATTTGTCCTGAGAACTAAGCATCGGTGACCTCACAATTTATACTGAGGCATTTTCTTTCGAATAAATTCGAGGAATATTTCTCCAAAATTACTCTTCAGTAAGTAGTAAGTAAGAGAAACACCAACTGAATTTATTACACTCCACTTATAAACTTAACTTGCAATATGGGAAAACATTATATTTTGAACATTTTGGAAAAGTTTATTTTACTTTTTTTTTCTTTTGGTTATTCCAATATCTTTACTACATAAATTGATCCATATTATGGCACAGAAATCATATTAACATATCTTCAGTGGCTGAAATATCTTGACCAAACGATAAATAAGTTTTGGGTATTAGTATCCTCAAGTAACTTTTTTTGTAATTATTTGGAAGTTTTACTTTTGAATTAGAGACTATTCTCCCGCGTAGAAATCAGTGAAAGTTCACCGACTGTGTACACTTCGGATGAGGGGAACGTATAGATATAAATAGCATCAATAGAAATGTGCAGAGGCAAGTCCTGTGTAGTATTCTTTGTTCGTACGGATAAATCATTTCGCAGAAGTGTTCTCGTAACTCCGACGTTCTTCATGCATTCTATCGCGTATAAACAATTACGTAATAAAATATAACATACGACCTTAGTTCTACTCTAGACAGTATTTATTGTGAACTTTAATGACTACAACGTTTCAACCCGGTTTTGGGTCTTCTTCAGGTGTAGAAATGTTCAGCTTTTCTTCTTGAAGCATTATCTATGTCCCTCAGTTTATACTTTACTCCTTCTCACTCTTTGGTGATTTTTTCCAACTCTCCGTCATATTTCTTTCTTTACTGTTCATTCAAACACCGAATCCTCGTGTTTTATTGTGTGTATGGAACGTGAAATGAAGTCCTTTGCTCTTCATTACACTTCATACACTTCGTTGCATTTTTTCAGTATGTTCCATTCCCACGTATCTGGAAGATTCTTGTTTATTTTGTTTAACTGACATGTTTTACAATTATTACACTAAATATATGTATTGCTAAATTCAGCTTCAGGAGAACATTGATGTAACTGAAATGAAGTTTCTTTTTAATTATTATTTTTGAACAATTTATTTTTACTTTCCACTATTTAAACAAGTCGAAACAATGAGAGACACGATCAAACATCCGTGTTTTACGAACATATAATAAACACGTATTTAAAATTTCTTAGACACTGAAATCACCAACATCAATATCTATTATTTTTCCACAAAATTAAACCAACTTTACAAATAATATCCTTAAAGTTCCGATTCCTTCTTTTTATATGACCACTTTTTTTCCTTTATTTTCTTCGCTCTGTTTTTTTGTTCCTATTTCAGTTCCTCCCTTTGCATTATTATGCATTTACTCTCTCATGAGCTTCCAATGCTTCTCTTTAAGTTGAATTTCAATGCTTCAATGTATCTTCATTTAAATTCGTTTATTTTGGGTCAGTACTTCTTACTTTGATTTTTAAGAATTTGTTTCATTATTACTTATCAACATTTTTGGTAATTCATATTCGTTTACAATATATATGTTATGCTTTTGCCACATAAGATCGGTTCTTTTTCATTATGCATTCATGGAAAGAAAAGTTCATTTGTAGTACTGAAGTATAGGTAATTCTGAAATATCTGATACGTAGAAGAAAATAAAACTTTACGAACACAAAAAATATTCAATTTCCTCGATCCCTCGCATTCGTACGGCCGAGAAATTAGAAGTACATCTCACCTGTATGGTATAAACGCGTAATCTTTGGGAAAAAGTTGCACGCATCGGGTGGCAGTCGAAGCAATGGTATCACTACGAGAAGCACTAGAGACTGCCGTCGTCACGTAGTGAGAACCCAAACCTTTCGCCAGGTGTGCAACCCCGTTCAAAGCCACGCCACCTGCGAGGGACTAGGGAGCAGGACACACAAAGCGCATTTAGTCGTGAAACGCAGATGGTTGTTACCTCTCTCTCCCTCCGCCCATCAATGAAACTCCAAATTCAACGTCGACTTGCTTTTGCCAGAACTTAATTGAAAACTTTAACTTTTTTCACTTTCTATCGTTAGTTGCTAGATTATTATGAACTTCAATTTTTGTTTATTCCAAGATGGAAATTAAGAAAATATGTGGTGTGACCCACTCAATTGACCAAATTTTTATCAGAAAATTATTATCATGACAGAACTAAAAAAGCGTTCTCACAAGTTTTCTTTAATACATCGAAAAACGGAGCACATAGTTTTAAAATACAAAAAATCAAAATATAATTCACTGCAGATGAATTAAATCCAATCATATTATATTTGTTGAAATAAAACTTTCTGAATCAGAGTTGAGTACTGATTAAATGAAGTCAGTGCAGCAATTCCCTTACCCAATCAAACCAACTTCCGAGATATTTAAAGTTAATAAATTGTGTGAACCTGTAAAATATTCTGTTAGTTGTAAGATTTCAAAACTTTTATGTTTCCATATATAAACTACCTCATAAATAAAAAAATTGGTTACCATACTTAAAAACAACTACTTTCATAACCAAAAAATTTGGAATACGCGTGCAACATGAGGAAAGGGTTTTCTTGCAGCAGAGCATATATCGACAAACAAACTCATAATACGTGAAACAAAGGAGATTTATAACAATTTTGTTTATATTAAATACAATTATTTAGAAGAAGAAAACTAACTATTATTTAAAAATGTTGCACGAACAAATAATTTTAAAATATTGGAAGTTGAATGAAGGAAATAAGTATTCTTAACATTATTCTCACGTTGGATCTCAAGTATTCTTCATTTCACTTTCACTTTTGATTATTCTACTCATTTGGTCATTGTTTCTCAAACAAACCGAATTCCCAGAGAAAATATAAAAACTCTCCATTTTGATGATGATGATAATAAGATACCAAAAATAAAAATTATGACTGTGATAGCTTCTGTACCTTAATTCAAACCATTCATACCAACAAAATTGATCATTTTGCGACGGTAAATCCAACAGCTAAGAAAGAACCTCCAACTTATAGTATCTGGAAGAATTTTGAATAAGAAAATTTGTTTATACATGTTGCAAAAAAAGATTAAACTAGTTATACAAACAAGGCAGTATGAATGTATAAAAGGAAATTTTCTAACAACGACAATCATTTATGAACTAACGAGAGATATTAGAAAAGAAATGTTGAATAAGTGTTGGCATTAAATGTGTTAGACACGTGCAAAGGAAATAATTTTTTTTGTGTGTGTGGCTCTTTACGGTTCGTCGACATCGAGGTCATTAAAGCCCTAAAATTCTGTACAGGTAGGGAAAATGCAGTTACGCACTAAGGGGAGCCAACATGACTCTCCCCGCGTGTAGGACTCACCGAATGACCCAACCATACCCCCTAAAAACCCTCCTGAATTACAATACATCAAAAACATATCTCCAAACATATATCAAAACATCACAACGAGGAAAATGAAAGATACCCTAGCCCTCGAAACCTACTAGCGTCGGCATCGAAAAGAACAAGAGGTGACCAAGCAAGGTCAGGAAAGAGAAAGGCAGGAGTCTAGCACAAGCATGTGGAAGTAATGCCAGACTCAGCACGGGGCCCTGAGTTTGCCAAACACGTACTTACTAGATGTAAGTCCCCTGGGGAGAGAAAAAAAATATTAATGAAAAATAAGAAATAGTGAACAAATAACAAGGAAAGGAATATAACTGTAATAGAAGAATATTCCTTACTTCAATAATTACAATAATAATAAATATTGCAGCAATGCTTAAGGACGTTTCTGTGAAGACTTTCTGACAAGACCGACGCGTGTGTGTCTCGAAGTCAAGAACCCAAGATCTATTGTCGTATTTGCAAATGGGAAATGTAGCGTGCTAATGAAGCTTATCTACATGGAGCGATGTGAGGTGGGAGGTATGGTCATTGCACCGGTTACCGGGTTTTTTTTGGGGGGAGGGTTTTAATGGCTCGTCAACAGCAAGGTCAATAGAGCCCATTCAGGTGGGGAAAATGCAGTTTCGCGGCATAGAGAAGAGCCGTAGTTACCCATCCCCGTTGGTGGGACTCGCCGAATATCTCAACCATACCCACTGAAAACCCCTCCTGAATTCAACAAATATCTCAATACAAAAATACAAGGAAAGGTAAAAAAAAAGTTGCCCAGTATATTATACGATAAAAAAGAATTTTTTTCTAACTACAGAAAAAAGGATGAAAGACAAGATGACAGGAAAGAGGGAAAAAAGAATACAAATTTAAACCCTCCCCAGAAATTGTGGGAGGAGCCCCGATCTACTCATAAAATTCAATAGTTTATTAACATTAATCGTTTCATTGCCGAGAATTGTTGGTAAATCTGCAGCCAGACTAATTTGTCTCCGTATTAACCAGTATCTTCTGCAACAGTTAGTAGGTGACGCACTGTCAGATAAGAGTTACACTCCTCACAAACAAAATCATCATTAAGTAGTAAGATATAGCGATGAGTGAGAGGACAATAATCCTAAGCGCAGACGGGTCAGCAAGACCTCGTTGCGCCAGGCTGCCCTACAGGAACTGCTCCATGACTTAACAGAGGATTTGATTTCAAGTCGGAGACTATTCCCTTCAACAGTCAACCACTCATTGTTCCATTAAATCAGAATCCTTGTCTTGATGGAATTTAAGAGATCTCGTTTTGGAATCGTGAAGAAATCCATACGATTCTAGAGGCATGTCGCCTTTGCGGAAACGTAAGCTTCCTCATTTCCTCTGATTCCCACGTGTCCGGGAACCAGCCAAACATTATGTCCTTTCCGTCACTTTGCAGTAAGAAAAGCACATCCAGGATGATCCGGATCAGGTTATCAGCAGCATACATAGTCCGGATTGCATGAAGGGCACTTAGAAAATCAGGACAAATCAGGAAATTTGATCCGCGGGAGCACTTTGTTGAAGTAAAAGCTGCTCAGGTCGCCAAGACGGTAGCAAAAGGTCTTACGGGGAAACACCACGGAGCAGCAAAAACTATCAGCCTGCTTCGACTCGTCGGTAAACACAGGGATATTGTACCAGTTTGACGAGGATTACGTGAAAGTGTACCCTCAATATCGCAGCTGTAATGTTTCTCTTTTCATGATGCATAAGATCAAAACTAATCTCCGGCTTGTGGAAAGCCCAAAGAAGGAGTCTTACTGAAACCTTGATTTAAGACATTCGGTGTGCTTTACTTAATTTGTTTACAGTGATATCCAAAAGGTTTGGTTGCTCTGTCTGTTGTTGTAGAAACGGATAGAAGAAGAGGAAGGATAAATACTGCGTTGTGTACCAGATTGTCGGGTTTAGTTATCACGTAGCAAAAGCGTCGTAACATGAGAAGTTGCCGCCGGAGGTAAGGAGATGGTTCGCCACTCTCGGCATACAAACTCAGAATGGGACTAGTACGGTGGGCTCATGTAACTAGTCGGATTCCTGCATAGTAGACACTATCCAACTTCTTTAAATAGCTTAGATGAGCAGAGATAAATACAACGCAGCTATAATCGAGGCGAGATCTTTCAAATGCTCGATAAAACTGATGCAAGAAGGAGCGATAAGCGCCCCATTCCCTGTTACTCAGGCACTTCAATACATTCAGAACCTTAATGTTCTCTTTCTTAGATCTTTTAGATGTTCAATCCAACTCAGTCGTTGATCAAATATTGGACCTAAGAATTTTACAGAAAGAATTTTAGAACGTTGTTCCACAGGGCGAAGTGAGGCCAGAAGTCTTGGTCTTCTACTGAACAAAACACAATGTGTTTTCTCAGCAGTGAAACGAAAGCCAGTCGTCTTCCACCAGTAGTATAATCTTTTGAGGAAGAGTTGGATTTGTCGCTTCGCACCTGTGTCAATCTGTGATGAACAAAAGATAGCAAAGTCGTCGACAAAAAAAGAGAGTGTAAAACAAGATTCTTTACAGCGGATGTTATACTGTTTATGGCCACTGCAAATAAGGTCACACTCAGGACAGAGCCCTGAGGAACACCGTTCTCTTGTGGGAACAGATCCGAGATAACTCTTCCAATTCCGTAGCAGAAGGACCGCTGGTCCAAGAAGATTGTGACATCAGAGGTAGATGTCCTCTATATCCCCAGGAATAGAGTTGTTGAAAAATGCCATGACGCCAAGTAGTATCATCAGCCTTTTCGATGTCAGAGAATAATCCGACGACATTTTGTCTTCGGGAAGAAGCATCTTGAATTGCTGTTTCCAGGAGAAGTAGTTGTGCAGGGTGGAATGGAACTCCCTGAAACCACACTGAGATCGACTCAGTAAGTTATGCCTTCCAAGATACCATACGAGACGTCGATTCTCTCCAGAGTTTTAGCGACGCAACTTGTCAAGGCGATACTTTGAAAACTACTGACTGCCAATTTGTCCTTTCCCGGTTTTAGTCGAGGGATATGCGTTGTTTCCTTCCAGGAATTAGGGAATACTCCATCGGACCATGAAAGATTAAAGATATCCAGAAAGTATTCTTTCGATTAGAGACTGAGTTGTCCCAGCATTTCATAATGAATTGAATCAGGGCCAGGACCAATGTCGTGGACTGTCGCTAGAGCTGAGTCAATTTCCCACATAGAAATGGAAGTGTTGTAGGGATCCAAGTTGGTAGAAAACGAAAGACAAACGATGTGCTCTCTGCTATTTCCCATATTCTCGCAAAATGACGACCGCAGTTTCTTGTAGATGCTCGGTCAATAAAGTATTCAGCCATCACTGTTGCCATTTCTCTGTTGTTGGTGAGAACCTCACCCTGATAATTGAGTGTAGATATTGGGACTCGAGAACACCTTCCTGATATCTTTCGGATTGACTCCCGTACTTTAGTGACTCTTAATGGTACTTAGAAACTTTTTCCAGGTGGTGGATCTGAATTCTTTGATAGTTCTGCGCGCTTTTGCTCTAGCAATCCGATATGCGGCGATGATATTCGGAGATGGACTATCCTTAAATTTGAGCAAAGTTCTTCGCCTCGCCCGAATGGCGAACTGACATTCGTCGTTCCACCCAGGGACATGAGGTCTTCGCGGATTCATATATGTTTTCGGAATAGATTCTTCAACGACGTGATGAATCATTTGGGTGAGATGGTCGACCCTCTCTTGGACACTACCCGAATCTCTGAAGCCATCCAGAGAACGGTGCAGTGTGCGGTTAACCTTTCTGAAAATCCAATTCAGTAGCTTGCATTAGGGAACAGTCGCACATTCCTGCAAGGACAACCAGATAGGATGATGGACGCTACCGTGCAGAACTTCTACCTTCCATTGGAAGATATCAGCAACTTCGAGAGAGCAAATTGACAGGTCCATGACCCCGTGACAAATGCAAAGTGGGTCACCTTCCCGGTGTTCATTAGACACACTTCCTCTCGCTCAAAGAAACAATTCAAAAGTCTGCCCCTGGTGCAATCTCTCGACGAGCTCAGAGTACACTGCGGGCGTTAAAATCTCTAATGAGGAGGAATGGTCGAGGGAGCTGGAGAATTAAATCCCTGAAGGACGTCTCCGAGAAATCTTGTGTCGGAGGGAGATATATAGAACATACGTGAATTTTGACTTCTATAGCCTTGATTTGATTTTGTAGGAGAAAAGGTNAGGAGAACAAATGAGCAGAGGACTGTGTTTCTAACAAACACTTCGCCTTTCGCTCGTTCTCCCGTGGTGTCGTCATATCTAAAGTAGCTGTATCCTTGCAGAGAGGGTGATTGTTGAGGTAAAAGGTGTGCCTTTAGCAGGCAAATACAGATCGGATTACTACTCGGTAAGATCTGTAACTCTTCACGTTGGGTGGTATAGCGATTAAGGTTCCACTGAGTATGGATGCCATTTCTATTTTGAACCTCTTGAATGTGGATTTTTGCTTCACCGTCGGACAATACACAATCCGACTCGGAGGAAGGAAGAACACACGTTTTTTTCGTCACTGAGACTTCTTTCATATTGTTGAGCCTGTTTTTATATAGTCAACAAGGTTCTGTTTGGTACTTGTTGTCTTCTTCTGTTTGGTACTTGCTGAGGTATGTGGCAAACTGCTGGTCTTTTTCTGTGAAGTAGATGGACGGGGTGTGGAGGGAGGGTTTGGCTTATCTTCGGTATTAGCTTGTACAGTTTCTTTGCTGCATTTGCACTGGCATGTACAATACGTTCTCGTAGACACGTTAGTGAAATCGACCTGGACTGACACGCTCCTCTTTATTACAGGAGTCTTTCCTGCGGTGTAGTAACTGGTAGATAATACAGGGTATAAAGCCCTGTATTTCTTCCGAGCTTCGCCGTAAGGAATCTTGTCCGTAGTTTTGATCTTTTGTACTTTCTTATATTCTAGAAAGGCGACACACTCCCTGCTCCACATCGGGTGGCTGCTGTGCAATTAATGTACTTTGCACGCCCCGGGCATGAGACGCCGGGTTTGTGTGCTCCTTTCCGCACTTCCCGCATGTATCTCGGCCCTTACAGGATGTTGTGGCACTTGAAACAGCGCAGAGGATTTGAAACGAAGGTTCGCACTGGCATGTTAAGCCATTAAGCTTTAATATCTTTCAGAAGCTGAGGACAGTCAAATATCACGATGAAGGAACTAGTCTTTTGCAGAACACCGTTGACCTTCCTCATGATTTGACTGTCTTCAATTACGTGGTCAGCCTCCCATTCGGCAACAAGTTCTTCTGTTGACATATCCATTATGTCCCTGCACGATACGACTCCTTTGCTACGATTAAGTGCTGCATGGAGTTCGCACTTGATAGGAAACTCTCCCAGCTTTTCACACTTTAACAGGGTCAATGCCTGTTTGTTGGTGTTGGTTTCCCACAACAATGATCAATTTCTTAGTAGTTTTATACCCTTCAGTTTACCTTAGATACCTTCTTCTTCTTAGCGTGTCTGCCCGTCTCGGTCGCTAGCAATCAACATGGCTATTCTGGCTTTATCCTTTGCAATTCGGAACAAATCGTCAGAGCTTTTGTTGAACCAGTTTCTAATGTTGTCGAGCCAGGAAATTCTTCTTCTGTTGGCTGATCTTTTTTTCTTCTATTTTTCCTTGCAGGATACGTAGAAGCAGCTCATATCATTTTTGCTTCCTCATAATGTGACCAAGATATTGCATTTTACGGCACTTGATTGTGTTGGTCAGCTCTGTTATTTTGTTAACCCGGCCTATAACCTCTAGATTCGTAACTTTATGAATCCATGATAATTTCAATATTCTTCTGTATAGCCATAGTTCAAAGGTTCCAAGTATAACAGTGGTTGCTTTTGTAAGGGTCCATGTTTTTACGCCATACAAGAGGACTGAGAATACATAGCACCTGAGTAGCCACATTTGGTGTCCAAGGTAAGGTCGTGGCTTTTGAAGACTGAGCTCATTGAATTGAAAACGCTCCTCGACTTTCCTATGCGACACTTTATCTCTTGCGAACTGTCCCACGCTTCGTTAATGATGGTACCCAGGTACGGATACTGTGAAACTCGCACTATTCTATTGCCATCCAGATTCTACAGATTCACCCCTCGTATGTTCTTGCTGATTATCAAAAATTTTCTTTTATTTGTGTTGATGTCTAGGCTGTATTTCTTGCTTGTATCAGAGATTTTGTTTATCAACTTCTTCAGCCCTTTCTTGTATCCGCAAACACAATAGTGTCATCTGCGTAACCCAAATTGTTGAGTTTGTCACCTTTCACTGAGATTCCTTCGTCCAAGTTAAGCTTCTTTTAATATGTCTTCGGAACAGAGGTTAAATAGAATCGGTGATATTATACAACCCTGTGTAACCGTTCGGCTTATTCTCACTTGCTGAGATTGGTCTTGATCTATTCTCCTGACTGCAGATTGGTTCCAGTATAAATTGACAATTACTCTTAGGTTTCTTCCATCAATACCATTAAGATACCTTCCAGTGCTTTATAAATATAAAAGGGCGAAACGTTTTCCAATGTTCCTCCCTTTCTTTTCATTATAATAAAAATGTTCACATGTGTAATGTTCTGTTGCTTTATCTTTGTTTCTTCTGAAGCGGGAGGGCTGTGAACCCTCGGTCGCTTCGAAGACGTTTGGGTGGAAAACTCACCTTGCGATACACCCACTCCGCAAGGCGGGAAAAACCAAACATGTGTCATCTTGTCCCACGAGTTCGGAGGAATTAAATATCTGGTGACGTGGAACCCCTGCATCACGCCACTGAACCTTATTCAACTGAGGTTCGGCAGTTGCCCCGGAGGTTGTCTGCTACCGAGTGTTTATCCTCAACACCCATTCACCTCATCGGCGCGTAACATACCTTGGAGTTGAGGGTTTTTTTAATAGAGGTTAAATCCTTTCTCGCGACCCGGCCGATGAAGGCAAGATCTCCCAAACTTTGCAACATGCAACTTTCCACAATCGCGCCAAAGGTGTTCGTTGAAGCATGCCCAAAGTTTACGATGTCCGAGGACTGGTGGCTCAGTACCAGTCCCCAGCTCGGGGCCGTGGGTTCGCCAAGCCCATACTCAGCCGAATCTGAGCCCCCTGCGGGGATCTGGGATTACAACAACTTGTCCCACGTAGAGGGGTTAGTAGAAGTAGTTAGTAATAGTTAAAGTTATTGATACTAGGAGGAGGTGGTTATATGAAGGAGGGTTAGATTTTTAGTAGCCACAGCTATATGAACTGGGACATTCTTGTGAAAAGCTGCAAATTCTTGCTGGCCCCACTTGCGATTGAACGCGGGAGAACTTTACGCTACCACGGCCACCATAGGGCTACCGCATAGTTCAAGCGAAGAAAATTTAACAATACACCGAGGATCTTAGTATATATTTTCCAAAGACTGTCATAAAATAATAAAATGAAAAGATGCTAACCTTTATGCGACTGTGAATATCAATGATAATTGCATGAAGTTGATCATCAGATTATATATCGTAATGTAATATCATCACGTACGTTCTACATTCGAAGTGTTATTGCATAAACTGTTTTGTGTGAAACAATAAAATATATACGCTTTACTGTTCTGTTTCATACAAAACGGAGCGATTTACGACGATGAGAGTGATGTTACACGACTTTCAACACAAACTATACGTGTGCAGAGAGTATTTTACATTATCGATTGTGTTTGATTTACCTCTACTATTAAATGTCGCGTTAACGACACGACTTTACGGCAGTAAAAGATCCTCCTGCAGAGTTCCGTTTAATATCGATCAGAGTTAAACTGCCCCCGTCATTTGTGTGTAGATTTAGGCATACTCATTTCACTCGAATTTACAATCATGTAACAGCAGTTCATGTGTCACATTTCACACTCATCTCTGAACTGATTCGTACATACGAATGTTTGCTAACATATTTGCATTGCCATGACGCAGTAGCGAATATTGAAACCATTGGAAATTAACAAACAATCCATAATGGAATATGTTATTCCAGAAAGGAGATGGGAAATTATATCGAAGATGTTAAGTTAATGAATAACATACGATGTCATTTTCATTAATTTTTTTAAATATTGACAAATACATCGTTGACGTTTCTGAGTCAGAGAGGACTCAATTATCACATTGGATATCACTCCACGATTCTTCAATTGCTTCTATAAAGAACTTAATTTGTGAGCATTTCGGAACCGGTTAATTTGATACATAATGTAATAAAGATTGAAATAATTTAAAATTAAGATTTTAAAGTATATCGTTATTGTATCAAATAGTAGGAATATTTATTTTACAAAATAGTAATAGTTTTGTCAAAATTATCTACAAATGTTTAAAAACCTTAAAAATTTATTTAATCATCTAAGTGATATGTGATACAGAGTATACTGGAATACTTAACACCATTCGTCAAAATTAAGCAACGCAAAGGGTCTATCTTCTAAAGGAAAAAAAACTCTGAAATATATAGAAATAATATTCAATTTTTTGTTGAATATTTTTACTTCCAAGTTCTGTATCCGTCCTTAAAAAAGGGTAAAACACGTAGAGACCTCATTGCAAAACATTAAATCATCTTATCACAATGTGTTGGATTATTGGAAATAATAAAATCATATATGAAACCTCGTATTGCAAAGTGTGGGAGAGAAAAATTATTTTCTGGTTGTATAATTAACAATTAATTAAACGTCGGAATATTGTATGTACTATTTTCTCTCATTTCACATACTTCAAAAATACAAAGCAATCTTTATTATGAAAGTATCTGCTAACTTGTAAAATCATTGCTTCACAATGACAGAATATTTCCTCCCACTAAACAGTTTTTCACTGTACCACAGCTATGGTTGACATTTCATTGAACTTGCATCTCAAATCAATTCTTGCAATACCTAGTAAGGAAAAGTTAGAGCAAAACATTCTACGATTACTCACGTTTCCTTTAATATATGAGCGTTGCATTTACACGAAATATACATTGCATGGCGCACATTAGCATTTCAAAGTATCAAAGAAATAGTGCAAAGAGTATCTTCTTTAATAGAAAAGAAACACGGAAAATAATCTTCGTAATAATACCACATTCTTGGAATTTGATTAATTATAAAGCAGATCTTTTCAAAGAGTTACATTTTAGAAATAAGATAGTTCTTATTCTGGAAACGCACTAGGTTCCCAGAACATTAGGTAAAACGAAGTTTTGAAAACTGTTTATCATAAGTGTATGATAAGAGAACGAAAATATTGTTCTGGTAAACTTCATTTTGTGTTGGTGAACAGAGTTACATAGATTCACAATATCCTATCTCAAAGACCATTTTCCTGCCTGATCTCAAAGCTATGTGACGAGAGGAATCATTCACTCCACAAGCAAAACACCGTATCAACGTTCAATATTAATAGACAAGTGTGTAACTAATAATTGGATGAATAGTAAAGGATATTCTCGACTTCACATTGACTTAAGGATATTCTCGACTTCACATTGACTTCATGATTGTAAATAACCCATGTAAGTCTCGTTTACTCCGTGTAAACATTGTTTATATCATGTAAACTTGCTGGCACTAAGCTATCTTGTGCTACGTGAGTCAAAACCTTCTTGTAATGGTTAATTGAAAACCTTCCTGTGGTAAATCGGATGATATAGAGCGTCTTACTCATCAATGATATATGACTAGAAATAAGAAATATCAATCGATTTTAGAAACTGAATGAAATGAAATCTTTTTTAATATATCATTGGCGGAGATTTTTGAAATATAATCGATAAAATTGAAATAAATCTTACATATCATAAAGATAGAGTTATGTAAATATTTACTCATTACAATCCCGCAAAAATCAACAATAGAGATCACGACGGGCCATACGCATGTGAAGACGTGTCTCAAGAAGAGAGGCATTGTCGAAGATGACGTTTGTATGTGTGGGAAGGTACGAGAGACGATCGCACATATTTTGATTGAGAGTTCAATGATCGAGAGCGACAAGTTTGGTACGCTACGCTGAAACGAATGGGAGTGAACACTTGGACAAAGGATATGACAACATTAATACGGACAAAGGACATGTTTACTGCTTTTGAGGACTATGTGGCAGGTGTGTTCTTGATTCGACGATATGTTAGATAGCAGACACGTTCCTGCCACCTCTTTGGCAATAAACGGAAACATCTTGTACCATAATACCACCATGTATTAAAATATTTCGAATGTAACCCAATTATTGGTTCTTTAGCGATGGCATTGGCGACTAATACAATAAAATAAATTCAGCATTCATAAATTGTCTTTGGTACCCAAATGACATATAAAGTATTTTCACAAATACCAGAGTACACAAGAGAACTAAAATAATGTACATTGACGTTCACACATCACACGCCACGTACCACAACACACAAGGATTTGTTGTGTTTATGGTTGGCACTATTGATGAATAATCATTGTCACGTCTCATGACAAGAGAGCTTTGTTTAAGAGCCGAGTGGATTTTGGTAGAATGTCTCTATTGACGCATTAGATCAAACTCGTTTCAAATACAATCTTCGAATTCGCTGTACCACAGTATTCCAGTAACTCCCAATTTCATAGAGTGTATTATTGTTTCGTCATGTTGGATGACGTTATTTGTGGAATGCTGCATTCCATCAGACAGCGGATAAATGGTATGAATTCAGCGTCACGTACATTGAAATGGAAATATCATGATTCGATTTACATTCTTCTTCTATAGTTGCAAATGTGATGGATTTTGATCTGATTAAATACATAGAGTGATATTTCTGACCAAAAATAGTATTAAAAATAAAGATGTGAAAAGATGCAATATTAAGAAGAAATCATATTTAAACATTAAGACTCACAAATGAATGAGATTTTCTAACTAGTCACGTTTCTATTTTGTTCTTCATGCCTTTTTGGGGGTGCTTTACGGTTCGACGACATCGAGGTCATTAGAGCCATAAAAAAACTTGTATAGGTAGGACAAATGCAGTTACGCACTAGGGAGAGCCAACATGACTCTCCTCGCGTGTGGGACTCGCCGAGTGACTCAACCATACCCACTAAAAACCCTCCTGAATTACAATATATCAAAACATATCTCAAAACATACATCAAAACATTGAGGACAAAAAATGAGGGGAGGGGAAAAATGAGGGAGGGACAAAAAATGAGGGGGACAAAGAATGAGGTGTAGGACAAAAAATGAGGAAAATGAAAGATANCGTTCGGATCGATGGCACACAATGTAAAGAGAGTGAAGATCACAGATTATAAGCATGTTCGGGCGCATCATAGCACAGTTATTTGTTGGGAGTCATGAGTCAAGAAAAATCTACTCTGGAGAAAGTGTCCTTTATGATGAATGAGGCGAGCATTCAAAAATATATATTTTAAATGTCGGTGTGCTGTAAAGAAAAAGGATAAAATATTTCACAATAAGAAAATGTCAACACATCTTTTAATGTTCTAAAATACAATAACCCATTAGTGTGATTTGCTCCATCCATTTACGAAAAGAAAGAAAAAAGAAAAGGTTAATTTTCTGTGACATTCGCGCATTTATGATTCTATAGTGTGTCTGTGACATGATTACTCGATGAATTTATCTGAAATTGAAGAAAATTGTAGTCAATTCTTCATAAGTAATGTATTCTCAGTGCATGGTCATTTTCAGTTCCGTACAGAGGTTTTCTCTACGAATTCGGACAGTATTCTGATAATAAAAATAAACTAAATGAATAATTAAATTTTAAGTAAATTATGGAAAACGCAACTATTAGACAATAAGATCACAAAAGATGTACGATCAATTCATACTCCCGGGCAACGCGGGGTTCATTCAGCTAGCACATCAATAAAACCTTACTTTATTACTTCAGCCTAGAGTGTTTTTAGCAAAGAGTAAAAATAACTTCTATTTTTTTCCAAACATTTCAAAAAGTCAATGCTCAAAACTAATGTAGATCAGAAAGAAAGTATATTGTATTTTTTGTATTTTCTTTGTGGATTGTTTTTCAATTTTGAAATTGACAAAAGTATCAATAATACTAATATATAAATAAGTAAAGCGAAAATGTGTCTGTGTACTACTTGATCACGACTAAATTACAGGACAAATCGCGATGAGATTTGACCAGGAGATAGTTTAGATGCCCACCATCGTTGGCTAATATTTATTTTAAAAATACATGGTGAGAAATATAGAAATTATTTTTGACATTAAATGTACATAAAAATGGAAAAAAGAGTTATATTCGTTTAGGCTACCTAATAGGTTAGAGAAAAGTGACAACTGTGAATGGCGATATTGTTTATCTCAAAGAGTTCCAAAAAGAATTTCACGACAGCACAAAAAATCTACAAAACGTTCTACAAAAATCCCCTAAAATTAAACTAAATTATAGATAGAACGTTGTTAAAAATAGAAGTGTTAGGATACTTCAATTTGCGAGAGTAATTTAAGAAGGGAAAAATCAATCATAATCAAATATAATGAGTTGTTTTGTGCATTTATCAAAGATAGAAAACGTCTTTAAATCGTAAAACTTCGACAAATGCTTTTACATTTTACAAGAATTGTAATGAAACAGTGCAGCCTCGGAAGCGAAAATTCGACCGACGAGGCTCCCGCGACGTGGTGTACACAGTCAAATTTTGTATTAAATATGTATTATTATGAATTTGTATAATTAGCATGTTGTACATATGTTTTTAAAACCATCGGGGTAAAGGATGTTGATCTTACTGTATATTTATGCTTTCTCCCTAAGTAAATGTTGATTAGTCTAACAAAAATCCCGAGCAACGCCGGGTAATCAGCTAGTGTTTGTTTAAAAGGTTATTTGCAAATGCAGGGCAACGCCAGGTAGATTTACTATTGAATTAATAAATAACAAAGAACATTCAATGAATTCTAGAGTAAATTCTTACAAAGCGAAATTATGTCTTGAGGTTTGGTAACTAACACGATTTGCTTTAGCCAAAGTTTGTCTCCAGCACCTTAAATTGCTTTCTTCAAGAACTCCGAAACAAAAGAGCTAAACTAATTCTCGTAAATACATTAAAATCATATTACCTATTCCCTTTCAATGATCGTTCGCTGTATAGCAATACAGTAGAAATGGCGAACGAAGGATTTGAAACACGTGACGCTGACGAATCAGTTACTCGCCGAACAGGATTGAAGCAGGCAGGAACGGATGCTTGGAGTGGGTGTAGATCCGAAAATCTATTCTACCGTGGTAGATGAGATCTCGAATAGCTTAGCAGCAGAAGCCAGCATCGGTTTGGAATTTCCGCGCCGTCGGCATCCAGCAGGTATGCTCGGATGATATCGCGATCACATTCCATCGCCTCCTGAATCGTTCATTGGCAGTCGTGTGTCGATTGGATGGCGATCATATGCCAATCGATGGGTGAGTACTTGGGGTGCTCGCCATGATAATCGGTCAAAGGTTTCGACAGGCGAACACCGCATTTCGCCATCATATGTATACATTAATACGCAAATGTCCTAGATATTTCTGAGTGACAGTACGGTGCAAACCACAAGACTGAAGTACCGTACTTTAGCGTCATTAAAATATGTGTTGTCCAGATCCTATTATTTCATCTTCCTCTTTTCAAGATTCCAACAGCATTTCAAAATTACACCAAGAAACGAAGCTGCTTGACTCGTTTATTGGAAACGAATCTTTATTATTAGTTTTTAAAATTTCAGCATTCATGCGTCTGACAATACTGCTAGAAACAATATTCTTAAGGAGTGATACGTCAGTTACGTAAAGGTCCATTATGCATTATCACATACTATTCACAACTGTTCCGATGTCTTGTTTGCTACATTTGAAACCGAGGGAGACTAGTAGATGAGGGAAAGTAGTGTACAGGTATACAAAAAAGTCACCGTTAATTTAATTCAGTTTCAGAGTTAGTTCTTATTTTGTAGCTAATTACTATTAAAATAAGAATGATTTCTGTTATACCATCCATGTATACAAATACAGCAATGCACATTCTTCTCTTCATTGATCGGACAATGGTAGCGATTATTTATTAAGAAGAACAATGAAAGTGACTCAACGAAGTACACCATTTCCATGGGTACATAGGGCGGCCCGTGGCGAAGTGCCTAGCGTACGTGCCTTCTACCTCTGGTGACGCTGGTTCAAACCCTCTCCGATCCAAATAGAATTCGTGGTGGTGGACGAAGCGGGTTCGTGGCAGGTTTTCTCGAGGCACTCCCGTTTCCCCTGCCATTCATTCCACCACAACATTCACTCATCATCATTTCACCTCATTCGCATGTCATTCTTGTCGTCCCCGTCATTTAGGAGGTTGTCAGAGACCAGGAGGTAGTCGTGTGTAACGACCAAGGCACAGAGGTGTCCCCGAAGCAGCTAATGCTGTTAGGAGTCCCCTACTCCACAAGTAATTCTGACACGATACACGGGGACGTAAATGTCATTTCCAGTATACACGTAACATTTACTCCTGGAAGCATTACGATTTCACTCAACAAACAAGCACGCCTTTGATTCTAGGAAATGCTCGTATTCATTGGAATCTCTCTGGAATCTGATCAAAGATCATACTTCGCATCGAAAGCCTGTCTAGTACATGGAGGTAATTTGTGACCTTCCCTAGAATCAACTGATTGTAGACTTCATGAGAGTAGCAATGTATTCAAGAAAATTCTTCTATCTTATGACATTTGAACCCTTCGAACGATGTTTGAGCAAATTTAACCGGCATATACCTTTGCGTGATATTTTTATGAAATTGCTTGTTACTAATCGGGAAAAAAGTAAAAAATATTATAATTAATTGTGTCAGACTCGATGGTAAAGTGTGCCAAGAAAATGTCGAGTAGTACTTCGTTGTTGCAGTCATCATTCTATTTTTCTCCCCAATGATTTACTGTTATAGCAAAGAAAATATTAGCTAAGACAGGATATATGTCCTACTTTAATTAAACACATTGGAAATCCCAAAAACAATACGCATTACATAATGTATTTCGGACTAACTTTCACGCAAGACAATCATTTGGGACGTCATTGTACAAAGCTCTCCTTGACGAATCACTGCAACCGTTCTTTGAAAAGACGTCTAAGATGCACATAAATTATTCACACAAATATTATTCAATATTATTCACAATAATATTATTCAAAATCAAAAAAAGTATTCAATGATTTTTAAGAAAGAGCAACACTTGTAGACCAACATGAAGAATTTGATTATAGTAGGTTCTTGGGAAGTATTTAAATTAGGATTAAGATAAGCGCGAATGTAACTCTTTTTCACGATTTTCACGATTTTTCACGAAAAAATCTTGCTTGTAGAATATAGTTCTCGTCGTACTTTTATAATCTGTTTTTTATGCCAAACACTGTTACATATCAGTTTGTAACTGATTTTTTTGAGAATAAATAATTAATTTATCTATTCTTATTTTTACAAATCTATTAGAACAGTCCCGCAACTGCATGATTTCGATTCTGTCCAAGATTTCAATGAAAATTATATATCTTTTGCTACATTTCATTTTGCAATAGTTACATTTCACCTACTTGAATTATGATTTTTGTTCCATTATTTACACTTTCATTTTGTATCCTATTACAGCTATTATCCATATGCCTAACCTTCTCTCCTCATTTCAACATGTACTCGTGAAAATAGTATTTTAAGAGAATCACGTATTGACTAATTTCCCTGATTTCATGTTCTCATCTAAATCGTGTTTGTGGTACTAATTGGAAATGTGGTACCCAGGCAGAATAATCATTAGACTACCTCACTCATCGTATTACGATCTAATGTAGGGATCTATCTAGGTTAGCATAATGGAGGAATGGCAGCTGCTGATACAAATCACCTAAAGATATAGAAGATGTTACTATTCTTCTTTAAAATACCCCTCCTTACTTTTTTAGGTTACTATAACATGCTTGCGACGAATATTAAATGATGAAAACATAAGGTGGTTCTTAAAAATCAACTTTTGAAATCTGGACGGGATATCCTTCTCATTTTGTTTTGTCTCTTAAAAACCTTCCCTCAAAATTTCGGATTTAAAAAATATATTTTACGAATTGCTACTAGCTTTTACGCCTCAAAATTACCCAATTTCAATCCTTTGTAACGACTCCTAAAATATATTTTTGTACATCTGAGATTTTGATGGATTTTTTTTTGGATATAAAATAAACTAAAAGGATTCTCCATGACAACTTACGTAGTTGATTTTTTTAGAACCATCTTAAATAACAGGCTATATTTTTTTTTTCGTTGGGGCTTTAGGGCTCGTCAACAGGCTATACATATGGTAAACCCTAGTTTCTAGTACTTTTAATTCTCGCCCCAAACTCTGATGTTGTATCAAAGAAAATCTAAGTGAAAATATGAAGAAATGAGATTATGGAAGTTTTATTTCAATCCACTCTGTGGTTTAGACGTGAAACGTTTTTAAACATCCCCGGGTGAAGATGAACATGGTTGTTGCTATGGAAGGCGAGTAGGCCGTACTGTTTTTCTGAGGTAACCAATAAATAATTGTATTCGATTTAATATGCCATTCATGGATGTATATCGATGAAAATTTTTGAATTTGTGGTAAACGACCTAGAAGTGACCTCCTAAAACTTGTAAGCGACGCTCCGAAAAACATAGATTAAAAAATACTATGTATGTTCAAAGCGTAACAATAGTAATTTTTTCGTAAATATGATTTCATTCTTAAAATATTCTGTTCACAATTTATTGAAACTGTAGGAAAATTGTGAAAGTAACGCGAAGAATAACAGTGCTATTACACTACCAACTATATCACAGCAAAGAAAAACTTTCTTACATACGTACTTCAAAGTAGGATAAATTATAAGATCTCTTAAAATGATGTCAAGTGTTGTTAGAAAGTCGAATATCTTACCAGGAAATACAGTTCCTTACCTGGAAACAAAAAGAAAATTGATGAGTTTAAAATTACTGTTTTACGTAAAATAAACTACGTTAAGTTATTTGTGTGTGTATGTTTGCATTTATAAAAGCTTTTCTTGTAAAAAAAAAGTCAAGTCCAAGAAGAAGAAAAGGTTAACCTTAAATAGTAGGAAGATAAAGAAGTGGAGATTCAAAGAAAAAAACGAAGGTTAACTAGCGAGACTAATGTGTTTAAGCAAAGAACCAGCCCAACTGCTTATATCAAATCCCTGATAATATTATGTCATTCCATATTTCGCAAGGTCACTTTCATTTTGAAACTGAATTGTGAGAGTGTTTGCACTAAATTGTAAGTCAACTGCTCTGAATCGTAATAATACGGAAGGAAAATCTATAGAATTGATTAGAAATATTCGAATTGTATATCTGAGGAATCACCATTTTTATATTGAATTTTATTGCAATTTTTAATATTTTTAACAGAACAAATAACCACTGGATTTGTGCACTTCATGAATTTATGTTACATTTAAATAGCTCGTCATCTGTAATATTTTTTTTGTTTTCTTACATAATGCTATAAAAAGGCAAAACTCATTGATAAGCACCTATCTGACTGATATTAACATCTCTAACTCAAAGATCGATGTCATTTAATTAATATGATACATTAAATTAGAGTCAAGAAAAATTATTACCTCGTTTCGATCAAATAAAACACAATTTTCTGCTAAGACAACGTTTCGATATACTTTATTTCCTTTTCAGGACTCACAATTCATTAATAAATACGAATATATTATTCGTGTTTCCTGTCATAGTACACGTCACCTTACAATATAATTTCTCTTCATAATATATACAAAAACAAACAACTCTTCACCAGTCCACCTCTTCACAAATGACTAGTAATAGTTCACATTCTATTCATGTTCGAATAAATTTCCGTTACCAAATTAAACGACGCCAAATGATTACTTAAAGCAGTGATTACTGCATCTATCTTGAATATAAAGGACAAAAGACTTGTGCACTTGCAGTGTGACAGCACCCAATGGCGTCGCGAAATCGCGATTAAATTTCCTCCGTATGCAGTGGATGTTGCCTTGGTAACTCGCGTCACTGGTGGCAACTAGGTTTCCGTGAGTGCGGCAGGTGTGGAGACAAGTTCGTGGTCGACCGAAGCTGTCCAATGCAAGCGCACCGATGGATGACAAGAGACGCCAGATCCCAGGGGCTGTACTGGAGATCGCTGGCACGGGGAGGGAATGGAGCGCTCGAGGCGTGGCGAAACCGTTTCAAAAGTCCGAACACAATGCGGCGTTCTTTACATAAGAAAAGAAAGAAATTAGAATTTGTGATCAAGTTTTAGAATTGTATATGCGAATAATGGTGAGATTCTCTTTTTAATTAAATATTCATCAATATTTATCAACGAATCTCAGTTAATTGGGTGGAGAAAGAAACAAGGTTTCATAAAAAAACGGGCACACTAAAATAAAAAATTGGTTCAAGACTAGATCAATGTACCCTTATGCATTTTGATGCGATCAATCCAAATGCGTGAACAGAATATTTCCATCTTTTTAGCGACGAAAACCGCCCTTAAAAAAAAAAGGATCAAAAAAATTGGGAGGTGATGGAGCAATTCTAAATTCGTGTTCGGATTCAGCGCATCAAAATACGTAAGGATACCGTGCATTAGTTTAATCTCTGTACCACACCATTTATTTTGTGAACCTGTCATACGTACTTAGCCATCAAATAGTAAGATTAACTTAACCATGTTTCTTCCGTGTATATTGTTAATTTAACCTCTGAGTTTCCATACTTCAAAAAACAAAACAAAAAATGTGAAATCTTAACTCACAACGATATCTGAAAAATGGTATTATGCGTCAACTAAAATGCGTCAAAGAAATGTACAATATGGTGTATCATTAATAAGTAAGGACTTTCTAAACTCGTGCGATTTAATCGCAAGGGGAAATTGAGCGAAAATAACATTCTATACTATGTTATGAACGCTTAATTTGATTTATGTCGACTTTCATCACTTTTTCACTTAATACCAGGAGGTTAATTGCTGAGCGGGTAACTTTTCGAGTTTTCACTAACCGAACGATAGATCTTGCGCCTTTCACCACGCCTATCCATCGGGTAGGGCGACTCCCGGTAGGAAACCGTTCGATGTTGCCATCTTTTCGAGAATTGGCAATAGAGAATCCAGCTGTGATACAGTTTGATACTGGCTCCAATATATTAAAACGCAATGTTGTGATTCGTCAAAGAGCGAACCTGGATTGGAAGAAGCTCGAAGAAAACTTAATTGAAAATTAGCTAATAAAAGAAAGATTCCCAAAACCGCAATATCAAAACATCAAACACGTGTCAACTTTTTTCATCCAAACTGTATACATCATAAGACATTACCATAATACAAAAACATTTCGAGAGCTTTAGTTATTTTGGTTCTTTATTTCTGTTTCTATTTACTTATTTGAGATTTTCTTCTTCTTATTTTCAAGAATATTTATTGTAATATATATTTTTTTAAAGAATGAGGTAATACAAAAATTAAACTAACGGTTACCCATTTCTTCAAAAGTAAGGTTATCAACAACCTTCACGACGTCCGTATTTGATGTACACTCGCACCGATGATATTTATCCACTCACCTATCAGACTATTAATATTACCTCTTCAGTAGCGGAGCTATACAACGTACAGAGCGTGATGAAAGACAATCTACCCTTACCGCACGGGAAAGTTACTCCAGTTGTCCTATCCGATGGTAAGGAAGCTGATTAAACACACTATCTGCAAGATAATTTTATTTACCTGTATATATGGCAGATCCTGTTTTTCCCTATCTGATGGTCGTAAGCAACTTTCACACGGTTTAATATGTAGCATTAACAATGTAAACAGGACATCAGAAACGTTGTGAATAGAATATGACAATGCATAATGCAGCATCACGTAACTTATGTACAATTCCCAACGAATATTGTTTATACCAACTTGGTCAGGTGCGTCAGCAATCAGTTTTTAGTACTGAAGTATTTAAGTAATATCCTTTACAATGAATGGGTCAAATAGCGTCTTTTCTTGATGTAATTTTTCTGTTACCTCGGAAAGGTTCTTTTTTTGTGGAGCTTTACGGCTCGTCGACATCAAACCCTAAAATCCTGTACAGGTAGGGAAAATGTAGTTACGCACTAGGGAGAGCTAACATGACTCTCCCCGCGTGTAGGACTCGCCGAATGACTCAACCATACCCACTAAAAATCCTCCTGAATTACAACATACCAAAACATATCTCAAAACCAAAAATCAAAACATTGAGGATAAAAAATGAGTGGGGAACAAAGAATGAGGGGTAGGACAAAAATGAGGAAAATGAAAGATATCCTATCCCTAATAGCGTCGGGATCGAAAAGAACAAGAGGTGACAAAGGAAGGCCAGGAAAGAGAAAGGAAGGAGCATAGCACAAGCAAGTGGAAGCAATGCCAGACTCAGCTTGGAGCCCCGTGTTTGCCAAACACGTACTTACTAGTTGTTAGTTCCCTGGGGGGGGGGGACCTCGGAAAGGGAAAGGTGAAAAATGAAATAATAGGAAACCTCAAACCTTTTGTTGGTCTAACTTCATTTGTGTGATTTGCTCCATCTGGTAACACAAAAAAGGAACGACAATCAACATATTAATGTATACGATAATCTGGTTAATGTGAGTTGTCGCATTCTTTTAATTTGATTCAGACTCTTGGTGTCATTTTCACTGAGCACTCCGTAGGCCGCGGTTCATACCCCACCCCAAGCGAAATTTATCCATGAAGCTGAACAAACGCAAGTTTTCTCACGGCAAGTTTTCTCCCCCGCCTGCAATTAAATATATTTTACCTCATTTTCCCTTTCAGTCACTGCTACTCAACTGCTTCTCAACTGAGAAGAAAGTGAGCGATAAGAAAAATTATCAGAGGACATCTACCACTGTTAAGATATTAGTCTTCTCGAAACGATAAAAAATATCTGTAGATAAAATGGTCACTGGATTGGATTACAACGTATATATCTTAAAGATACTCTATCTTGAAAACACTCTACTTTAAAAAATTGAAGTTACAACGAGAAATCCCCTATAATAGATTGTTCGACTCAAAAATTACCACATAAATAAGAATCCTTCACTTCTGAAAATATGAGCATTTGGATTCTGCCGACTTAAAACAGGATTCTTGGTAGAATTTCAAATCACTGGGACACAAAATTAAACCTCTATTTAGGTTTGAAAAGTTCATAGGTTAGATACAAACGTTAATACATATTTGAAGTTAGCAGTAGTGAAGAATAAAGCGTTATTTCTTCTTGTTTTATTATTTCAATAGCGTATTCCATGTGTTTTCTTTCTTAAATATTTCATAAAATTGCTCTAATTTTTTTTATTAGTGTAATAGTTGTTCTTTTTATTTTGTATGTATTAAACCGGTGCAACTTTATAGAGTCGCATATGTAATTAAAAAGTGACCTCGAATAAATAGATTTAAGAAACAACGTTGAACGATTTTTCCAGGTAAATTAATTAACAGTGCCGGTGATTAGGGGGGGGCGTGGGGGACAGCTCCCCCTTACTTTTTTAAGAAAATATAAAAAGTTCATTTCAACCGTCTAAAACTTGGGATTATAAAAAAATTACACCATCCTTGATGTGGTAATCACCAATTGTCTTTCCTTTGATTTATCTCATTATTTAAATCATACTTAGTGGAAATATGCAGAAAATGTCATGCAAATGAAAAATGTCAATATATTTTTGCACCCCCAATTTTGATTCCCAATCGCCGCCACTGTTAATTAACATCTTCAAGCACTTCGGAATGTATTCGAGTTACGTCAGTTAAAACACTACTAAGGTGTTGTCTTAGTATGATTATTAAAGAGTCATGAAGCGAGAAACAGATGATTAGAACCATAATGAAATTAACTATGAGTTTTGTACGGATTAAATTAGGTAGACTGATTGTAAATAGTGAAATGAGCAGAACTGCGGGTGGGTTCTGGCTGATATTCCTCTCTGAAAATAACAAAACCGTGCATCTGGGAAAAGGTTTACATCAATTAAAAATATTTTAGGAGGGTTGTTACCTTAGAGAAAGCTTTTTGCAATCTTCGAGTATAAACTACTAACATCATAAGTAAATACTTCACAAATATAAAAATGAATTAAAATATTTATTTCGATATTTTGAATAATGTATAAATTTGAAAGAAAATATTAGTTCGTCTACGGTCAAGCAAATATTGCACGGACCAGGTCTCGAACACGGGACCTCCTGTCGAACTTGCTGTTCGTCGCAAGTTTCACTTGATCGTAGATGATGCAAACTTCCGTCCCCGAGAAGCTACTCGGAAGTTGAGAGTTAAAATATTGTAGGTCAGTAACATTCATTGAATGATGTAATGTGGATTGACTCCAAGATCCTGTGACCAAAACCCAGGATATACGGTGTAAGTTCTTTATGTGACCTTAAATGTGTCCGCTATTGCGAAGTGTTCACTTTCGGTCAATGTAGAACAAAATGACGGGGTTAGGAAAATTGTCCGCTAATGAGAAGTGTCCGTGAATGGTTAAAGTTCCACTGTAGTAATTTTTTTGGTAGGTGTCCATCCTATCGCAACCCTCCAATTACAATATTACGCCGATCTAAAATTATCTTACGTCGTGCCCAGAGAGCAGTGAAAAGTTGTGAAGCATAAGCACCTTCCTTCCCTCTCGGCCTTCCTGCAGACGAGAGAAACGTGAGACCGCAGTTCGACGGCGGGCGTCGTGTCGTCGGCCGCACGGCAGCTGCCAAGCGCGAGCTCCAGCGCCGTTCATCACTTATCTTGCAAGACAAGGCTTTGCCTGCGCCCACACCTCACCCTCCCACTCTCCCTCTCTCTTTCGAGGTGGATGTTGAGAGCATCTGGACTGACTAGGCAGAAGGAAGCACTCACATTTCTGATTCTTCCCACTCTCAGTGTGGTCTTCATTTCAACGTTGGTTGAACGCGATTCTCGTGAAGGAGATTCTAAACGTTCATAGAAATATAATATAACATAATATATTTCTTCCGTGTACCTAATCGTGGAAAAGATGTATTATAACCATACCTTTTAAGAGGGCAAGCATTTAGCATTAATCATAGTTATTATTAAATTTCATATACTTATTCCTCATTTTAGTGAGTGCAATTAATTTTATAAAAATTTACACCACTTAGTTAACAATCAACAACTTCTATAGGATTAAACGATAAATAATTAACACTTCATTTATAGACAGTTTTTAAAACATGTTAGCACCATCATTGGAAAGAGTGAACTGACCAGTATAGGTTTTTTTTCTTCATTTTTTTCACTGTATCAATTGTAAATGGGAACTGGAGCGTGTTATTGAAGCTTATCTACACGGGACGATAAGAGGCAGGAGGTCAGTAAAGTTTTGTTTTCAGCACACACAAAATGTATATTCATACTTCACGTGCCTTTACGGAAGTCATTCATATCAGATTTTATAATACACGAATTTTCTGGCCAACGTTTTGTTGTTGTTTTTTTTTCAATTAATAAAAATTTATACAGAATTTCAGCCTCATGGTTTATATGATCAGTGTAGTCTCATTTTAACATAATTATTCGTAAATTGAGTCTCCTAACACACTCACAGTAATATGGTGCTTCTTCAGTAGAATATTTAGGAAAAGCTTAAGCCTACAGAGTTCTCACTGGTTTTCACAATATAATAATCATCATTATACCAGAATAAAACTGAAATAGATGCACTGGAATGAACGAAACGCTTTGTAATTTAAGAGGTTAAATTTGTTTTCCGGTAAACATAGTTATTTTACTGTATGGTAATATTGGAATAAAAGTATTAGTCTAAATTTTTATTTGAAGTTTGTTTGATTTTCAGACATTTTATTTAAAGCTATGAAAGATGCCTTCGGTTCAAGAAAGATTTCTTTTGTTGGTATTATTTTGCATTGTTAATATACAAATTTTTATTTTTTATAGTGTAATAAGTTACGAATCCCAGAGAAGAATTACATTTTACATCACTAAATACAACATCAACTGCATTATTGCAAATTCTAATCGAAATACTTGAATGTTTGTGCAGTGGTGGATCTAGATCGTAGTCAGGGGGGGGGGAAACCAGGAAGGGACCTGGGGAGTAATTATTTTTGAAAATGATGGTTTTACAAACATTTTTATCAATATTATCTTTTAAATAAAATAGATAATCAACAATTAACAATATTAGATATTAACAACATTTATTCCCCCCAGGGGACATACATCTAGTAAGTACATGTTTGGCGAACACGGGGACTCGAGCTGATTCTGGCATTACTTCCACTTACTTGTGCCATGCTCCTTCCTTTCTCTTTCCTGATCTCCCTTGGTCACCTCTTGATCTTTTCGATCCCGACGCTATTAAGGTTAGGGTATCTTTCATTTTCCTCATTCTTCTCAGTTTCTGTCCCCCCTTATTCTTTGTCCCCCCTCATGTTATGTGCCCCCTCATTGTAGCCCCCCCTCCATTTGATGTATGTTGTGAGATATGTTTTGGTATGTTGTAGATCAGGAGTGTTTTTAGTGGGTAGGGTTGAATCATTCGACGAGTCCCACACGCGGGGAGTCATGTTGGCTCTCCCTAGTTCGTAACTGCATTTTCCCTACCTGTACAAGTTTTTCGGGCTCCAATGACCTTTGATGTCGACATGAGCCGTAAAATCCCACAAAAATATTTTTAAATTAATTGTTGAAAGTAGCAAAGATTGCCTTCGTCTGTTGAGAGTTCAGATCCAATGGGGAGGGGTGTCAGTGGGAGCAGAATCCGGAGAAAAAAAAATACGATATCCAATTAATCACGAAAAAGTCGTATTTTGTGCAGGTCCAAAAATTGAGAGGATGGAAAGCACCGGGATTGAATCATAATCACTAGGTCCCCAACTTTGAAAGAAGGAACAACTTCTTTTATACCATGATTTGCCTGCACCTTCTCTCGTCATTTTTCATCATATCCTGTGATTTATTACTCTTGCATTAGTGTCGATTTACTGACACTGAAAGCGACTTGCCTCCATGTTAGACATGAAATATGGAACTTATCATGCCGTTGTAAACAACGGTATAAAAGTATTCTTGAATGGAAAATATCTTGGATGCACCTTAAGTGGAATCGCTGCTATTGAAGTTGAGAAAGAACGATTTTATGAATGAAAAAACTTAAAATAATCATATATAATCATTCATCTTTGTTATAATATATTTGCTTTATTTTCTCAACAAATAGAACATATAAGTATGCGGGATCTTGTATACGTAATTTCTTCCTTCAAGTGCATATGATTGTGTCTATCTGTCAGACATGTATTCTATAGAAAGTAACAAGCTGCCTGTCACGCAGATTGAGTGATTCCGCTAGAGTGATTGATCTTATAAAGAATTGATTCCTAAATTTATTTTATGGCATTTTAGAAGGAAAAGAATGATACCTCGTTGTGAGACTTGTTTTAAACATCTCCGATACAAACAATAATACCCAACAAGCAGGTGTCCTTCAAAGCGTATGTTTCATATATGCTTGTGAGGCTAGTGTTCCTTATTATATAAAAGAAAAACATGTTCCTCCCGAAAGGTTGAAGATCTTTAATTAAAAATTTATTATTCCGTACAAACGTCATGAATTACTTCAAGAAAAGTCAATTTTGAGGTGTCACAGAAGAGAATTTTTTTTCTTTCCTGGAAAAAAGAAATGAAGTAGCTGACAAGGAAGATCTAGCGAAATTTCCCATTACCAACACATGCGAAAGTACCAACAAGTGCGACGAAACAACAACAACAACAACGAAAGTGCGAACATACCAACAAAATAATTTTTCATTTTTCTTGATTCAAGGAATTCCTTAAGCTTTGATATTTAGGTCTGAAAAGTACATTAGGGAGGCACAAGACTCATATTGTATTTTTAATAATGTAATGTTTCGAATATTTTGTACTATTATTTCTTCATCACTTCACCCGAGTCCTCTGTACCTTAGTTTATACATTGATCAGTGGATATGGTTCTCTCATTCTGCCATACACCTAAACCTAAATTCATGATAGGGCTTTGAAATATGATATAATTTTCCAAGATTAAAAATGTGTTTGTCATACATATTTTGAGTTAATATAAGAAGAACAGACTGTTTGCAATTAATGTTACTGAGCCCAATACCAAATTTTAATTTGCAAGCCTCATTTTTAAGTTATATGCATTCTGAAAAATCACTATAACGTGCTTTCTTTTTTTAATTTAATGTCTAGTTGCTAGGTTCAAGATTTGAGGTTTGAACCTAACCTTTATTTGGGTGAAGAAATTGAGAGATGTTGAGTTGTCATGGAGATTATTATACCGAATCAATATTAGTTTGGAGTAAATGCGGGAAACCGATGCCTGCTGAAAATCTCATCTTTTGTGTGTGTGTGTGTGTGTGGGGCGGGGGGTGCTCTACGGCTCGTCGACATCGAGGTCATTAGAGCCCTAAAATTCTGTACAGGTATGGAAAATGCAGTTACGCACTAAGGAGAGCCAACATGACTCTCCCCGCGTGTGGGACTCGCCAAATGACTCAACCATACCCACTAAAACCCTCATGAATTACAACGTATCAAAACATATATCATTACATGACAACATTACAACGAGGAAAATGAAAGACACCCTAGCCCTCCCAACCTACTAGCGTCGGGATAGAAAAGAACAAGAGGTGACCAAGGAAGGTCAGGAAAGAGAAAGGAAGGAACCTTGCACAAGTGGAAATAATGCCAGGCTCAGCTCAGGGCCCCGTGTTTGCCAAACACGTACTTACTAGATGTAGGACCCCTGGGGGGAAAATCTCATCTAGTTTGACCGAACATAGGGTCACGGGGAGCCCAGGGTCAGGGTGATCTCCCGCACAACAGTATGCTTATCATCGCCACCCAAATAGGTATGTGCGAAATATAAATATTGAGACAGGCTAGAGAAGAGATTTTGGAAAGTTTTAGAGGATATATAGTTGACAAATAAGTCTTTCAGTTTCACATTGTGCCCTCTCAATATCTCAAGGCTAGTGTGCCACGGAGATATCCGGGTTCGATTTCGGCGTGGTTAGAAAAATTTGTAGCTTTTCTCTTTTACGTCTCAGTGCATAAAGCTGTGATGATTGAAAAGTTTCCCCTCTGAGGTTTACCACCGCAGTTGGTTACGGTTTTAGATTCCAACTTGACACTGTTCCCACTAAAATGTTTCACGATGTGTCTAGTGAGTGAACTCATGTTAGTGTTGGGTCCTATTGGCACTCATCGTCGTAGTCCATAGATATACTGTGAATAAAACATAATGGCTCTTCGAACTTACCTCTCGTTTTATTGACTATGGAGGCCAATACACTGATTATATGATATTTTTCATATCAAAATTATATTAAGGAATATATCACCAATACCAAATGGCTCTCAAGGAGAAGTTAGTATTATTAAAGAACCTTTATTAGTTTCACATGTTACTATGTTCGTATGTGGGTAAACAAATCTTGCTATTCAATTTACACCCACTTTCGATGATCCTATCAATCTGAAGTTCGGTAGACGTATATAAACGCAATGACAATGCAATATTATATTGTCTAATGCGAATCAAATCTTTTTATTACGATTCTTTACCTCGAATTTCATAGCGAAGGCACTTCGACATTTGGTCACGCACCTTGTTCACGCTGTACGTATTATAAGGATGGGCTAATTGTGAGTGGGGATGGAATAGAATCCTTTAGCCATATTTCACCGAGTTAGATTGCGTGAATGTCATCGGAACACTTGCTTTTCGCGTGAGCAGAGACACGCGAATCCTAAACACGACTAAAATTTTTGCATGGACGCCAGGTAATGCAATGCTTATAGTACTTGTGCGGGGTTCTCGATTTGCAAGATTAGAATAGCTGTAATTTTATTCCTGGAGTTTAGAGTAGACTGGTGAAAGAGCCTCATCTCTATATAGTATTATTAAGTGGTTTTCTGTTTCAGTGACTTATTTGATATTTGGCCAGATTTTAAAATCATAAAGTGCTTGTATGTTTTACTTAGCCCCGTATATCAAATAAAGGCATTTTCATCGATCTGAATATTCTGTCTTCTCACAGACTTTTAAATACTTGTCATATCCGAATTTCAAACATATGTCTTAGTGTAATCATTTACAGCAGACATCTTGGAGATAATTATTCAATTTTCCGCAAATAGTTTTCGATCATCCATGTAAAACAAAGGGTTGACTGTTTTTTCCTCATAATGACGTTTGTGTAGCAATATCGTCTGCAAGAGCAGCCTTGATAAGTGTATAAGACTGATACAAAACAGAGGAGATAATGATTTACATTTAAATATAAGTCTATTACTTTAATATTTCTTGTGACACTGATTGTTGGTGACTGTGAATGATAATCTTTGTACTCTTCGATCGCATACGAGTTTACAAAACTCTTATAGTTTATGTAAGTATGTAAAGCATATTAAGTTCCAAGGTACTGAAAATTCAATCATGAGGGACACCATCAAAAGTCTTCTGATAATGGACCTGACTAATGCTGAGATTTCGTTTTCGTATCTTTGCATCATCCTGTGTTTAACACAAAACACAAAATTCTGCCAGAAGACTCAGCTAGAAGACATCTGGACCAGAAGACATCTGAATCCTAGGAACAGCGTTTTCACAAGAGTAAATGCAAAAAAGATCACTTCAATAAAAAAATATACACCTATTGTTGAAGCAGAATTAATCTCATTGGAGCTTATAAAAAACAAGATTTCATTGTCGTGAAGAAATTCAATTGCCTCGCCAATAATATGTTCAATCAAGAAATAATTCACACTATTTATAATGTGAATGTTAAATAAATGTTTCAATATGAAAAAATGAGCATAAAACAAATTATATACGATACAATACGTATTTTTTATTCTTTGTCTCGTTGCTCGTACAAAGGCAGCCCTAAAAATATACAATATAAAAAAGGAACAAATGAATACCATATTATTCGACGGTCAAGGTCGAGCTACCGCCGCGCTCTCTGACGCAGGAATTCAGAAATATTTCCTTCGAAGCCTAATAATCTTCAACCGGTCACTGGCGCGCCCTGGTGACGTAAGTTTAAACTACCCCTTTCCGAGGCAGTAGCTGCTGTGATATAATTTACTGCTGTTCCCGGCGGTCAACAGCTTACTGAAGAATATTTTACTATATCTTCAGTGTAGAGAAAAAGGTGACGAGAGTGTGACCCGAGTTGTTGGTAATGCACCCATTAATTGTTGGGCTGTTTGCCTTTTTAATTTAACGCAGGTTAAACAACGATTTGTTATTCTTTTCACTAATTTGTTCAACGATATTACCCAATACTTGGATTTTATTGCAGAACTCAGCAGCTGTGGGCCTGCATGTAGATATCTCTTGTGAAAACGCTGTTCATAGGATCCAGATGTCTCCTGGTCCAGATGTCTTCTAGCTGAATCTTCTGGCAGAATTTTGTGTTAAACATCCTGTGTTACTTTGTTTAGTACTAACGTCCTTACAACCATAAAAAAATACTATTTCTTTTTTTGCCACGCAAAGAGCAGGTTAGTCCATAGTTCTTCGGATTTGTAGAGTCTCCTCCCTTAAATATTATGAATGTAAGTCTTTGGATATGCCACTGAGAGAGTTCAGCTGGATTTTTCAAGGTATTGTTTACAGCATTTAAAAGAGTAGTTTCTTGATCCAGAAATTCTGAATCTAGTCAAAACCTGGGGTCCAGTTTTTCAAATTTCTGAAGGCTGGGGTGAGTTTTTGAATGGTTGTTCATTGCTTCTACTTCAAAGTCACAGTTTCATTCACTCTCAAATTCCTCATGATCTCTTCTGTCCATCCATGTTCACCTACTAGTCAACTCTGATTGAAGCCAGCATCAGAGGCAACGCGCACAGCGTGCCCTTCCGGAGTACGAGTTGCTCTGATGACAGCACGTGCTCCCGTTGACATCCCTGGTTTATGTTCTTAATTCTAAACTGACACTGAAGGACTTCAACCCGAGGAGATCTGACATTCTCGAAGGTGTGGTGATAGAAACGAAAAAAAAAAGTAAAGCTACTGGGAGAATAGGGTGAGCGATCTTCTTAGATGTATCGCACACTTAGGTATGGGATACACGTCAGTATCAATGACCGGTTTGGTAATTTACCGTTTATAAATGGTTTACTGAAATTTGTTTTAATCTTAATTATACCCTTATGAAAAATAACCTCTTTAATTTTAACGGTAACTGCTGCGGAATCCATTGCAATTCACTGATTAATTGTGTAAAGCGATCGTTTAAATTACGGATAAATGGTGCCTGGGTAGAATGAAAATAAACCTTAGTTTTTGAATTAGTACCATCTACAACTTATTAAAGAAATATCGTAGATAAAAAATAAATCTATAGCATGATCGCTGTCAATCTTATTACGTCGATCCAATCATTCAACCGGTCTTAAATTTAGATATAAGATTTAAAATAGAGCACATTTAAAGCGTTGATTGTGCTCTGTTCCATGCCTGCGCCACACTGGCAGAATCAATCCAAATTTCGATCAGTATACATCATGTAGGCCGATCGGGAGTCAGTGGCTCCAAGGTGCGGCACAGAAAACAGCTGGTGCGTACGGAAGAGCTGCGAAGTCGTGAGTCACCAGTGGCTCTAGCGATAGGGAGAAAGAAGTGTTGTTCTAATAAAAAACCCTCGTCATCTTTTAATTCTGGAATGTAAGATTTGTATATTTTTGTGGATAGTGGTGGATATGTCAAATACTTGGAGTGCCACATAATAATAAGCCATTTTAAGAGATTTAGTTTACTATACATTACAAGGTTAATCGTTTAGAGTATAAGAAGTGCGAAAATACAAAACGCAAAGCTGTAATACTTGACACGAAAATTAATTTACACAAACAAGTTACTTTTATTCATATATATGTCACTCGAAATGGAACATTGTAAAAATAAATTTACAATAATTTTTTCGTATTTGTGTTTAATATAAAATGTCACCCATGTGCATGTATTTTGGTGAATTATTATGTACCTCATAGTATCAAAGCCATTTTAGATGTAACATAAGTAAAATGGAAGACTTATATGAACTGACTTTGATCTTATATTAATTTAATATCTTAGTATTTAAAATTAATTTAATTTGATGTTTCTTTTAAAGCCGCGATTACAGATTTGCTGATGGTAAAAAAATCCCGTGGTATTCATATGTGTAATCTCAATTTGTAATTTGAAAATTTATAATTTTTAAATAACAATTTTGTTAATTTTGAGTAAAAAATGCAGCTATTTTTCCGTCTTTTTTATGATTAAGAATAATTATTCTGCTCGATGTTATTTTTTATTTTTTGTTCCCTAATTAATTCCAGACGTCACGGAGTGAGACTGTTTCTCTTCCCTTTCATCTCGAATGAACTGCGTTCGATGTTGATACTTTAATTAAATGTATTTTTGTTGCTTTTGTTAACCATGTATATTTGCAATTGCGGCTAACGTATATTCCAATTTGTATCTTGGAAGTTTATTGTACAAATTCTTGAAAAGGAATAAATTATTATTATAAACGCAATAATAAAGTGTAAATCAAACCACCAAGCACGTGAGATGTTTAGGATAAATATTTCTTGACACGTAATTGTAGAACACAAAAGTTTTCTCGTTTCTAACTTGAGTTATTTCTGACTAAAACTGGAGAATGTTTTCGATTTTTGTTCATTTGTATTTTCTGCTCACAAATATGTGCAAAACTACACCTACAAATTCCCCATCTGATTATGATTTTAAATATGTTCTGAGACTAAAATGCACTTAACCACAAAACATTCAAGGTCTAGTAAGAGAAAGGCCGAAAATAAAGCAGCTAAAGTATATAGCACCTTATTTTTCTAATAAACTCTCTGAATATGTTTAATTATCTTTCTGTAAATGGCAAATATTTTTCTCTTGTAAGATACCAGTTGTAAGAAATTCTTTTAATTTGTTGGTGAACTGAAGTTGCTTAATTTATTATTTATAAATTATTAGACAGTTTAAGTTGTTCTTTTCTAAGAAAAATATTATGTCGCAATATTATTTAGTTTTTTCATTCCAACATTACTCTAATACTTGAGATTTTCTAATTCAATAACAAATGTATGGGATTCGTTCCACAGTGTAACGTGCGACGTATTCCCGCAAGAAGCGCCCTCTCGCTCTGGACTGCGAGTCAAGACAACCTCTGCGGTCCCGTGGAGAGCTAACGTAAACGGCCCTGGACTAGATATTGGTAGGATGATATTTTCAGCTGGGGTTCTCCTATCTTAATCCACACAAATGTATCTTCCACTCCCGAGCAAGCGATAACTCCACTTACACAACAGCTCCGCTCAATCTTCACTCAAAACGTGTGTTTAGAAGCAAGAAAAGGCTTTACCCGAAGAGATATAATTAATGCTTTAGTACTAATGTATCAATGAGTATTGTAGCCACGTTTAAAAGGTGAACATAATTATAATTACGTAGAATTATCACTACTGAAGAATATTAAAATTGACCATTTAATACTTGTCTCTAGAAAGGGATAAACATGCACTCAATTGATATAATGGTAATATTGTTTTATTTCTAATCCTTTCCAAAACACATGTACTCTTGAACTCGTTAAATCAAGTTCTTTATCTAGTTAGTCTCCGCATAGCACATGACATCATTATCCTTCTGTATTTCAAGAATGAATGTTTAGATATACTTTCTCTAGCACAAGATTTATATTTTTCCTACCGCAAGTGAATGAAAGTTTTGATTAATGCGATTTTTACCCAGATATAGAGGGAAGGGTAGAGTAATATGCCAAATAGCGGGTAAGGGCGGCGAGTAATGTGAACGAACGTGAGGCGGTAACTCGAAGAGGAGGTCGTGGAAGGATCGTAACAGGGCGCGTAACGGCGTCGCAGACACAGCGCTCCGCGTGGTGGAAGTGGGAAGTGGACGAGCAAACGCGCTGGAGCGCGAGCAAGTCGAATGCTCCGGGGAGTTTTATCTCGTTTCCCACAGAATTTATCACAACTGCAGCGCAAGTTTCCCAGACACGTACCCCGTACAAATCTACCTCTGCGTGACATGTTATGGAAACATGCACAACTAAAAAATATTCTAGATCTTCCAAATGTCATCTCGGGGCATTTATCTGCGCTTTACTCGACGTGAGAATAGAATTGTGTCTATTTTGTTAATTCTCAGTAATGCTGTTGATACGAGATTTCTAGAATGATAATTTATAATCTATATTTTAATCACACAGAACCTCATTTATCACTACTATCCGTGTTTAAAAAGCAATAATTTGGAGTGTACGAGTATTTCATAAGATCAGTACATGGTTCGAACATACCGAGAGGGGTCTAGGTACATTTGTGAAATAGTTCCTCAGAAAAATGGAGGTAGGACTGGTATGATGTTTAAATATTATATTTTTTATTTGTCTTTTATGGGTTTCTTCTATACATGAAGAAAATCACCCATGTGTAAACCTAGATTCGAACCCGGAAAACGAAGTACGTAGGTTGACCTACACCTCAAAATCTCTGAACGACGACCAAGTCAACTTATTTCGCGAGAGCTGACTAAAAACTAAAACAGATTTTCCGAGTCGTATAACAGCAATGTGGAAAGCAGCGTCAATAAAACACTTCATGAAGCAAGAGTTATTTCATAATCAGAGAGCAGAGAACGAGAATTCCGCTTGTTATACTTGGAATTTATGACTTAACAACTAAAATATCAGGTTCACAAGGAAACCATTTGTGAATTTTTATCGTTAAGGCGTGACACTCGGGATATTACACACTTGTACTTAAATGAATCATGCATGGAATATGCGTTGTAAGAGAGAAAAACGATGTTTACATTTCAAGCAAGTCACAAATCCTTCGTCCATTGGATGTAAACGAAAAATGGACCATGTCTTTTTTATCAGAATGTGCAACTGTATTAAAAATAAACTGTTGAGCACAGAATGTGATACAACATAAAAATGTCAAACTGTATCATTAACGGGACTGATCAGTTGCTTAGTGTTTCCCAGATGGCAGTTCCGTGATGCAGTGTCGCATTTGGAGAAACAGTTGCATTTTTCTCCAGCATTGTCCGAACACACATTTTACAGAAAGCTGAGTGGGTTTGATAGTATGTCTCTATGTTGAGGAGTAAGTAATTTAATATATTTAAGGAATATGTCTCATGTCTACCGAGATTTAAATACCTCTTAGTCAGCTACATCCTCTAAGTAACTCTTTCTACATACAGTAAAAATACAATTATGCGGATTATTAGAGACCAGATCGGGTCTCGTTAATCAAATTTCCGGATAATAGAATGGCTTCCAAAATAAGGTTATTTATAAAGCAAAAAGGGGGAACTACCTCACGATACACAGTTAAATAAAAAAAAACATTTAATGATATTATTGGTTATAGTTAGCTCAAAAGAGTAAAAAAAAGGAATATTTAAGTGTACAAAAAATTAAAATACAACAATATTTTTCTCCAATCAATTCAGATAATTAGCGGTCCGGATGATTAGAGTTCGGTTAATGGGAGTTCTACTGTACCACATTATCATTCATGTTATTGTACTACACCATTATTTATGATAATTGTTATAAGATATGTCTTGCTATCCGGGAATAGCCGCGGAGTGGAAGGAACAACCTACGTTTCGACCACTATTAGTACCCTCGAGAGCGCTGCAACATTGCTGAAACGTCGGTTCTTCATACCATAACGAGACAATTTCCGGGTAACCAATACACATGTGTAAACTGTTATTAATTTACATAAATAATGGTATGGGAAGTTATGAATGTAAAAATCTCGCAAAGTTTCATAGTTAAATTACGGATGCGTTAATGGTAATAATTATAAATATATAATAATATTACGAACCATCAAGTTACAACGTAGAACAGGACGAACTACGTATTCGATTAAAACATGCTTCAAGGCAGAAACTCGTCTGTAACGTCAGGTATAAGTCTTTTTCGTCACAATTGCCAAAATATACTTGAATGTCCTAAAAGGGGTGTTGAACGGAGTTACAATATTCTCAAATAAGAAAAGAACAATCGCAACTTAAACACACGTTGAATTTAACAACGTAGATTGCGAGTAGAGTTAAGAGAGAGAAATGAAAAAGACTCGTAATTATATACAAAAATCTTTAGGACAGAGAGTAGATAAAGCATCAGTAGAATGAGAGAGGTTTTGCTGAAGTATTTTGAACAGAGCGTTGTCGGATGGACCCTCTCCCCCCTCTCCCACCGCCACTCTCTCACTCGCTCTCTCGTTGTATCCACAGAGGCTTTAAATATTTAGAGCAACGTTTCATTGAGGCACCTCATTGCCTATGCGTCAACTTTATAGCCCTTCAGGGACTCTCACGCGTCTCACTTGCCATGCAGATACCATGTGTGTGGTCTCATCCACATCTTTATACTGACTGTCCTTTCGTAGTGGTGCAATCACATTTTGAAAGGAAACACGTCCTCAGTAATCAGTATGTGTTTTTTACTAGGTTATAAAAATATTTCCCATTCTAGTGCAAATGGAGGAAAACCTGTTATCAATACCCTTATGTTGCCAAGAATCCAAGTCACCAATACACTGATAGAATAATTTCCTAAAAAATTAAATTAAGTGAAATATGTAATATGAATTAATATATTTTGCTATGTATTTCACATATTCTTGGTTAAATGACCTACGTAATAGAATAAAACGTTTTATCCATCCCCTACACTACTTTCTTGACCCTTGAAGACTACATTTTTAGGTGTAGATAAGTATTTATTAAATATTAAATAAAAAATAAATTGTGCAATAGAAATAAAAATAAAATATTCAAATTTTAAACAAAATAGTGTATTGTTGTGACACCTCAAATACTATATTAATTTCATTGTAATGTATTCATTTCTCCCGTAAACTATCCCATTTTCATTTTAATACTCTAATCCCTCTTGATAAGCTCGCATATACCCGTATTCTCACGTACGTTTACTCCAATTACATAAATATACTGCAATATTAAAATTCGTAAATGTTACAATAGTGATTTATGTTCTTGAATTCAGGCAAAATATAAAAAAATTAACTTATACCGACGTTTCGACTTTTAATTTTGTTCATCATCGGGACTAAATTAAGAACATTAAAAATCCTCCACCTATTCCAAGTTTTTTGATGTACTATTAAGTTCATAATTTAGCCCTGATGATGATTGTGATTTAAAAGTTGGTCTTCTTTTGAAAATAAGTGTTTCCTCCATACAAAGAAATGTATTTTACCATCAATTATAATTGCATATATTTGATTTAAATGGCCACTGATGTACTTATTGTGATCTGAACTCCAAAACATAGGTGTTATTCTATCTATTTTAGCCGATTTAAGATCTTTTAGTGATTTGATTCTATCTACAGCAGAACTACCTTAAATGTTACATGATACTATCATATCGACGCGAGTGAGTAGATGTCACTACCCATCTTTCAGAGTTCACTGCCAGAGACAACATCCTCTTTATTCGTGTCGCGAAGCAGACAGCACATCTCCAGATCCATGGCTTTTCTCGGGGATGACACTGCGTCGCCGCCGCCGTGTTCTCTTTCGAGCGACGCCTGCCTTCCACCGCGTGCTGCTGCCTCTGCTGCAATAAAAGCACGGCACCGTAACCTACGGCGTTGGCGTCGCTGAGGACGGCGGCCCCCCATCCCCCACCCCGGCGGTAGAGCGAAACGTCGCTCACCCACTCTCTCACTCGTCGTTGCATGGGGATGTCGCGGCTTGAAGAAGTGCGCCTCCATTGTACTCATCACCCACAAAGCTTTTGTCTCCACGAATGGCTCCATTCCTTCACATCCGTAGGGTTCCATAGATTCATTGAGGTCTCACAGAAACATCATCCACCTTCTGTTTCTTTATTCCTCTTTCGTTTTATATTCAGCTCTTAATTTCGGGGTGTATACGAGGTAATGTAAGTGGAATATTTAATATGCTCATAATCAAGTTAAGAATAAATTATCTTCTTACTCATGATGTGAAGAAAGGCTGTCACTAGTTCGTCATCCTTGGTGTGTTTTGCTTCGTTTCCTTTTCTTGACCAATTCCACAATTCCCAAACATCAATACGCCCTTTTCTTTCATCAATACGTATTTTTAGATGTTAAACATTAATCCCTTGTTTATCCTCCTCTCATGTCACGGCATCATACTTCCGTTCTCTCACGATTTCTTTTCCTTCCTTTGTTTTAGTGACGTCATTTGCACCGCCAGCATCACCGTCATGTTTCTTCCAGTACCTCTTCAGCAAAACAAATTACTCGAGAAGCTCACATCCAACAAATGGATTACGTCTCTTTGTAAAAAAACACCCAAGACGTAATGTTACGAGTTTAATGGAGGGTTTGGGTTTCTTTACAGACTGGTTTCCTCAACTTAGACATTTCCGTCAGGTCAACTTTTCCTCGAAAATCAACTTCATTGCTCTTAATTTTTTATTTCGTTTTCCTTCATTTTTTCACAAAATTTTCTCAGTTCTCAAAAACTACTTTCGTTTTATTATTCGTATACATTTGAATTGTTTTTTTAAGGAAGAAAGTCACATTTTTCCCATTGCCAAATGCAAATTTAGTTTTATTTACAATGTAAAATCCTGAGTGGTTGTAGTGCATGCTTTTATTAAAAAGACGTTCCTACCGCTGTTTCCATACATGGGAAAATACTGAAATAATCAAGCTTTCTTCAACGGCGTAAGTCCCACGTGCTTTCTTAAAGAGCGTAAGTTCTCTCTTAGCATACAGAACTTCTGGTGATCTATGAAATATTATCTTTAAACTAGAAGATTTAGCAAATCTAAGAATAAAAGACAATCAAAAAATGTAATTCAACACCAATCAAAATCTAACACCAGTCTAATTGTCTAAGTGTTTCTTCTCCTTGCTATAACATATTTCAATAATTTTAACAGCATTTTATGACAGTGAAACTCGGAATTTCGCAATACAATGATCATTGTACATTTTCGTACATTTTCTTTCTCCAAAAACAACATTGAAATAATACAAAAAAATTGAAATTCGAACTTATGTGGCAGTAACATGCAAATATTTTTAAAACTGCATGAATATGAAATGTTAATACATAAAATATAAGAATTTTACCCGTTTACTTTTGATACGATGTTATACGAATTTTTTATTTGACGATAATGAGGAATTTTAAACAACTGCTCCTTTAAAATACTGAATCATTTATAAAATTAGTTTTTGCCAAATTTGTAGTTCCTCATATCTCACTGATAAATTGAGTTTTCTATCAAAAAAATGGTGACTGGTGAAAATTGCAGATATATGCCATGAAGCGAGAAAAAAAGTCACTCATGCAATGTGAATAAATTTTGGAATGAAGTAAATATCAAATAATTCCATCACACCAAACTGCTTTATTTCCTTAGCTACTGTTTTTCGTTCACATTTTGTTAATGTTAATGTTAACAAAACATTTTGTTTTGTTAATGAGTCCAAAATAACAACATTTAATTTTAATGAAGTAATAACAGTCTTATGGGTTTCGAAGCTTAATTTTCATCCTAGGTTCATGCAATGCTTTTGCTCTTTATTCTAATAATATGCTTTTGTTTCGATAGGTGTCTCGTTTGTCTTGGTACTCCACTTGTATTTATTGTTACCCTTTTCGCATTTTTTGTGGAAATTTGTACGAATTTTTACTATTGAAGCACGGACCCAAATGTTTCTTGTGCAAATCAAATACATGACTCATATATGTTATTAGTTTATGTTTATTTATTTATTTATTTGTGTCATTTATTTATGTTATCAGTTTTCTTCATTAGTAAAGGAAATTGGTATCTTTACAAACTTTCACTCTACGCTTTTTTAATCCCATGAATGGATGATTTCTATATTAATCTGTGTAAAGAGTTTCATTTTTATAATCATTTAATGCATATGCTTGACTTTATGGGATGTCGTCAAAGAAACTCCCCAATTAGCGTAAAACTCTCTTGTGTAACCGAGTTTCAAACAGACATGTCACTCCGATAAGGGTCTACTCTCCAACTTGACGGGTGATTTTTAATTTTGAACTATATATAAATCACGCATTTATTATAATGAAAAATATTAATGTATCGAAATATGCAACCAGAAACAATAAATGGATAACTCTTTAAAGTAAGTGTGGTAAAATAACGTAGGGTAATAAAAGCTACGTTTATGTTCTTCAGTTTGAAGGTCTGCTCACCACTTTTGAAACAAACTGTTTACACAATCTATTTAGTTATTCCGTAAAAGCTATAAATCTAAAGAAAATCTCTCTTCAGTAAATATTCGAACATAGAACTACTTCCAGAGCACAGTGATGTATAACTTTACGTTAAAAATAAATTACTTGCCAGAAAATAAATTCCTCTCCCAGTACATCCTCGTCTTCTGGGTGTAATAGACAAGAAACGAATTACCTAATTTCCAAATTCGGTCTATCTTACATCCATTGTAACGCGAGAACATTAAACCAGTTTCACGACTCATTTTCCTACTAGGATTATAGTTATTCACCAACCCACAGACGAGTAATTATTTTATTTAATATTTCATAGATATCATAAAAGTGTTGAATGGGATGGTTCCCACATCATTAGTGCGATACGCAATCGCTGTTACCACTCGTATTTCCATTTCGTTCGCGGGATATAAAACGGGCGAAAGAGATAAACGGCAGACGCGGAGAGTTATCGCTTGACAGCAGTGTAATTAACAAGTTGCGCGTAGCATGTTCCCGTGCACGCGCGCTCTTCTCTCTCTCTTGTGTCCCGTGGGTGGAGAGATGTGATTGTGGGGAAGTTTGGATGCAGCGGCCACCATTGGGTTTCAGAACACGCGTGGACGTTGAAGGGTGTGTGTGAAAACTGTGAAGGATGCAAACCAACTGCAGTAAAAACATGGTTCGGACCGTAACTGAGGGGGGTCGTGGAAAACTGTAAAATAGGGGAGAGAAGTGAAGGGTGACATAATGAGAAAGCGGTTAAAATTCCTGATCGATTTCAAACTTTTCGTTTGGTAATTTTCCTTCCTCGTATGTATGTATATATATCGAAGGAAGTACACCCGTAATGTAATGGCTAGTGCACTCGCTCACCATGGAGAAACCCGGGTTCAATTGAAGAGACGGTGAGACGAGGCCAAAAATTTTGTAGCTTCAAGCACTCAGTTGATAAGACCGAGATGATCGAAAAAGTGAACCCTCAGCGACTAACTATCGTAGTTATAATACTTGGATACGTCAATCTAAAGATAGTGGTATAATACACGAAATTAAATTTTGAAATTTTCAACTGAAGTCCGTCCAGCTGAAACCTGTTCCTTTGATTCAGTAAAATAACACATTTTCAGAAAATCATGAAATGTTATATTACTTTTATCCCTTCTTCTATCAAACAGAAGTAGGTAGACCTCCAAAACTTTGGGGGACAGGGGCAATTATGATACTTAAATGGCACCCTACATTGTTATTGCAGATGTTTATTTTCCATAGGAATATCAATTAAGTTGGTAGAAATTTTTTTAATCATAGTTGGTGCAACAATCGAATCAAACTAGACCAACTACTTGTAAATTTAAGATAAAATTGGGTTAGGCGTATCGTGTTTACTAACAGAAGCAACGCACACACCTAAACATCTTATATCAATTCCCTCTCTCTTTCTCTCTCTCTCTCTCTGCTAAAAAATGGAATAAAGAAGAATAAATGAAAGTACTAAGAAATAACCTGATTGTTGATGTAAAAAAGATACGATTAAATGTTAAAAAATTATTTATGTCAAGTTAATTTTCCATTGTTTGTACAGAAAGAAACTACCCAAGATGCACAACGTGCACACATATTCAGTAATGCAATAGAACTCAATAGGAATTCATTATGATCAGGGCATAAGACAATGTCAATACATACAACAAATAAGATACTTCACAAAATATTCCATAATAACATCTTCTATTTCATACGAATGACAATTCTTGAATGCATCAGATGGTCACGACTATATAAAGCGTACACAATAGTCACGCTCTGTTAGAAGAAGCCGGAACAACACTTTTTGACAAATGAAGGTATAGGTCACCTTGTTTTGACATGCATAGCTAGGCCGCCACGCGGATAGAAAAATAATATTTTACGACTATTCAGCGTCACAATTAAAGGACTCACCATTACGCAATATTCTGATAGTCTGTGAGGTCTATGCAAGGTAATTGGAACGAGTTACGTTTACCTATTCATCATTAGAAAGTAATTTCTATAGTTTTCTAAATACATTGGATGCACTTCAATAAACAAATGTTTAGCATAAACATGAATACTTCTGAAGAGAAACATTTAAATTCAAAGTTGGAAACCCTAATTTTTAGTTGCAGATGTCAAATAATTTTAAGAAATTGGCAAACATTGTTTAAAATTTACACTATGATTAGAGAAAACGTGAATTCAGATACCATAAAAATTTCACAGGGCATTGAGAATTAATTGTCTACATGAATAAAAGTCACTTAAAATAAGTAAAATTGGAATTTACGGAAGTTAAAATAAGTATTCAAAACTAACATACTGTTCATTATGTAACAGAGTAAGTTTTCTAAATGTAAAAGTGTATTCAGGTAAGCGAATTTTTTGTTTGTTTTAGTAACTAGACATAGGTTAGATTGAAGCAAAGAATGCTACGATACAATCCGTTTCATAAACTAATATAACAATAGGAGGGAAAAGCAGGATGGCACCATCTATGGGGAGTTCCCTCTACTAAATCTACAACCACGCTACGGGTGACCGGTACCAAAACTACTTGATCGTTAGGTTAGCAGGTCTAGCAGTTCTTTCTGCTTCTACGTACTACGTTCATTGCGTAAATAGTTCGCGTCTGTCAGTTTTATTACTTATCTTCCAAATTCAAACAGGTCTTTCAAATTACAGTTTTGGGAGAAGGCGAAGTAGAGGAACAATAAAAACAGGTGTTTCAGTAATGTATATACAGAATGTATTCTAAAAATAATGGTACATATTACATCATTTAGACTTATTCAATAACACGAGAAAACATTTCGTAACGTTGTATAAGATACACAAAGATATAGGGAAACTTATGCAAAAACACTGGAATAGATTCTTTATCATTGAAAGACAAACACAATGACATGGGGAAATATATTTCTGGAAGATACTTGAAGAGACACTTCTAACTGGAGCATTTTCGTTATACGAAGTTCAAGTGGCAGCAACTTATTAACTTGCTCGATTCGCGCAATCTCCACTGTTCATTAATAAATATATCCACGGGCTATTTCACCTCGCTAATTATCGAACCTCACCACTAATGGCAAATTTCTTACGTTATGGATGACAGAACTGATAAAACAACCTGCAACTATTACTCTCCCTGTCTAAGACATATTATAGAAAATATTTAGAGGAACCCCCATTAGACATCACTACAGGGAAAACGACACCAGTGCCTCTCAAGGTGGAGTCGCGCAACTGCCCGAGTTTCCCCTCTTGTTATATTACTTCATGTCCGTCTCACGTGATATCTCAGTGTTGCGAATTGTCAGTAGTGTTACTTCGTGTAGTACAAAATATTATTGCATAGAACACAGACACAAAAATTTAACAAAAGAGAAAAGTTACTATTTATATGCTACTTTTTACTTCACCGCTAATTAAACCGGTCCTTAACACCGACCCTACATACTTTGACTGAATTTTCACTAGGTAAGAAATTCAGTCATAAAAACTCTCAATATCATTTTCCTTTCGAATGTTACTTTACATCATTCATCATCGCATCTTTTACTTTCCATATATGTTATTAATATTATTTTAGTTTCTTTTGTTTCTTTTACATATTTAAAAATAAAAGCTGTTATAGAAGATCATAATCTCTTTACTAAAAAAACCGTCACTAATAACTAAACGTTATTAATTTACTCAAAGTTACCATTGTAAAATAAAACATTTATTTTAGCTTTCGTTTCAGTAATGAATGAATAATTCCAATTATAAGAAAGAAAAATCTCGTAAGTAATTAGCATGAAGTATCAAAATATGGCAAGAAACTTACACTCAGTTCTTCATAACTTCCATAATATAATATTTTTGGTTCATTTACACTTTGGAAAAATGAACTATATTTCCTCATCCCCGTATTCATGAATGTTTACATCGAAGTTGAATCACGTTTATAGTACACTACTTATTGAGACTTCACGTGGTGTGTCGCGTGAATGCGGGTAGCTTCACCCGCGTTGCCAAGCAGTGACGCGCCACATTCAAACTGACGACTCGGCGTTATATGACTGTATAAGCCGCCGCTCGTAGCGTTCGAGGCGGAACGGCTGCCACTCGCGCGACAGATGCGTGCGTCCGTTCTTCCAATCCTCTGTACTTGACTTACACCTCGCGTTCCTGAGTACGAACCCAGACACTTGTACTTGACTTACACTTAAAGGTCTTGAGCACAACTCCTATCCTTTGTACTCCGCGTCTCACCCTGAGCTCTATCCCCGGTTAGTGCGGCCTGACTGCGCGGTCTGACTAACTCTCCTCTTCACTGGACGCCGACGCGCTCATCTGTTGTCGCAGAATCCATAGTTGTGGATCGGTACTCCATCAGGACGGAGTCCCATGCTGAATCGCCAGCGCGAAGCGCAGTGCGAGCAGGAGCTTGTGGGTGCCGCTCAGGAGAACCTATGTAAGTTGTGTGAACGTTATAATAAACAGCTGC
>NNCF01127228.1:621671-643817 GCA_002313205.1 Laupala kohalensis
GATTACCGAAGGAAAACTTGTCGCCCAAATGTTCTTCAAATAATTAGGGTCAAGAAATAGCTAGAACTGTCAGAAGGGCATAAGTAAATTCTGAACCGGAAAAACCGAAAGGAAAACTTTTTTTAGAGTTGTATTTCTTGTTCTCTCTTTCTGGGTTAAATTGAAAATTCATAATGGAAAGAATCGATGTTTTAAAATTATATAACGGCAAAGAAGAAAAACAAATACTCTCACGGAGTATGCAAGAAAAAATCCAGAAATTGTATACAGATAACAAGAGAACAATATATAGAATGTCACATGAATAGTTGAGTCTGTTAAGAAGCGAGATGAAAAACAAAGTTAATTAGAAATGTCGCTCTCTTTCTCCTACATGTACAATTCATGCTTGAATTCCTCTACAATCACACCCATTTTTATGTCCAACTATCCATATACCAGTAATGGCACAACAGTATTTAAAAACTCTTTAAGAAATAATGGTAGGTTAACCTCTTCTTCCATCTAAGTTAAGTGTTGCATCATTCAAAATTCAGACAGCAAAAGTTAACAAAGAATCACGGATCTTTTAACTGGGGAGGAACAAATCTTTTTCGGCAGATCAGAACGAAATCAGTCAGTTAATATGTTAGACGGCGACGCAAGAAGCAAAACGCCAAATAGAAGCCACACGACAGAAAAAAATAGATTTTAAATAGATCACAAAAACAATTATTAGACACAGCAATAACAGATATGCTACAACAGGGAATTGTTTAACACATCACAAGCCCTTGGTCAGCAAACATTATACTAGTCAGGAAAAAATCTTCAAATAATATAGTCACGTATAGACCATGCCTAGATTTCAGAGATCTCAACGTTACAAAAAAAGAAAAAGAAATATTCCCTCTGCCAAATATTGACGAAGTTTTCGACCAACTCGGAGGAGCAAATTTTTTTTCATCTTTAGATTTATGCAGCAGTTATTGGCAGGTGGAAATGGAAGAAAATAGTAAATATTATACGGCATTCAGTACGCCGTCGGGGTATTATCACTGCAATCGTCTTCCTTCCAGACTACAAAAACGCGTCTAGGATTTTTTTGAGATTAATGTCAATAGTGCTAGACGGTTTAGTGAACAAAGGATGTGTAGTTTACTTAGATGACGTACTGCGTTATTACTCTTCGTTTGTAAGTCATATAAAAGGCCTCAAAGAAATATTCCAACGATTACGACAAGCAAACTTAGAACTGAAATCGGAAAAATGCCATTCTTTAAAAAAGGACAAAATTTCTATGACACATTATTTCGGAAGACGACCTACAAGTAGATGAAGGAAAGATACTAGCAATTAAAGAATACCCAACACCCAGAACATTCAGAAACATTCAAGCTTTTCTAGGGTTAGCGGGATAATATATAAAGAAAGTTCATTGCAAACGTTTCAGAAAGTTCAAGTGTTTTAAGTGATCTTACAAGGAAAGGAAAAAAGATTATCTGGTCGCCAGAGCACCAAATAGCCTTCGAAAAATTAAAAGAAGCACTAGCCAACTCCCCAATATTACGGTTTCCAAATTTTAAACAACCATTCGTACTAACTACAGACGCGTCCCCGAGAGGACTAGGCAGTATATTGTCGGAAGAAGGAGAACACATAATAGCATGCGCCAGTAAGAACAAAAGGGAACATGAAANAACACATAATAGCATGCGCCAGTAAGAACAAAAGGGAACATGAAAAAGCACACTGTGCACTAGATTTAGAATTTTTTGCAGTAATTACAATGATAAGGAAATTTAGATTTTATTTGCTAGGTAAACATTTTACGCTAGTTGTGGATCATAAGCCATTACAGAGGCTATTAACACAAGCTGATCCAAAACCTACACTCGCTCGTTGGATTATGGAATTGTCCGAATATACCTTCACAATAAAGCACAAACCGGGGAAGCAAATTCCGCACGCCGATGCTCTCTCTCGCGTGGAAGTGTCGACTATTTCAGTAATAGGAAACGTCACAGACTACGAGCCAGTGTGGGACAAAAACAGAATAGCTCACGAACAGAAAAAAATGTGAAACCTTAAAACATCTCTTTGAGTTAGTACGGAACAAAGATAAACAATATTTCTTAGATGCAGAGAATGTATTATACAAAATACGTGTCCCTCCAACAGACTCAGTGTTTACAGTTTGTACAACGGTCACAATGCGTGATTATATTCCGAGAAGGTGTCACGAAAACCCACTAGCGGGAAATATGGGGACAACCAAAACAATACATTTGGTACAAAGATATTTTAATTGGCCAGATTTGTACACAGACACAAGAAATTATGTGACCAAATGCATTTAATGCAAAATGAGAAACGGAATAGGTACAAAAGTGCCACTGGAGGAAGTTGAGGAAACAACGCGCCCATTTGAAAAAATAGCGCTGGACATAGTTGGGCCTGTACGTACGGCATCTAGAGATATTAAGTATATATTGACAGCACAATGCATTTCTCTCGTTGTCCGGAAGCAATATCGTTACCAGATCAAACAGCACGAACAGTAGCGAAGTCTTTTGCAGAGAATATTATTTCCCGTCATGGAGTTCCGCAAACTTTATTAACAAACCGCGGAACAAAATTTACATCAAACTTAATGAAGGAAGTATGTAAGTTGTTAAACATAACTCACATTACAACAGGACCATACAGTCCACAAACAAACGGCAGATTCGAAAGAGCACACCAATCTTTCACATCTGTAATATCCCGTTAGATAGAACAAGACATAAGGGATGGAATGAAATATTATCCTTTGCTCTATTTGTGTTCCGCAACATAAAACACAGAATAACCACATTTACACCAGCATTTTTAGTTTATGGGCGAGAACTAGAGATGCCGTGGGACGATATACTACTCCCCATTAGAGACGATTTCTCGGAAAGCCCTCCGTACGCTTCGATATTACAAAAACAGCTCCAAATCGCACACGTACAGGCCACAGAGTGGAACTTTAAAAATGTTGTGTTAGAACACGGGAAGTATAATAAAGGTAGACATCTAACTGTCCAATAAATGTAGGACAGTTAGTATTAATTGGAAACAGAGTACTCGCAGCCAATCAAACTAAGAAATTAGCGGAAGTGGATAGGACCATTCCAAGTAATAAAAATTAAACCTCCGGTAACTTTTGAATTAGAAAATGTACAGAGCGGGAAAAAATTGATAGCGCACCACAGAAACTTACTTCCTCTTCCCCCGGAGACAGAACCAAAACCGCCATTAATTCTTACTGAGTTTACTAACGTAAGTACAACCGAGCAGAGGTGCAACTGACACACCCAGCTTCATTAGTTCACACAACTTGACACAATATTATCTCACTACTTGCATACTTGCTACAACGTTAAATAACTTACGAAAATTTGTAAGTTAGTCAACTAACGAAAATTAGTTTAATAAAGAACAAATTAGTTCACGTCTTGCATCGTAGTAACCTAATGGGATGCAAACCACGTCCTGAATCAGGTTGGATCTGATGTTTCTTATGAAATAAATTCTATTTAGCATGTAGTATGTTTGTAAAAATCATTTATATATTGTTATGTTTTTATTTAGTTATTACATAATTACTTATACATTTGACGTTGTCGCTGTAACTCATATGTTATTGTAAGGGAGATAACAATTCTGGTAACAAAAAAATGAATTTGTTTTTAGAATTAAAAAAACGTAGGGTTTTATGATGTAGTCCGAGAAAAACTCATGAAAAAAAAAATTAACATAAGTATATGATATTGAAATATTAAATAAATATGAAAGACTTTAACCTTTTACGGTCAAATAATATATATAATAAAAAAAACCAGTCGAAACGTTGTGAATTCAAGTCATCGTCAGGTGATCAAATAACAACAAAATATAACCAGAAAGATAACAGAAAAATTCAACATAAAATTAAACATAAATATAAACACAAAATATGTTTACAAAAAGCAGAAACTACACAAATATGTTATAATATTGTATTGAAAATACAAGATTGGTGTCAGCGTGGCTTAGTGGATAGAGCACTGAGTTGCTGGCTGCCTGGATGACCGGGGATCGATCTCCGGTGAGGTGGGGATTTTCATCACGCCTCAACAGCCAGACTGGCTCCCAGGCCCACTCAACTTGCTATAAAATGAGTACCTGGATCTATCCTGGGGTCGAACCGGTCGGAGCGAGATGCTGACCACATCTCCTCCTCCTAGTGCCGGGGCCAAGAAATCGCGCGAGTTCTACCCTCCTCGAAGACCAAAGGCCACAAAGGGCAGTAGTACCAGATAAGAAGAAGAAGAAATACCAGATTGTTTTTCATTGTCAGTACGTAAATTCAAACTGTATTTGTTATGAAGATCATTTCTGATATACAAAGTTCTGCACCAGGCGGCACACTATTCAGTGTGCGCTTAATAACCGGTTTTACACGTACCTACGTGTTAAGGTTCTTTACGCATTTCTTCCGTTTACGTACACCTATGTCCAGTCTGGCGATTTGTCTCAGATCTTACGTTTGGCGGGGTTTACGTCTGGGTGGAAATGGTGTACAATTGTGGAAGGCGAACGGGTGGTATAGTGATTAACCCCTGCGATCAAAGAAGGAGACCCAGATCTCATTCCCTGCTTGTTGCAAATTGTCAGTGTGTAGTTATCANTACACGGAAGAAACATATACATGATGATAAAAATGAATGATAAAATATCTCAAATACTATGTATTGAAGGAAATTATCAGAAACGAGGCGGGAGTTGAGGCGGGTGGTGCAGTGGATAGCACACCTGCGGTCACAGTAGGAGTTCTCGGGTTCGAGTCCCGGTCCGTTGCAATTTTCACCTGGCTGTTGACGTTTCAAAGCTATGGTACTTTCGGATGAACAACATCGGAAGGAAAATTTACAAATAGTGCGTAACATACTTTTAGTTAATTACTCTCTCATAGAATTTGTAAATAAAAACATTAAAAAAGATTTTATTACCTTCATAACAGGTAACAACAAACGCAACCTCAACAAAAGGATATAATGTATGCATTGCTTCAATATATCAAGTTTATAACTCCTTCACTTCATAGATTACTAAAGTCTGAGAATATGAAATTGATTTCAACATTTAAAAAAATGATAACGGAAAGGAAATATAACAAATATTACATGAATACTAACAATGTAGTTTACAAAATAAAATGCAAAGCTTGTAATGCTAGCTACCTATCAAACACAGACTTAAAACTACAATCCATGAGCACAAACGAAATTTAAAATCAATTGAACAAAGTGTAGTTACCTCACATTGCATTCATAATGATTGCTTGATGGATTAGGGCAATACATAATTTTGGACAAAGAATTTAATTACCAACTTTGTATATCAGAAATGATCTTCATAACAAATATACATTGGAGATTGAATTTACTCACTGACAATGAAAAGCAATCTGGTGTACACAATACAATATTATAACATATTTGTGTAGTTTCTGCTTTTCGTGAACATATTTGGTGTAAATTTTGTAAACATACACGAGCCTCGGGTTCGATTCCCGGCTCGTCGCCATTTTTACCTGACCGAAAGTTATCACATTTTTATCATATAAATTATTAAACCCAATTCTTTTAAGAATTGAGGAAATCTAATGCATTCAAAGGCAAACAATAATGTAAAGTATGTTTACATTGTTTAGTCACGATAGTGTTGAAGCATGCAGTGGAGGTCACGTATCTCCAAATTAAGAGGTTTTCATTAGACATGCGAGATTAGTGAAGAATTATATATACGATTTATACGAATAATTTACTTATACGAAAATTAATGTAATTGTATGTTACATTATCATAACGGAATACAAAAATGAATACGGAAATACCAATGAAAAGTGGAAAAGATCATCACTGTTCGGGATATATATTCTACACTATTTCCACAAATATTTGTATGTTATGAACCCGTAATTAATATCAATGATTCGAACTGACAGCTTCATTAAGCAAAATTTGAAAATGAAATACAAAACTGAGCAATTGGCACGACATACATCGTCGAAGTAATTTTTCTACCCGAGACAGAAATAATGTGTTTTCGTGGTGTTACATGTTATTAACAGTAAAATTGAATTCTATGGTATGCATTTAATTTCACATTCACTAGAACACACATGTGTAATCGTATACAATCAGACATGCGTACATGTTAGAGGATATATTATACTGCAACCTTTGAAGAATGTTGGAATTTTATTCACGTCTGTAAATAACTGAAATATTATCAATGATTTTCCTATGAATGACTTGTCAATTTCTTTATTCTTTTTTCTTTTGGAATTTACATGTTTCTGTGTTCTTTACATAACATCATGATGTAATTTGCAACTAACAATTTGAGGTATGCCAAAATACCCTGATAAGTGTTTTTTTGTTTACTAGCTGAGCCCGTGCAGTAAAACGCACGGAAAATTGAATGTAACTAACATTCTGTATGGTAAGGTTTTTTATTTTATTTAGTAAGACTATTTCATTGACCTAAATAATATGACAGAACACTTTCCCTCATCTGTTAGTTTTAGGCAAGGATTTAGCATGGACAGGACATCAGAACCATTATGAACAGTACATGATAATATACAATGGAGCATGTCCCAGAAATATCAGACGCGGCAGAGCTGTTATTTGTTAGGACTCAAGTGATTCAATAATATCCTTTTCAAACAATGAGTCAAGTAGATTTAATTCTTGATATATTTTTTAAATAATGTTATCTCAGCAAAGAACAATGGGAAATCTTCAACATATATTTTATTGCTCCGAAGTGCGATACTACATTTATGACTTGGTTCAACCGGTTACGAGAACAGGAACGCAAACTTTCTGCGATACTTATGTATGAAAGTATATGCTAAGTAAATATGTATTTGTAATAGCTAATATACCATTAATGGGAAAATGTAAAATAACTAACATTTTAACAAATGAAACCGGAATAAAATACTTGGATGAACTTCAGAATACGATCTTCCTTCTTCCACTAATACAGATATATTTTCCAAAATCTTGTAATTATGCGATATGGGTTATTAAAAACCGATTATTTATATTTAATACAAATTCATCTAAATACCTAGATATAAGAGTAAAATGAACATATTTAGTAATTAATATAATTATCTACACGAATTATTAACATTGATAATCAATTATCATACAGCCTCTTATTTGAAGAAAGAAAACGTCAACATAAAGAATACGGTTTTGAAGTATAAATTGTACACGCACAAGAAATTATCCAACAACGCAACATCTCTCTCTCACAATTCCCTTTCTCAAGTCAAACTGTTAAGATGGAAGAGCAGGCCTTAAGGTCTCAACCTCGCCAATAGGGCATTAAATATATAAAAATAATTTACTACAAACAATTTCATAAGTTTCACAACTTATTTTCGAACATCATTCTACCCAGAATCTCATTCTCTTCTTCGCAGCTGGTTCTAACTGGAGTTAAGTTAGAAAGCTGGAATAGTTATTCACTAACATGTTTAAACGGTGGTTATCCTCGGAAAGCAAGTCACGTTACATGTGTAATTAAACTTGTAATTCTGTGTTCACAGTTTTGGTTCATCCTTGTAAAACAAATTATTTAACTGATACGTTTTACCATTAAATAAATAACTTTAATAAATAATCTAAATAATACACATCATTGGCTGGTGCTTCTTCATAACGTAACAACTTTGTTGAGCTGTAGTTTGCAAAGTTAACTACAAAAAAAGATAATAGATAGAATATCTCGGAATTCAGAGAATAAATATCTCCATCATTGGAGTATCTTATATTAAGAAAAAAGTAAATTTTGTCTCCAATATAATTAAATACCAATGCTCTCTTTCCCTAAGGACAATATTAAAAATATATATCGTTAACACAGATTGTCTTTGTTTCCGTTGATAACATGTGATATATGAAAATACGAAAATGATATATACCTATAGCTGAATGACGCATTCATCCGATTTGCGTCGAAGGTGGGAGATTCACCGAGAAACACAACTTGCAATATTTTTAGTAAAGATTAATTTATATTTAACATTTTCATTTCATGAATAACTTATACTATCGAAATCCTTGCACGTTTGGCATAAAGGAACTTTTTTTCAAATTTGCCATTATCTGTAGAGTTATACGAGTCGTATTTAATCTGTAGAGTATACGACGGAATATAGGCCGATCAAAACATTTGTATCAAATGTAAATTTCTATGGATGGTGAGGTATTTGACGTTACTCGGCATACTTTACACAATTATAACAGTGATAAGTCATCCTTTTGGTTGCCCTCTCTGGATTTTGCATTGAAAATACTTACCACACAATTCGCTGAAAATGGTAATCTTTGTGTGACGAAAAATACATTCATTAACTCGATCGGATTTCGGTAGCGATAGTCAAATGTCCGCATGGATAAGCGCCGTAGATAAATTAAGTTCAGGGGGTTCGCATTTACCTCAGCGGGTTGCATCCCGTGGCCGACGATGTAGAAAGTCTTCGGTGCAACTTCACGAATGAAGTGTTGAATCAATGACACCTGAACTAGGAAGTTTCATGGCTATATTGGAGGTGTAACCGAACATGTAGCCAATAAAGAGTCAGCCAACACTACCCAGTCCAGATGGCGATGATCCAACCGAACTTTCGTGACATCGTTACACCCAGGCCTTTCTATTTTGTTGGCTTCGGCTGCATACATTAGCTTTTCAGTGTGTTACCGTTACAATACTCACAAAAACACAAACTATTCTTAAACAGTTTAATGTTTTACTAGACCAAGCGCTATTTTTAATAAGTNATACTCACAAAAACACAAACTATTCTTAAACAGTTTAATGTTTTACTAGACCAAGCGCTATTTTTAATAAGTCAGTAATACGTATTAATACAAATCATGACAATGCATTCTGTCGCAATATCATGGGAACTTTTGCTACGAAAATGACTTATTATGCTCTTACAATTTCCAAGATAGATTTGCCAGGCACAAGTAATACAATTTTAATTACCTATAAATTCAATTCTCAATTATCCCAAAATGAGTATTGGGGCTAGGTTTAAATGTATGATTAGAAAACCAAAATTTAGTGTTTTTTATTAGATAACGTTTTTTAGAAAAATATTCAAGAAGAAAGTTAATAGAAATCATAAACAAAATTACTACCATGACATATAGAGATGTACTGTCACTTAACGGACTGGGCGCGTTCATGGATTCCTGCTCGTATGAGAGGAAAGGAGCTCACTCTTGACATGATTCTCCTCACACATTTTGAAGGGAGGCATCATCTTTAATAATTCGTCCATCGCTCCGTACTGTGGGATGTGGAGCCGCATCCGCTCCCGCTCCCACCGGAAGCGAGGCGATCCTCTGCTGCTGCCGCCGCTGCCATCCCAGAAGTCGACCACAGCAGGAGCAACACACGACGAAGACGAAAGGAGAGAAAGAGAGGGTAAACAACAGCCCTCCAGAGCTGACTGCTGCTGTCTGAGACGGCTCACTGCCACCGACGAGGTTAAAAGGGGCCATGGGCACGCCTCTGACTTTTCAATCCTCACAAAAACAAGGAGGAGAGAACGCGGCGCACGCTTCGGTTTTTTACGGGCCCCAGGGGTGAGGAAATATTTCCCCTAAGCTGCGTTCCGGAACATAAGGATGGAGGGGTTTCTTTATAAAGAATGATGAGTAGGGTCGCGTGTGCTGAGTGTTCCTCGACGATTTGGCTTCGAGTAGAAACCGGTTGTTCAGACTATTTTTTGGAAAGTATTAGCTTCGTAATAAGATATGAATGGCAATATAAGAATCAATTATAATCGAATACTCTGACAATTGCTTCCATAAATCAAGCAGCAACAACTGTATTTTAATGTCCAGACGAATCATAGTTATAATATCATCATAAAAATGAAAGAAATCTCTATAAAATATATTATTCATACACTCTTGTATATTAGCAACTCATTTTTAACGATTCTTATGAAATACCTGTATATATTAACGAAAATAAAATTTTAATGTTCGAGGAATATATAAGGAGCAGCAGTAAGATTTCCTATATAAAATGGAAGTGAACGTTAATTTTTAAGGTATTATCAAGCATCGTGTTGTGTTTTGCGCACTTAAAAGGAGAATGTAATTAAGAACAGGGAAATAATAATAATATTAATAATAATAATAATAATAATAATAATAAATAGTATGTTAATGAAATATGTTGGCCACCTCACAATTATCCACCTCCACATTGTTTTTTTACAATTAAGTTTAAATGATTTTTGGGATATGTATATTCTCCATGATGGTGACTAGAAAAACAACAACACATTACTTCTTTTAAAAGCACAAGAGTGCGATAAGGCATCATTATATACCATCGACTAGAAAATAAAATCAAACGCACCTTTCGAGAGTTGCAACATCTCTCAATAATGCAAAATTATATAATTGAAATAATGTTATTGAACTACTATATAAAACGTCCCTTTCGGTAAAATACGTTAAAAATTCCAACAAACGAAGAAAATGTCCACTGCAATGAAATGTGAAGAAAATACTCCCTTTCGGATTTAAATATATCTTTAGTCTACACGAACATTCTGTACAAGCTCTTAAAACATTGAAGAGGTGTCGTGACATTTGAAGTTCTCCATCATCCCTACCTTGACCCCAAGTCAACGTAAGCATCTACCTGTAAGTTCTTACCTCCACCGCGAGGGTTGACTGAGACAAATGAGTCGCGACATGATCACTGACGTCAAGGTCGTCGCTGGAACAGAGCACAACTCGAACAGAGGTCGTCCGTCTTTTCTAGTCACCGCGAGGGAGAGGGAGAAGTGATGAGAAATCAGTGAGGAAATTACTCATTTTCATGGTGTCGAAAATTCACACAGTGAAATGATAAATGATTGTTGTAAACCGCAATAGCACTTTTTTGAAGAGGAAAAGTAAGGAGTAACAGTTTTAATGGGGTTTAAATTGAAAACATTTATCTCATTGATAACATTGATGATTCGCATAATAAAATGAATAGATGATGCTCTAATCCTTGTATGGTGCTCTGGGCTACACAATTTCGAAGACTGGAGAACCATGTTTCAGTAGTACTTTAATCTATAATGATATATCAATAGCTGCGTAATTCCCTTTTACTTTAAATCTGTTTTGAAAGTAGTAGATCATAAAAGTGTTGGATCAGTACATACATATTATTTGAAACTTTTTCAGCCACATGCTCATATTTGAAGAGAAAGAGAATGGGTGTAACGTACAGAGTTAAAAATGTTAAAAACTTTAAACAAAAGAATAATTTATAATATAATTTCGGTTGAACAATTAAATTAATAAGTATATATTATGCCTTCGTTCATAGTTGTTTCTTTTTTCAGTCCCAAATTAGAGAGAGCTTCAATTTGGTTTTAAAAAACTGTGTAACAGTCCATTTCTATCATTATGAAACCATTCAATATGATAATTAAAAGACAAGAAAGTTTTCGAATTTGTTTCTATTGGCAAAAACGAAATAAATGAATTGTTCCATGTTAGCAAAGACGAAAATGGAAAATGAAAATGTTCTTTCTTTATTCGCAAGTATTTCAGGTGTTTCAAACAGGCGACTAATTTTCTATTGTAATTCTATTGTTTCCTCAGACAAGACTTCAGCCATAATGTCCAAAAATAGCAATTTTTTACATATTATTTTCGTATTTCTTAAACTGTTTCATTATTTGATATTGTTTTTTATTTCACTCAGAAGTGTCATTGCAAGTACACCGTTCCTTTTGCTTAAAGTTAAATTCGGTTTGGAATGAATACCCTTTGTCTTTCCTGGTGTAAAATGTTTGAGAAGTAGAAACGATTTGTATTGCTAATACTTTAATTTTATAATGATTGTTTGGTTTTGACCAGTTTATCATGTTTAAACAGTCTTGAAAACTTACCCATAAGAATCCAAACACCTTTCACTTGAAGAGGTCCATTCAGATTTATTTCCTGGTCCAAATATGCTTTGCAAATAAGTTCAACGGCTTCAAAAATAACTATGGACATATCTTTCCTGAATCTATAAACTTTGCACGAATACATGTCAATATTGGGGTAAATGTGCACAAGTTTTGCACATTTCTTTCACACCTCATTTTCAATGCTTTAATTAGAAAAAATACCTTTAAGCAACTTAATAAAACGAGTAACTCTACAAATGCATAAAACTCCATGTATAAAATTTACCACAAAATTCATCTGTTTACCCGCGTTTTTTTAATTATCCCTGAGACAACAGAGTAATTGTAAATAACAAATTCTCTCCTAACATTAAGAATGGAACGAGTGACGGTATGGGCATTCGCCATTGTATTTGTAGAAACTTTCAATTGTATTTTGACCCCTGTAATAATAATAATAATAAATGTTTTGTAAAAAAGCAGTTACAAACTGCATATGACCACGTGAAGGACAAGAAACTAATTTAGTCTCCGGAAGAAAGCAATTTCGATCAAGGACCGCAAGACAGAGACTTGTGTACTTTGATACAAATTCTGTAAAACCCTGACTGATAGTTATAATGATCATCAGGACGTTCTAAAAACCAGAAAACACGCATTTAATTTTATCTATATACATTTTATTTGTTATTTAACCTATAAATAACCATGTATTAAAACTCACGGCAATCACATTGAACGTATTACATAAAAATATCAAACCAAAGCGTATAAGAACAAGGAGTGTTAAAAGCAATACATTCCACAAACGTTTATTTTGCCAGAAATCTTTACAACGTTTTAGATGCCTTCTTTTTCACAAATTGGAGAAGGTAAGATTGCACCGACATTGACTGCCATCTTTTAAAAATATTTATTGCACTCCTCTGTCCTTCTTATCAAACCACTATTATATCTTTGGAGATCAGTGATCTTTAAGTATATGTAAGTGTGACCACTTAGAAAACCTACATACCTACCGAAAAATAAAAAAATAATAAATGGTATATAGTTATTTGAATATATAACAGAAGTTAATTCAGAAGCAGACATCCATGTCATGACAAAATTGTACGAAACGAATAGCAAATAACTATGTTTACAATTACCCCGACCGCAGAAAATTGTGGGGTAAGTAGGGTCTACAAATTGGTAGGTGATAACGCCAATAATTTTCTGTTACCTTAATACATAACTGACAATAATAAATTACAAAAATACAATACATTTCATTAATTTCCCCACTGTAGTGTAATAAACACAGTGTAGCAACTTTGAATTCCAATATTCTGGATTACTCATTTACCAGAAGGCAGTATTCCAATCAACTGTTGGATTCAAAAGTACGAAATTGTTGTATTTCATCCATCGTATCAATGGCTTCTAGTTTTGATCAACTTCTTAATTTATTTGATTTACACAGCGGCGCACAGATGACTTCTTTACATTTACCCTTTCTTTACAACTAGCCCGTCTGACCCTTGATAAACACCTAATATACACAATTTGAAACATTTCTGAGATTAGCTTACCATTATTTTCGTAACATTAAGCACTTCCAATATTGTGTGAAATTATTAAATAACTGAAACTCACAGAAAAGTAGTAGCTATCACCCAGGAATTGCCAGAATAAATACAAAAAATACAAAACAAAATAACAAACAAAAGTTAAAGGAGTAAAAATATCCCAAGTCTTCAATTAAAAAAATGTAAGAATAATATTCATTCAAATGATTCACTTTTCACGAAAACTTATAAATTTTATAATTATTTTATGACAATACATACACTTCACACAAAATAAAGCACAAATTAGACGGTTCTGAAATTATTTTAAGCAAAGCTACGTCTTTTAAAGTGTATAAATGACATTGTGAAATGACACAATAAAAATAATATCAGGTGAAAAAGACTTTCTTATACATTTTTTCAGAAGAAAATTTAAATTCGAATCGACTCCAACCCCAGATACAAGGTGAAGGGAGGAGATAGCAGATGAGATACTACGGAGATAGCGTGTTGAGTTTAGACGCAAACAGCACAAAACTGACGGAATACTTCTTTTTCGGTGGATTGAGTTGTACTTCTTCATGTTTCTGCATGATGAATGCAAACCGAGAAGATATTCGTTTGCCTCACGCACTGGTCAGGTGCAGATGTACAGCGTAACAAGGTCTTCCATTAACCAATNCACTGGTGAGGTGCAGATGTACAGTGTAACAAGGTCTTCCATTAACCAATGGAATACAGCAGAAGTTCACGAGTCAAAGCTCATACTAACCGTACGAACGGAAAACTTGATGAAATGAAATTACCTGCAATTGAATTTCATTAGAGTGATCAGTCAATTCGTGTGACTAATGAAAGTAAATACAATTCAACGTAATCATAGTTATAATTTAATTGCATGTCTATGTGACATCGGGTGGATGGTATTGATAGTTCATTTAAAAGCTTCAAAAGCTTTTAGGTACGAGTATATGAGTATAGTGAACTCGGGTAATGTGTTAGAGAAAATTATTTCAAAAATTAAATTTCTTTTTGCTTTATTAAGTACTTGTATCATGACAAATGTGATAAATTAATACCTTCTCGATTATTTATTTATTCACATATTCATGTACTCGTAAATATATCCTTCTTCATCAATGCCGTGCCCAACTACCGGACCCTTGTTAGTTTCTGTACTTGTTAAGTTTGTTTCATCTAGTTTTATTCATTCCTTTTCACTGTGACGTTTTACTTGAGTTGATATTTATTTGGCCTTTTGAAAAGTTTCAGTAGACTTGTTCACTTTATTCATTAGTGATTATGGTTTGATCACCTAGTCAAACTAAAACTTACGCAAAATATAAAGTTAATTCAGAATACACGGCTACACCGTTTCTCCCTAACGACAGTACCCATTGCATTTCGTTTACATATTATTCTTAAGTGACCCACAAATGTTAATTTTGAGAAGAAAGTAACAAAAGTTGATTTAGGAATTCATAATTATCTGAATAAGAAAAAGAATTTGTTCTAAAAGATATAAATAAATAAATAAATAAATAAATGTATTGTCAAAAAAGTAAAACCTGTGCATGACCACACTGAGGACAATAAACTAATTTACTCTCCTGAAGCAAGCAAGGGACCATCACATTAATTTCGATCAAGGACCCTAAGCAAGAAGCGGTTTTAACATCTCAGCACACTCCTAATATAAGAATGGTTCGGTACATGTTATAATATTAATAGAATACCAACAAATTTGTTTAAAAAACACAAAAGAGTTATTTCAGAAGCAAGCATTATTATCAAACAATAGATTTGGAAAATTTTTATTTATAAAATATTAAAATAATAGTCAATTCGAGATTTAGAAATAATGATATTCAATTAAATAGCGATAAATCTCTGTAACATTCCCTCCGTAACAAATTATTCAGTGAATGCATTATATCTCTTACTACATGACTGTGGTGAATTGAAATGTAGTAGTAAAGGAGAGCGATAATACAACATGGCTATCCACATAGGTTTTGAGGCATACCAACAAAGTTAATTGCCTGGAAAAGCGAAATTACAGATGAAACAAAGCATTCAAAAATTATTTGCCAGATATAATTAATTAAATGTTCAATTGAATGCGCGGGATGAAATACATTTAATCATTCTAAATCTGTCTGGATGGTGAGAAATTTATGAAGTATGAACATTTTGTGTTAAGTAAATTGTTTCAAAATTATACATTTTAAAATTTCCTTTTCTCGTTCCGTGAAGTAGACATTTCATAATATCATTACTAGACATTTTTTCCGAAATTAATACCGTTCCATTTATTCACTTCTCAAATAAAATGACAATGTGAGATCTCTGCTTCATCACAATTTACCTCTATTCTGCGTTTCATCTAAACAGAGAAAAAAAACATTTGTAAAACATTTGTACTACATAAGTTAATTATTTCTTGCTTCCGTGCAGAAAAACGGTATAAATGGAGTATAATATATTACATCTATTATATTTTTTGTGTAAACCTAAAAAATGTACTTTTAGCTAAACAAGAACGCGGTTGGAATTTGTCGACTACAAATATTCTTCTCATTGACTCTCGGCACGGGCTGGACATGCCGACCGGAGGTACCCATATTTCGGAGAAACGGATTTATCCTTAGTATGTATTCAATTCTCGCAATTCGGAAAAACACTGAATAAAGACTCTGGAGATATTAAAATAATAATGATCAACCTCAGAAATTTAGAAGTGTATGTTCTGTAAAATAATGTTTTGTTATATACATTGAAAGATTCAATATTCCAAGTAAAGGATATACGGATCACTCCAATAAAAACTAATATTAAGTTTCTTGATGTTCCAAAGTTGAAGAAGCTGACGTTTCGACTGCATTTGCTGTACGTCGGTTCCTTGATTGCTCTTCGACTCATGACACGGAAGACACACGAAAGCCAAGATACCGGTCGCGGACACAGGCCGCGAGAGCCCACGATTTCATGAAGTTTACTGTTTATTAAGAAACCCCAAAACGGATTTATTTGATATGAAACAAATGAATCTGGAGTGTGCCCCATTCAACTTTCCAATTATAATTTGTAATAAAAACTCGTGGCATTAAACACCCTACATAACACTAAAATATAAAGAAAACAAAAACAAAAAAATCGTAATATATTATATATATGGAAAAGACATATTTAAAAGATTTTTTGTGTGGGGCTTTAGGGCTCGTCAACATTTTTTTAAAAGATCAATCATTTAAAAAATATTTTTCATTAATTTACCAAATACATTACATGGTACACTCCTAAATATAACAATTGCAAATAAAGAATAGATTGCATGAATTATCTTCCACAAAATAATCTTTGCAAAAGCCTTATAGGCAAAATAAAAAAACTCCTCCTTTTCTGCGTTATAAATTTTCGCTATATCGAAAACTGTGCAACGTACAGGAATGTGATCTGTATGCAGAATTAACTGAACAATCAAAATACTTCTTTGCATATTTTACAAATTTTGAATTAAAAAAAAAGTGGGGCGCAGTGTGTAAATGAAGTTGGAATGAGTGGTCCAGAAATAGTCTTATCTTCCCAACGCATTCAATGTCAATCTGAAGTTTGATTTCAATACAGCAATTTGTTCTTGAGTTATCGGAAGATTTCTTTAACATACACACACACATACATTGAACATCGCCAAAATTTGAAAATAGAGTCTCCTGGAGTCAATTCGCAAAGATCCGAAGACATCTGAAATTTTTTTTTCGACCGATTACAATACTTTCCTTTCACATTCTGTGGAATTAAAAAGTAAAAATTGAATGTGAACATCAAATACATTGTAACATTCTCTTAGTTTAGTTGTCATTATCCTCATCCGGGAGGTTGAAGATGGATGAGATACTGCAGTAATGAGTTTTGGCTGGGGAACTACTTGGGTGTCGGATTTTATTGGCAAATGATGATACATGAATAGCGTAATGGCAAATGAAAATGAATGACTGCAGAGGTGGAATGAAAGGAAGAGGGAACGCTAATGCCCTAAAAACCTGTTGATTACCCACCCGCTATGTCAACCTGAGCAAAGTCCACTTCGATCATCCGAGGTTCGTACCACAGTCACCAGAGGAAGAAGGGCACTATCCCGTGGTGTTAAGTGAAAGAGCCTGCAAACACGTTCAGTCGTGTGCCTCTAGGTCTTAATAACTTCTGTAACTTATTGCATTTGATCTGTATTATGCTGTATGACCTTGTCCAATCTTCTATATAGGCAAACCTTACTGCAGCCTTACTTAATAGGCAAAGTACATGGTGTGCTCTGCTGTGTCTTTCGTTTGACAGTGGATCGGACGGATGGCTGTAGACCGATCAACCTTTTATAAGAGACTGGAAAAATGTATTAACATCTCGTTTTCTCGCGGAGATAAATCTAAAGTTACTTCGAGAAGAATAGTCTAGTTTTTTCGGTTGACATGTACCTCCGGCGGCAACTCCTCATGCTACGACACTTTTGCCACATGCTAACTTTACTCGACAATCTGGGGCACAATACAGTATTTCATCCTTCTTCTTCCTTCCGTTTCTGCAACAACAGACTGAGAGCAACCAAACCTTTTGGATATTGCTGTATACAATTTACAAAAACCTTGATTATACGCACACCTAGTGTCTTAAATCAAGGTTTTTAGTAAGACTCCTCCTTGGGATTTGCTCAAGCCGAAGATTAATTTCGTAGCAAAGACTCCAAAAATAATGAAGACAGTATCCGCACAAGCCGATTTCACTGACGTGTCTACGACAACGTCGTGCACTTGCCAGTGCAAATGCGGAAAGAAAGATGTTCAAGCCGTTCCCGTTAAGCTTAAAAACCCACCTACTACAAAGAAAATATCAAGTAAACCCACAAACGGTAACAACCAAGACAAAGCAAAGTTCTAGGGCTAAACCCCTGAACCTTGTAGAATTATTGAAAACAGCATTGTCAAAAAAGTAGCAAAGACGTAAATTGAACGTCTTTGCACTCGCTTCCTCCTAGTCAGTTTGTACATTGTCCGACGGTGACGCGGAACTGCACCTTAACGACCCTGACCCCGGAGGTTCCAAAAAGTAAAGACTTCCATGCTTCAGTGGAACCTTAATGGCTATAGAACTCAACGTGAAGATTTACAACTCTTAGCGCGTCGTAATCCGATCTGTATTTACCAAGAGGCAAACCTTTTACCAGAAATCTCACCCTCTCTGCGAGGATACAGCAGTTTCAGATATAAACAAACCACGGGAGAACCAAACTCAAATCCAGGCTAATGCACACAGGCTAATTCACAGCGTACGAGCTATGACCATGAGTTCTATATATCTTCCTCCGACACGAGATTTCTCGGAGACTTCCCTCAGGGATTTAATTCATCAACTTCCTCGACCATTCCTCCTCCTTGGAGATTTCTACGTCTACAGTGTATTGTGAGGCTCGCCGAGCGATTGCCCCAGGGGCCGACTGCTGAATTGTCTCTTTGAGCGAGAAGACTTATGTCTAATGAACACCGGGGAGAAGACCCACTATGCATTTGCCACGGGGTTATGGACTGCTATAGACGTGTCATTTTGCTCTCCTGAAGTTGCTGATATCTTTCAATGCAAGGTAGAAGAGGATCTGCATGGTAGCGACCATCATCCTATCTGGTTGTCCTTGCGAATGTCCCCAAATGAAAGCCACAGAAATGGATTATCAGAAAGGTTTACTGTACACAATACCGTTCTTTGTCTGACTTCAGAGAAACGAGTAGTGTCCAAGAGAGAGTCGACAATCTGACCCAGGTGAATCCATTCCGAAAACGTCTATGTTTTTGCGTAGACCTCATGTCCCCTGGTGAACGACGCATGTCGGTCCGCCATTCAGGGAGGCAAAGAGCATTGCGGAAATTGAAAGAAAGTCCATCTCCGGAGAACCTCGCTGAATATCTGATTGCTAGAGCGAAAGCGCGGAGAACTATAAAAAAATCCAGATCCACCTCCTGGAAAGAGTTTCTAAGCACCATTAAGAGAACAGCAACGTCCACTAAAGTATGTAGAGTGAATTCGAAAGATATCTGGAAGTTTATCTCGAGTCCCAATATCTGGATATAATTATCAGTGTCAGGTTCTCACCAACAACAGAGAAATGGCAACAGTGATGACTGAATACTTTGCTGACCTAACATCTACTGCAAACTACATCCTGATTTCGCGAGAAAAAGGGAAATAGCTCGAAGAACCTCACCTCGGCCTGGGGAACAACGTTTTAAAATTCTATCCTTGTGTAAAATTCTTAGGTCTAATCTTTGATCACAGACTGAATTGAATTGAACATCTGACAGACAAGCGCGAGAACATTAAAGTCTCTGAATTTATAGAAGTGCTTGAGTAGCAGGGAATGGGGCGCTAATCGCTCCACCTTCCTCCAGTTTTATCGAACATTCATAAGATCTCGGCTCGATTATGGCTGCGTTGTATATAGCTCTGCTCGTGCAAGCTATTTAAAGAAGTTGGATAGTGTCCATCATGCAGGTATCCGACTAGTCACGGGAGCCTACCGTACTAGTCTCATTCCAAGTTTGTATGCGGAGAGTGGCGAACCATTTCTTTACCTCCGGCGGCAACTCCTCAGGCTTCGACACTTTTGCCACGTGTTAACTTTACCCGACAATCTGGTACACAACGCAGTATTTCATCCTTCCTCTTCTTCCATCCGTTTCTACAACAACACACTGAGAGCAACCAAACCATTTGGATATCGCTCCAAAAAAATTTGGAAGCCTTGAATATACGCACACCTAATGTCTTACATCAAGGTTTTAGTAAATCTCCCCCTTGGGCTTTGCACAAGCCGAAGATTAATTTCTATGTTCTGCATCATGACAAGAAAAGAACACTCCAGCCGCGATGATGAGGGTATACTTTCACCTAATCCTCGACAAACACCCCGTCTATATACCTGTGTTTACAGACGGGTCCAAGCAAGGTGATGGTGTCGATTACTCCGTGGTGTTTTACCATAAGACGTGTGGCTACCGTCTTGGCGACTTGTGCGGCGTTTACACCGCTGAGTGCTACGCCATATTGAGAGTACTGCGATTAACAAAATGCTCCCGCGGATCAAATTTCCTGATTTGTTCTGATTCTCTAAGTACACTTCAAGCAATCCAGACTATGTATCCAGATTATAAGCTGATCCAGAGCATCTAGGATATGATTTTCTCACTGCAAAGTGATGGAAAGAACATAATGTTTTGCTGGATTCCCGGACTCATGGGAATCAGAGGAAATGAGGAAACAGACGTTTCCGCAAAGGAGAAATTCCTCAAGAATCGCGTGAATTTCTTTANCCGAGGGAGCTGGTGAATTAAATCCCTGAGGGATGTCTCCGAGAAATCTCACGTCGGAGGAAGATATATAGAACACACGGTCATACCTCGTACGCTCTGAATTTTGACTGATATAGCCTGGATTTCAATTTGTAGGAGAACAGGTGAGCAGACGATTGTGTTTCTGACGAACACGGCAACTCCACCTATTGCTCGATTTCTCTCATGTGTCATCATATGTGCAGCTGCTGTATCCTCGCAGAGAGGATGAGTGTTCTGGTAAAAGATGTGTCTCTTGCAGACAAATACAGATCGGATTGCGACGCGCTAAGAGTTGTAACTCTTCACGTTGAGTTCTATAGCCATTAAGGTTAAGTATTGAAGCCATTACTTTTTGGAATTTCCGGGGTCAGACTCATGAATGTGCATTTCCGCGTCACCATCGGACAGTGTACAACATGACTTGGAGAAAACGAGTACACAGACGTTCCTTTTACGTCTTTGCGATTTTTTGGACATGTTGTTTTCGATGTTTTCAAAAATGCAACAAGGTCCAGGGGTTCAGCCCCATAACATTGTTTTGTCTTTATCTCTGTCTTCGTTGTTTCCGTGGTAGGTTTCGCACTACTTGACGGTATTTTTTGTAGTAGATGGACGCACTCTTCGAGGAGTTTTAAGCTTAACGGGTACAGCTCAAACATTCGGTCAATATTTACTTATGCGTGCTAAGTTTTTGCGGGAGCTCCGAAGACTTTCCTTAGCGGACGTCACCGCGTTGTCTAAAATTATACGAGAGGCCTTAGACTTCTTCCCCGAACCCTAAATGCAAACATATACGTCAGTATTCACACGTTGCAAACATTGCCGGCCGAGATCATGCGGTATGCCTCCCAGGCGCTGGAGAAGGCGTTGGGAAATAAAACGCCGAAGCAACTACTGTGTCTGCGGACGTATTTGCGGAATGATACAGTCCGCCTATGTGGTCTCCCACATTCCCGCTGCTCTCTTTGTTGAGTCTGATTCACACAAACTAAAATCAAAATTAATTTCATATTTTTTGTTAAATTTTTATAGTTTTAATGATTTTAAGTAAATATTTGTACCTAATCCAACAATAAAGTAACCTTCGCTTGCAACCTAGGGTACGAAATTCTGAAATCTGGAAATCAATTCTTTACTGAATTTACGGTAAAGATTAGAACATTTATTTTTGTATACATTTTATTCAATAGAGTTCTTTGCTTATTATAAGAGATCTCAATAATAT
>NNCF01127228.1:643850-655594 GCA_002313205.1 Laupala kohalensis
TTTTTTTAATTCATTGCTCGGACACTTTCATGTTCCCGATCGAACTAAAAGTTTTATAGATAAGTGTGGTTTTCATGGCAATGGACGATTATCGGACCAGCTTTTAAATATTTACTCCTTCTGTGGTCTTTGGCTACTGCTTATGCACCCTGGGTTATAGCAGTTATGAGTGGAAGACGCACTTCTCAGAGCTTTTTTGATCCGCTCTTCCAAGTGCTTCGTTTTCCTCTTACAGGATCATCTCCCCTTTCAAAATCCTGAGAATTCCGATAAGACCCGCCAACATGTCGTAAGCAACCACATCCAGTACGTCGATATAACTAGTAAGGAGACTTAGCTTATCAGTCCTGACAAATGACACATACCGAGTATAGTAAGACTAAGGCAACTGCTACAAGGCCTGAAGTGTTTGAGCGGGAACGTAGTCTTTGAGCGGGTGTAACTCCGAATACCAATGTTACATGTACACGAAATGGCCCAACTCCTCGGTTCAACTCTCTAAAAACAGCCTTAAGTTAAACCCACCGTCCAGGGTGGGTTTAACTGTGAGAGCCGCAGCGGTCTAACTATCTAAGCGATGTGATTGGCTAAAAATTTCGAAGTCGACACCAGCGACACGCCGCTATATTGATTGTCCAGTTGTGATTGTGTTTTGTGATTGCGTCCTTGTGAATTTGTGTTTTCGAGTATTTTTTCCTTGCATACGAGTATGAAGTATGGATCTCGGAGTGTGGAACCTGCACGATGACGAAGAGGCAGCTATAATGCTTTTCGATTTAATTGTTCCAGTACCGAGGCGTTTTCGACATCGCCCTGATTTCGCTGTGGATCTAAGCGATAGTGATTGTCAAAAGAAGTACTTTTCGATGTGCTGGAAATGCTTCTAGATGATATTTCGTCAGCTACAGAAAGGTGAGAATTTCGGTTAACGGTATTTCATATTGTTTTAGTTTTTAAAAAGTATTAGGAATAATCATTATTTCACTTCTTATTTTTTACTCGCTCAGATTCTTGTTAAGTTGTTATTAGTTTTATTGTCATATAAATACTAAATTTATGAGGATTTATTACTATTTGATGAGTGAATTACAAAGTAAGTACATGAACCTGTTACGGTTCTAGTATTGCATTGTTTTTTTTCTTCTTTATACTCTTCTCTCAAATCACTTCTTTGGTATCACTTCTCCTAATACAGGAATCACACAATTTCTCCAGAATGCAAAGTACTTATAGTTTTGAAGTACTGTGCATCTTGTGGTATGATTCTGCCTGTTGCTAATTTCATAGCCCACGGTTCTAGTTAAGGGGCATTTTAAAGGCGTACAGACAAGAAACCATGCCACGCATTTGTACATAAATAATATTTTTTTGTAAATAAAGCGCCCTATTGAAATTGAAAATTGAATTATGCGGTGTGAGTGAGCGTGGCTGGAAGAGTGATTTGGGAGGTAAGATTAATCTACGTATTTGAACAACTTTCAGTCATGTGAAAATGGCGGCGAGCCGGGAGTCGAACCCGGGATTCCTGCTTTGATCGCAGGGGTGTTAACCACTACACCACTCGTTCGCCTTCCATAACTGTACACCACTTCCACCCAGACCTAAATCCCGGAAGACCTGAGACACATACAGGAGATAAGTGAACCAGGCGGCACACTATGCTGCGTGCACTTTATTACCGGTTTCACACGTACCTACGCGTTAAGGTTCGTTGTGTACATATTACTACCGTGTATCCTACACGTGGAGAAGATTTGTGACAACTTTCTGTCAGGTGAACGGGTGGTGTAGTGGTTAACACCTCTGCAATCACAGGAGTCCCGGCACGTCGCCATTTTCACCTAACCGAAAGTTGTCACATATCTTCTCCACGTGTAGGGTACACGGAAGAAATATGTATACATACCTGAAGTTACTGACTTGATGAGTATTATAGCCTCTTTTCTCTAGATGTGTTGTTCCCTCGCAAGGCTTCATCAAAATGCCGAAATGTACAGAGGAGAGGTTCCTGGTAATTGGCAATTTCAGGAGGATTGCCAATTTTCCTAGAGTCGTTGGTGCCATAGATTGCACCCACATTAAGGTTCAGTCACCAGGTATAATAAATGTGGAATTCTAAATGTTTCGTGTTTTTATAAATTATTCTCTATGAAATTTAATATAAAACATTACCAACCTCCAGTTTTCTGTCATTGAATATGTGTCATGCATTTTCTTATTGTAGGAGGCAACAACGCAGAACTTTTCAGGAATAGAAAAGACTACTTTTCTTTGAATGTTCAAGTTGTCTGTGATGCTGAGCAGCATATCATGGACATTGTTATTTACAAGTTACTGCTGTTATCAAGTAGGTTATTTCAATTTAAATGGTACATTTTATCATTTACAGTTTTTAATGCTCAATAATTCATGAATTAGTTATAATAATTATTTTGAGCTCAAACAGAATAGATAACAATATTGAAAATTTCATGAATTGTTATCAGTAGCACCTGGTACACTACCTGAAGTTCAAGATGTACGATCATGATAATAAATTTTTACTCCTTATACATTATATCAAGAATCTCTCATCCGCACACAAAATACGGTGGAAAGGTGTTTCGGTGTGTGGAAGAGGAAGTATCCTGTTCTGGGAAGGAAAATGAATGTGTCCCTTCAGAAGAGTCGGGCAATTGTGTGCACAATATATCAGTGAATGCAAGTGAACCACCTCATGAGCACATTGTAGAGGATTTGGGAGCCATTCCGTGTCCACCACCTTGTTACCAAGGAAATGCTGGTGTAGGGAGAAGGGCGGTAAACGAACATTTTGCTCTATCATAATAGAGTTATACATATTTATTGTTTGTACTGAATCTTGGCACGATTACGTACATTATTTCTGTAGCCCCATCCTGATCCAGGTATTTCTTCGGTTTTCCGTTGGGTACTCTGGTCGAAATTGATGGGATGATTCTTTGCTTGCTTCCGGAGAGTAAATTAGCTTATTTTCCTCCACATGATCATATGCAGTTTTTAATTACTTATTTTGACAATAAATTTAATTTCATTCTTTCTTATTTTCATGTTCAAATTTAAAATTTGTGTGTTATTTGCTATTCTTTTTCCAGAAATTAAATTTTTTGTGGCAACTAAATTAAAATTAACATGCATGATGGACAGAAGAGATATTTCAAGCTTGTACACGAATTTTTCATTATTAATAGAGTTAGAGTAATGAGATATGAAAATTGCCTATATATAAAAGAAAATATTTTATCTCGTCAATGTACGTATTATATTATCAAGATAAATATAATAAAAATCTCATTTCTCTGGACATAATTCTAACAAAAACTTTGAATATTAAAATATATCGTAAAATAATTTATTTCTGTGTTTTCTTTTATAATTGGATTTGAGATTAAAATGAATAATTTAATACATTAAAAAACAGTAACAATCAGCAAATATTTTATTTATAATTATTAAATAAGTTATTTTAATGTTATTATATTATTTACTTATTAAAATAACTTATTTAATAATTAGAAATGAAATATTTGCTGATTGTTACTCTGTTATTATTATTATTTTTTGTTTTGCTTATGTTTGTGTCAGTCAGTGCACACACAGGTACTCTCTGGGACAATGAAGATGATATCTGATATTTAAAATATATTCAAAACATTGGATAAATAACTAATAACGGTTCTACATTAATTTTATAAACACTATATTAGCACCGTTCCAATGGACTGAAATATCATGTCTAATATCAGTAACGTTTACGCGAATTTTCACGCTCTCAAACTTTCCCATAAGCGTCAGTAATTTCTTTCTATTCTTCCCCCTATACATGGCCTCATTGATACAAATTTATTGGAAAATTTTATTTGACATTTTCAGAGACGTAAAATTACCCGCGTATTACATTGTCTACACAAACAATCGTTAAAATGTAAGAAATAGACTTAAGAACTTTCTTATTCAAAGTCTTCACCAAAGCTAGTGCTTTCTACCGGCTGGACAGAACACGTGAGGTTTGCTTCCTGGGCTATTTTATAAACTTATTGTTCCGCACACGTCAGTTGGTTAGAATAGACGAGAATTCATTTATTTAAACAATTTCTAGATATATAAAACTAGGCTTCCGCGACAGGAGTCAACTACCTGTTGTATCTACTAAGACGCGGTTTGTCCCGACAGACAATATCTAGATATGTATAAAATGCTTGTAACGAACAATGTTCAAATGTATGTATCTATTCCCAATAAATTATTATCGATAATGTTCCTTCACAGAAATCAGATACGTTTTTGTTCCATGAAGGAGGTGAATGTTAGTACTAAAAATTACGCAGAAAATAATGGTAGTAATATCATGTAAAATGAGATTCTGTCATTTTCAGGTGCGGGTTCTTCAAGAAAACAAATTTAAGTCTGATAACGTCAGTCAACAGCAGTTGGCGAAATTACATGTTCAATTTAAAAACGATTCTGATTCTGACAGTTCACCATTAACACGGAACATAAATGGAAAACAATTTTATACTTCCTCTCAGCGACGTATCTTCATATTTCATACGGCACAGCATTTCATAATATGTTCGTGGATATTAAACATGTGGTAAAGGGTATAACGTACAAGGGACACTGACAGTCAAATAACTAGAGTAATACTTAATTTTTTGTCTTCCTATTAATACGAATACACTTGAGTTACCAAATTTCACTTTAGTAACAGAAACTATAAACGTTACTGATTTCGCGTGTTCTTCTGTCTAAGAAGCAAACTTTTCTTGATAGTGTGGTCAGTAATTTTATTATAAAACTATTATTAATTTATTCGTACAAAAAAGTGACTACTGGAACTCTATTTCAACAAAATATAGACAATCAACGAAACTTTATATTTATCGGAAGGAGTGTTTACTTAAATATTTAAGAGAGCTAAAGTGAAACCTGTACACAAGAAAGAAAACATACATAATATTGGAAATTACCGACGAATATCTCCACTACCTACTTTCTCAAAAATCAGGAAAAGTCTCGTTCACGAACACAATACTCGTAATAGTAATAATATTCATCGCCCTAGAGTGTCAACCACTCTTTGCCAAAAAAGACCGTATCATTCGGGAATCGTCCTATATAATTCCCTGTCCAAGAATATAAAAAATATTATGAAATTGAATATCTTCATATCCGCGGTTAAAAACTACCTTCTGCACTAGTGCTTCTACAATGTAAAAGAATTTATTGATTTCAATAAAAGTTAAATCCGTCTTGTACTTTATCACGCCATTGCTGTAGTGCTTTTTAATTAACTTACATCAATTTTTAAAAATATTATTTTCTTGCATGATTGTTTTATCTTATGATTTATATTAATTTAGTTTTATGTGTACTCAACTTTGGCACCGTTGTGTACATTAATTCTGTAGCCCCATCCTGACCCGGGTTTTTCTCCGTTTTTCCTTCGGGTAGAGGCGGATTTCTTATACGTGTTATCTAGGCTTTGCCTAGGGACGTGTTTATTAAAACAATAAATAGTGAATTTAGTTTTATTTCAATTCTTAAGATTTTTAAACACTTTACTCAGAATAATCGATAGCTCGATAATAATTTGTGCATATAAAATAAATTTTTTACGTTAAATTACAAACATATTGACATTCTATTAGTATTAGAACTCGCAGCTAACTTTTCATCTTATCTAGGAATTTTTGCTGAAATTTTTGAATCCATCTCTGGCTTAGGGCCCTTGATCGGAATTGATGGGATGGTCTCTTGCTTGCTTCCGGAGAGTAAATTAGTTCATTGTCCTCCACGTGTTCATACGCAGTTCGTACTGTTTTTGAAAAATTTATTTAAAATTTAAACACTCTGATGCTGATTTATACTTAAAACGAGAAAATACACGAAACATTCATCATTTTTTAAAGGAATTTAAACCACAAAGATATAGATTATTTTCTATCCCTTCTTACCAACAACAGAAACAGCTAATATGTGATTTTAAAAATGCGTTGCGTTAAAATTTTGCGTTTTTATTAGACAAAGAAGTGAAAACACTTTCTGTTCTATTATTGAAATGCAGCACTGGTTCAATTTATTCTTTAAAATATCATCAGACGAAACTTAGGATAAGCAAATGTCTTATGCCAGTGTATTCTTTTTGTAGGGCTGTGCAAATGACCGAAGGCAATCATCTAAATTATATTTGAATTATCTAAACTATGTTTCAAGTAACTTAAGTTACAATGAGAGGTAACGCCAAGACGTACAGTTTCTAATATGAAAGAGTGCCTCGCCTAAAAACATATGTATTTGTGCTGAGCGTAGCTAGTTGGCGACGCGTAGGGGTTGGCCTTCGCGCTGGCCGATTTCCTGCACCGACGGATTTGTCATTGTGATGTCGAGGAGATTAATACATCGGCCTGCGGCTGCCCATTATCCAAGTGCGACAGAGGTCGTTTTTCCTCTCACTTTGGTTGGTTTTTCCTGACACTTCCTTGTTTGGCTTTACTTTCTACGTAAAACATGCTTCTATTTCGATTGATAAGTTCGATGCTTTTGGTGCGAGTTGCAGTTGGTGGAGTTAATTCTTTAAAACATATTATACTTCATTATAACCTATTTTTATTTTTACAAATTACACCAAACACATTGTACCTCATATTTCCTCCTACAAAGGAACATCCGCCCACAAAAATGAACCTTATAATAGATTCTGTCCGAGCAACTGTCCAATTTCAAAAATTCATTACCTAGCACGTCAGATCCATGGAATTGCTTTGCGTCCCACCTAATTTATCGTATCTCTTCTGGAAGAGAATTGATCTTGGCAAACATAGTTTTTTTTCTTATCTCCCTTGTAAATTCTTTCTGATATAATGTCGTAATACAGGCAGTATTATGAAACTTGTTTAGGCCTGACCTCTGCGTCACATTTCACTGTCCCCATCGAAATCGGTCACACCGAACACGGTGTCGCCGCACAAGATAAGGACGGTATATATAATTTTTTCCCCTTATAACTTCCAAAATATTAGAGATATGCAATGTATACTTTCATAGCGTTAATCTACACGTGCATACGAATTCATTTATACCATTTTTAGCCATTTTTATTTTTTGAGAAAAATCTTAAATATTGATAAATTTCGAGAAACTCGATTATATTATAAATATACAGGTCAAATATGATCCTTCATATAGTTTTTATTAAAAAATGCCCATTATTTAATATTTTTCAGACGTATCGCAGAAAAATATCGCGCGATTTCGGGCAAAATATCTTTCCCCGCTCTCTGTACTATACGAAAATGTATTTTTCGTATAAAATTTTTCAAATTTAAGGGAAACTCGTCTTAGTACTGCCCTAGACATGGTGCATGGTGCTGTGAGAATATAGGACAGCGAAGAACTTGAAATATTTTTTTCAGAGTGCACGTTATTCCTAATAACTTCATAACTCTTTAAGATATCAATTTCTGCTTTCTCAGTGTAAGTTATTTGGGAAAGTCTTGTATTCGTCGTTACTCTGGCACATGTGTTATTCCGAAAGGACTAAGGTGACCTTGGTTCTATAACTGCAGGAGATGTTAGTACAGACCCCATACCTGCTCTCCAACGTGATACTAAATCCCCTAAGCATTGAGGTTAAAAAGGGCGTTGTTCATGCCATTTTATATTTTTCTCGTTATTAACATCTGAAAAACTTCTTCTTCTTCTTCTCTTTCTTCTTCTTCTTCTCTTTCTTCTTCTTCTTCTCTTTCTTCTTTATCTTTCCGTTTGTGCCTTACAGCGTCGGGATAGTCATTTTCTATATTCTCTTTTCTCCTGAGCATTGCGCCTGACTTCCTGAAGAGTTGTTCGCGCACAACTCTGTCATGTGTTACTACCATGTTCTCCTTAGTCGTCTCTCCTTTTGCCCTCAAAAACACAATTTAGCAAAAAAGTTTCATTATAAAAATCATTCAGCTCTGAAGTCTGTACCATATTTCGTTTCTCACGATCAAAAGGAAAGCCTGAAATATACGTTTCCCTGTTTCGATCTTCACGTATAATTTCGTTGGGGTACATCTAATATCACACTATGTCAGGAGATGCTACTTCTTCCCCCAATATTGCAGAAGAGTCCTCTGGAGGTCAAAGGATGTTTTTCATACCAAACTTATACCTTATATTTTTCTCGTTAATACCATTTCAGCAAAACAATTTAGCAAAATGAATTATGTTATCAAAATCTTTCACCTCTGAAGTGTGTCATATGCGGTCTCCCCCAATGAAATCAGTCACACCATTCACATGTTAGTATGGAAAAATGAAAGTTTCCTCTTCATGTGTTTTTCAAGCGTTTTCCTCGTGTAGCTACGTCGGGGAACACCCGACCTGAGTCAAACTGCGTCAGGAGATGTTAGTTGGGTCCCTACTCCTACCCTCTAATTAAAACAGAATGTTCCGGAGCATTCATGCCTTAGGGGCAACGTTATTCTTTTTCAGTTCTAGGGAATCGAAATAGACTGCGGTAATATTAGCTGAGTCGGTTCATCTACTCAATATCGATATGTGTATTCATCGCTACATGAAACCTATTTTATGTTCTCACATGCTTCTCTAGGGATTGCATTCTTTACAGCAGCGTATTCCTTGCATATAGCCGTTCTGAAATACAAATACGGTTTTTATTAACAATTTGAAGCCACTGCTTCCAAATCAACCGACTTCTTGCAAGCTGTCTTATTTAGCATATATTTACCACATTCGCGTGCAATGTGGATCCCATTTACCCTTCAGTTTTCTTATAAATTTACATCTTAAAGTACCCCCATGCTTTAACATAGGATACCTTTGCGTCTCATATATTTCGGATATCCTGGATCCAAATTCACACAAATTTAATTCACTATCTTCCTAAATACTGGTCATCTATCCCTATTAAAAGCCAAACTCACCTGCATATTAGCATTCTAAATATCACTCACCCATGGAAACATCGCACATATTCATGTAACGTTCTTTCACATTAAGTTATATCGGTCCCTATGGGTTGATTTGAGACACATTTTCGCCCACATGCAACTATGATCTTCTACTTTATTTGTATACTAGAAAGATAGGTCACAAATGTCCAGAAGTACATAAATTAGGACCTAATTTTACCAGCACTTTGACTTCACTGTTATTATCACCTGTACATTCTAGTTTAGGGCATACATTCTTGTTTAGTTTGTAAATTTATATTTATTTCTCGGAAACTATATTTTTTTTAATTCTTGCAATTTTCGTCCACATCGTCCTTTTCTCGTAAACGTTTTGAAAAACAAGTACATCCATTTCAGTTTACCGGGTCTCCGTCTTAACATCACGTTTCAAGTGATCTAAATACAACGAATTACTGTACTCCTAGTCGGACCTGCCTCATGTGAAGAATCAAAAGAAACGTTCCTCACAACGAACAATTCTCACCTCACCTTTTATTTAATTTCCATTCCCTGCGACTTTGCAGGATAGAGATGGATCTGCAAAGGTTAAGGGATCCCCTGATAGAAAATGAGGGAATAGTAAAGAGTTCCCCGATGTAGTAAAGAAACATCCCCATAGTGAGAAAAGTGGGTTGTGTTCAGGCTAACAACCTCTTCATGGAATAAGATAGTGGAAAAGAAATCAACCCAAAAGAGATCAACAGAGACAAGGAGGAGGACGCATTTAATGAGAGTATTATTATTTAAATTTATGTTTTCAATAGTATATATAAACTTTGATATTCTTGGGTTGTTAAACATTTATGAGCAAGAGCTTGGCAGTTTGAGAGATGTAATATAAAATCCACGATGCGACTGCGTCCTAGTGGTTGGCCAAGACGTTGCAACTCGAAAGTGACAAAATCTGAGGAAGGTATGAAATAAATTGGAAGAAAATTATAAGAACCCTGAATTGACTCAGTTATGGACAAGGGTAAACAAATTGAAACGTAGATAAATGTTTAACATTATGGAAAATAAAAATTACTAGAATATTTGACAGGAATATTGGGGAAAGACCTTCCACAAAGGAGCCTGAGTGAAAGAACGCTTGACTGGAGATAAATTGGAGGTGAATGGGGGAAGAAATGATCCATGGAATGAAGTGTGAGTAAGGGAGAGAGGATGGTGTGGCAAGCGGGATGTGTGTTTGCCGAACGCAGCGCGGAGCCGACAAAGATTGCGGTTGTGAGTGCGCTTCTGTGGAATTGGTTCCATCACCCAACCCTTCTTCTCCCATCGACAAGAGATTTCCTTCGCATCTCAAGAACAAGTTTCTTTTCTCTCGTTACAGTTTTGTTGCGTCGATTGAAGTTCGCAGAGATGTTTGGAAAATGAGAAACCTGTGACGATGTTTTATAAACAAGAAACTACTTTATGTTGTTCATGCATTTGTGAAATAATACAGGTATTCACTACTACTACTACTACTACTATTTATTCAGAATGACACAGAAATCCCAACACGAAAAGTTGTCTAATGTGCTTTATTAGGGGAATTGAGAAAGTAATATAGGTGTTCAAAGTTCAACAACAAATTACAACATATGTTTATATTTCGACCTATTAGCAGCGATACAGTAACCACTATAGAGTAAAATATAAAAAAACATGTTTTAGTTATTTAAATTAGAAAAGTTGAAGTACAAAAAGCAAGTTGATATCTCAATCAGTTAGTGAGATACATAAAAAAGCAACAATTAAAAATTAGTCAAACTGGGAAATGGGGGCGGATTTTCAAAATCTCAAGTAGACAGTGTTCTACTTAGAGCTTTGGAGATCATTTGAGTAAATTTTCATCATGCTAGGATTAAGACTGTTTCCTATATTCAATGATCAAAATGAAAACTTGGAAATGAAAAACGCATAAATTTGAAAAGTAATTGAAATGGGGAAGGTGGTTTTATTTCGAAATTTCAAGTAGACAGTGCTCTTTCTTCAGTTCTCAAGCTGAAATTTTCATCGTGTTTGCATTAAAACAATAGATTTGTATAAAAGACGTACAAACATACTGTGCCCCGAACTGACCTGCCTTACTCGCGCACTTCTCCGTACTAGCTCATATTAAGATCAGCAAGTCGATCGCTCACACTCCTAGCACCTACGAACACTTCTACGAGTATTTCAATGTTATAAATGCTGTGATGTGAAGCATCTACTATTATCCTTATACTCGTCACATAAATAAAAAGTTGAGCGTCATCAACCTGAATGATTATTTTTACACTTACAGGCTTAAAATAAATTAATGAAAGGGATCAACAGTTTTTTGGAACAACAAACGACAATTTATTACAAAAACACAAATACTTATATTGGCAACACAACCCTTACATTGACCAATAATTACCACTTTGCAAATTAGTTAACTTTTTCATTACAAACATCTTCGACTCTAATTACTGTATTTTCTCGTACTACAATCCTTCATAATACCTTTACGTCTTGATGTTGAAGCGTTGAACTCGTACCAGGATGTTCGGACTTCTTCGGAAACCGTTCATACTAGTGACGCCTCGATTCAACTGACCCTCAGTAATTATGAAGAATGATGAAATAAAGTTTTCTTCATCATATTACTCGGAAGAAAGTTCAATATACAACAAGTTGTTCTCACAACTACTTTCCCAATAGAATCACATACCATCGTATTGAGATGTTAATATCTCGCGTTCTCGTAACAGACTGAGAACAAGAACTTATCAACCCGCGTTCTTCTAGAAAAGTCCC
>NNCF01127228.1:655677-667148 GCA_002313205.1 Laupala kohalensis
TAGCCATACGCTCTGACCACCAGGGAGGAATATATACGTCACTCGCGCGTATTTGAAGCCAAATATGAGATGTCTCAATACAGACTCACACCGCCCGAGACATTATCCCTCTTCACTATATATAGAGACTGGTTATTCTGTATCTCTGTTGATATTCGCTCAAATTCAATAAATGTTATGTCTTTGTATTTGTCTTCTCGCGTGGTTTGAAGTAAAAGTATGAATACACGGGAAGTATTTCTCAGCCGGTGTTATGAGAAATCAGCTGTCATAAAACTGGGTAATGGTTACACGACAACTGATAAGTTGCAGTGTTTGCACTGACGAGAGCTATGGCAGTTCTCGCGAAACGTCACTTTCGTCAGTGAACGTTTCTCGCTGGTGTCACGCACGGCGATCGCCAGTGAACGCTGCCCGCTACAGATACGCATGGACTAAATCGGAAACGGGAAGAGGAATTCAATAAGAAAAACCGGGGAAGGACAAGAAAATGGAGTAGAAGGGTAAACGCAGAAGAGCTAAGTCATTGGGAAAGGATGAGACTCTTGAAGGTACANAAACGTCACTTTCGTCAGTGAACGTTTCTCGCTGGTGACACGCACGGCGATCGCCAGTGAACGCTGCCCGCTACAGATACGCATGGACTAAATCGGAAACGGGAAGAGGAATTCAATAAGAAAAACCGGGGAAGGACAAGAAAATGGAGTAGAAATGCAGGTAATGCGGGTAGATGAGTTTCGTGGAAAGTACATGCACATAGTACTTCTCAGTAAAGGAAATTGCACTGTGGTTTTAATTAACGTGTACATGCAATACATGCAAATGGGCAAGAGAATTTTCCAAACGGTGGAGGAAGTATTAGAAAGATATAGTTTTTATGATGTAATTCTGGGTGTTGATCGGAGTCGACATTATGAGGCGACCCAATAACAAATGAGAGAGGAAAACTATTAGAACAAATGATTTGCAAAAACTATTTGACGACATGCAACGTCTTCGGGGAAATGACATTTGAGACAGATAATGGTAAATAAATTATAGACATACAGAGTAGGGATAAAGAGCATACGGTGACAAGATTGTAAACCTCAATGGAAATTACAAGAGATCATAAATTGATACGATATAACATAGAAATAATAAGGCCATGCGATCTGGAAAAAATGGTAAACTGACAACAGATTTATATCAAAATTACCAGGAAATGCAATAGATGAAAGAGTAGAGGAGATACAGTTGAGAATGCTTGTGGAAGTGACGAAATACTGTAGTCGAAGACGAGAAGGATATACAAGAGGGAAACGTTGATGGGACCGTGAACTGAAAGAAAAGAGACAACATATGTACCAAAGGAAACGAGGGATGAGTCCAAGTGAAAGGAACTGTGGCAAGAATATAGGAGGGCGTAATTAGCATATAAAATGGCTATACGGCAGAAGAGGAGGGAAAGTTGGAATGACTTTTTAGAAGGAAGCATTCGTGAAAATACATGGGGATTACCATCCGTCAAAGGACGAGACAAAATCAGGGGCCAAATTATATGGAGTAATATACAAAAGGAAAAGAAAATGACTATGACTTGGGCAGATACAGGAGATTGATTGTTAGGATCATTACGAGGATATAGAGCAGGATATGGAATTACGAGGATATAGGTGAATATGAAATTTGGCAGGATGACGAAGAAATAGAGAGCATGGTGAAATATCTGAGCAAAAACAAGAGTACAGTCTATGATAATGTTACGAATGATATGTCACATGTATGTACGGTTTGGGAAGGATGTAGTACACTACATAAATTTTGTTATTACTATGGGTACAAAAGGCGTGGAATATCGGGGTAGTAAGATTCTTTTTGAAGGACAGTATAAGAGACAAAAGCCTATGGAAGTCCTACAGGTCAATAACACTGTTGCCAATGATGGGGAAGTTATAGGATAAATGCCAATGATGGGGAAGTTATAGGAAGAGAAGTTGTTAGAATAGGTAAGAAATGAAAATTTCTGTACACAACAATATGGTTTTGTAAAGAAAGGGGAAACAGATGATGCTGTCAGAAAAGTTGTTGACATTATACGAAAAAGATCGACAAAATACATGCTTTGTAAGCGTGGACTATGAAGTACCTTCGATAATGTGAATTGGAAAATTCTCCAAGAATGTGTATCAAAATGAGGTAATAACAGCAAACTGAAAAAGTTACTAGTCCTACTCTGAGAACAGATATATGAAACTGGCAATAGGTGATAAGAAAGTTTTGAAACGAGTAGGTAAGGGCTGTCTGCAAGGAAGTAATTCCGGGCCATTTTATTGAAATCAGGTCTTAAACGAAATGTTGACAGAAATGTCAAAGGAGGCTAATACAATATTGGCCTATGCTGATGATGTTATGCTTATTGGAGGAAACAAAAGGAAAAAATTAGAAGAGAAAAGTTAAAAAATAAGTAGGAAACTTATGGCTGTGAGTGAAAGGATGAAGTTAAATGTATGTCAAACTAAAAGAGTTGGTATGGTCTTCGGGTTTCGGAAAGGAGGAAGAATGCCAATAACACATATTAGGGAGTAGAGATTAAAATTGGAAGATAAAAATTAAGTATTTAGGAGTCATGTTGGATACGAAACTTATTTTCACGAGCATTTTGATTATATTACAGTGAAGGTGAAAAGAATATATAACGATTTGTTGATAGTTGGAATAAGCAAGTATATTATCGGGAATAATGAGTTGCTGCAATTATATGTAGGGACTTTATTTCCAATAATTTCATATTGATCCAGTGTATGGGAGAAAAGGTTTGATGTTGTTGATGTAGAAAGAATGCTACGAAGCTTACAACGTATTTGTTTTTATACATTTAAGCAAATGTTACCGAAGTGCTCTTCAAAGGCTGTGGAGGTACTTCTAGGAATATTACCTGCAGATTTGGGAATTTGCAAGATAGCATACTGAACACCTATACGAGGTGGAGAAGTAATGTGTTTATATGGAGAAGAATTAAAGGCAACAGACAAGATGTGAAGGAATAAATTGACGCTGAAGCTTTTGTTATGTTGAGAAATACGTTGGAAGAATGCGCATAATAGACGTGACTTATAGAAATTTATAAAGAATGTTTAATTTGCACAGACAAATAAGAAATAGTTTCGACCGAATAGACATGTACGAGAAATTATGACAGGACATGGGTACATGAATGAATATTTATACAAAATGAAATTAACTGACAGTGATAGTTGTTTATATGAAAGTACAGAAGATGTTGACCATATAATATACGTCTGTAAATATAGTGACGACGAAAGACAAGAATTATTATTAATGAAAAAGGAAGGAGTTAATACATCCGAAAATTGGCTTAATCTTATTCGGAATGAAGAAGTTTTTAGAAAATTCCAGGACATTACAACAATAATGATGTGTAAGGCAAGCATTGAAAAGAGATATTGGATAGTCGTTGCGCCCGTTTCCAGTGGTGATGTCACTGGACAAGTAATATTACGTAAGAAAGAGATCTTATGAAAGAGAGACGAATGAGAGTATTAAACCCGGGTAATGATCTTTCAGCCCAGGGACAGGGATGAAGGATAAAACCTATTGAAAAAAAAGATATGCATGAAGACATCTATTTACGCTGTCAGGTTTCGTCTGTTCATCATGTTCAATAACCCTACTCCAAATAGTATGCCAAACAGAAAATGAACTTATCTGATAAATAATGAATACCTTGATGATAATTAATACCTCAGATTAATATCACGGACATATGTAAAATTACTTCAGAAACAGTAATTTACCAACTATCGAGTTTGGTTGATCAACTATTTATTGACGCGTCTAACAAATATCTCTTCATGAATAAATTCTGGCAGGTTATCCATCACGATTAAATTATCGAAATCCCACCATCGGTTGGCGATCGTGGTTAGTTAAGGAATAACTGGCGTTCCTTCTGTCTGAGTCATCTTGAACAACAGTGTTAGTTTGTTCTGGCAGATTGCAGTGTTCACACGGTACGAGAAAATTCGATGGCATGGTATGTTAGTTATTTGACAACGAGATGGCAGTGCTCACAAACAACTGTGTACACCCAACGACTGTGTACTGACAACGCTGACACAAAACAACTGATCAGAAACACTGCCCGTGAGAAAAAAAAAATTAATTTGTTTAGGAGTTATTTAGGGCGTCCGTTTTATTGGCATATTCTGTAAATGAATGAATTCTTAATGAATCTAACTGTTTAAGTACAAATATTGTAATTACATGTTTTTATTTAAATCACCAACTTAACCAACTCACTTTACATATTTCTTGGATTGATAAAGTTTACATCCCGATGATATAATCCTATTTGGGATGACATTATGGGATTGTCATTCAAGATGCGTACATACTAACTTGAGATTTTTGTAGTGAGTGTATACAAGGCAATAGTGAGAATAGTTACACACACATACACACCTGGTTGATCTAGGTGCAATTTGTCTGTAGTACATGAAATTGAATTTGCGCAATAGTTTTTTTCCACAAGATGTGCGTACTAGCCCGTACTCACATTTTTTTCACAAGATGCTTCAATTTCCTGATGACATGAACATGTCAATTTTTTTGTCAACACTTAAAATGTATTATCACGTCATGTTTGGTATCATCTCGCTTTCAGCGGTTTGTACAAATACGCTCGCTGGGAAGTTTAGCAATGGACAAAGGTAAACGCACAGGATGAGATAAATTCTGCTATGCTGTGAAACAAATTCTTCCTTTTTACAGGAAACAGTGGAATAATAAATACCCAGAGGTGTAATGAAAGCATTTTTGAACAAACAAAATCAAAATTAAATATTTGCCATATTTATTAGGTGGGAAACACTCCATATGACACTCTTAGAGTAATCTAACAGAAATTGGACCACTGAATATGTATTATTATTTCATGTTATCGACAGAAAATATTTACATAAAATCAGGATTTGAAATCACTCTTTTTTTTTTGTTCAATTCTGTTGTTTGAATTTAATTGGATGAATAGTTTGAATAATGTAAGTTTTCCTATTTGCTTTAGAAGTGCATGTCAATGGTAAATTGCCTCAGGGTTGCCATATTTTTGAGGATTATATCAAAAGCTAATTAATCGTTGAGATAGTGAAATCTTGAAATATATTTTGAAAAAATAACTTTCCTTTTTGATGTTGTTCCTCAAATACTTTGCTTTCACAAACCGTTTATATTTTAGAGTTTACGATACGTCAGGACTTAACTTCTTGCCCGGTCAACTGACATTTCGGAAACCCTAAAATTAAGAGCCACTGCATAGTTAGGGCTTGCAAGAACAGAAAAACGTTCTGGCACGATATCACGCCCACATTGTGGTATCGCAGAGAGAAGCGACCCTGTTCGGTTACGCTCAACGATGTGTCACATAGATCGATGAATACGGGTGACTGCGTGTCGTACGCCGGGCTCGAAACCAACGTCATGTAGGTACAAGCCCCAATGTGTCTACTCTGCACTTCGGTTGCGTCATCCAGATCGATGTGCTGACATCAATATTGCACCGCGAGTGTTGCCAATGTAGCGGTTGTCACTGTTGCGTTTTTAATTAACCAGATTCGGATTGAGGAACACCACGCCACTTCCGGCCGCCGCAGATCCATCTCGTGGTTTCGGTGCACTTCACGTGATGATGCTGCTCCAAGAATATAATTTCATGAACTTTGTGACTATCGATGTGCTGTCAAAACCGTCTGTGGCTACTCTTTGAATACAGCGCTCGCAGGGAAAATTAAATGCATCACGTAAAGGAAAAATGGGGCGCATTTTTCCTCTCACTGGAAAGAGTTCATTAATTCACATTCGTCTTTGAGACAAAGATATAGGAGCAGAACTATTGTATGTATAATGTAAAATAATATGCCTGTAAAATGTATTGTAATAAAATATATTAATATTAACATTATTCATTTATAGGTTTATTATAATATTTTGAAAATTTATTATAATAATAAATTTTGGAGTAAGGTCATGACCATTTTAACCCCACTTCTATTCTTATGGTTAATTAGTGTAAACATTCATACTTAAGTGTAATCATTACACTGAAGAGCATATCTGTCACCGGTATGTTGGAAATTCAGATTTTGTGATCAATGAGTCGCACAGGCAGAGAGGAACGTATTCATTACCTCAAGTACTTCACCTAGGAATTGATTACATTTCCAAGATATTGAAGAAATTGCCAAACTGAAGGCTAGCAAAGCTGTTAATGAAGAAAAAGCTATTGAAGGTCCCAGTCAACTATCCAATAAACCGGAAGTTCATAGTAGTAAACAACCATAATGATATGAACTTGTTTGTCAGGGACAAACTGCGTCTTAGTAGATGAAACTACCAACGTTTCGGCCATCATGTTGAGACCTTCTTCAGGGCAATATCAGAGTCGTACAGACCTAAGTCACTGTCGTGCTCTCTGCGGCTCGTACTCTTAGGCCGCGGAAGCCTAGGTGTATAACCATAATGATGTCTACACTGAGAATAAATCTGAATAGTGAAGCACCATCACAAACAACAGACTATTCGATAAATCCGAAAGTGATACCTGGAATATGACCTAGACGTTGGCGAGTTCTGAAGCCACAATGAGAAAAAAGCGTACCCATGAAAGAAAGAGAAAACATTAAATTTGTCGATCCTCCGTAATGGCAGACACTTCTACACTTCAAAATTAAATTTCAGGTATACCTGACTTCATACCTTTCCCTCCGAATTATTTGCAGTTCCCTTACTATCTAAATTCAAAATAGAACCTTCAAAAAGCTACACTTGTTTTACGTTATAACTTCTCGTTGTACATAAAAAACGGTACGAAGTATGATGTACACGATGTTCGAATGAAGTTTTCAAAGAGAAGTGGCCCTGTTAATTCACTTTTTTCATCTTTTGAAGAAAAATGTCCTGTAACAATTTCCAGTCATTTTAACGAGGAAGTATAGTATATCCTAATAATACTTTAAACCATATTCTATTTGATTACTACAACAGTTTGGAGAGTAAACCGTTATTAGACTGGAATCGTAAGACATGAAATATATTATGGTTTGCACCAGAAGTTACAGTCATGATAGAGTTTCATATTGCTTCTGTGTATTTATAAATTTGATCTGATATTGCTCCATTACATCTGAATTATGTACGGGTATTGCGTTTAATTCTAAGTACAAGCAAAATTCATTTTGCCACATTAATCCACTGGTCAGAAGCATCTCGTTTTCCAAATGATAGCTTCAATACAAACTATTTTTCCCCAAAATTTAACAAAGCCATTTCATAGGTTTTATTTACGTAATAAAAATTTGTATTCTAGAGAATTAATGTTATAAGCTAAACATAGAAATTAATTTCATAACCATTCAATTTTTTTTTCATTTATCTCGTTTACATTATTTGAATACTTAAGAAAGTGGTTGAAATATTCGAAAAAATGCATTTGAATCTTTTATCATAATTACTTAAACATGGTTTAAATCAAGCCTCATAGGATAATGGTTATACCAAAATTTCCGTAATACTTTGCCTTCTGCATCGTGGCATGCACAAATGGGGTATGTATTATTCCCATAACTTTTATCTCCGTGCACGATCTTTGTGATTAATCGCACATTAAATAAAATAACTCGTCTTTTATAACATTATCTTTAAAAATAATTTGTCGAGCGATCTTATCGTCTAAAAGTACGTTTTTTAACATATCCAGTATATTTTAGCATAATTACGTTTTTTCAAGAAATAAATGTTCTGGTCGTAATTATTTTCAATAATATGCGGTTGTACGTTTCATCTTTGATAAAGATATTTGGATTGTATTCAAAGTTGATGACAATGGAACGCAAAAAGAAATGAAATACACAGTAAAATATAATGAAGTACATCTTCATTATTATTGCTACTTAATTTCCAGTTCATAATCCTACTAGTTAGTTCTTCAGTGGAGATGAAATAAGAAAAAAAAGCAATCCGTGCACAACCGTATAAATAACGAAATTGAAAGAAATTATTGGTCCAGAATGTCTGAATCATTTATTGGGTTAAAAATCGTATATTCACATACATTTAAATTAAGATAACATACCTCTAATAATTCCTTATAATATTGGGTATACCTATTTATCATTAAAATATGGTAGCTATTATATGGTATTGAAAAAGACTGATATCATACCAAAACAACAAAACTTCCAATTTGAATTGGTACAGAATTTCTTTCTCTTTGTACAGGTGCATGGAGGAAACATTTCTTTCAAAATGATTTTTGAAGTAAAAGAAATAACGCTGGATGAATTCAATGCAATCTATAATTTAACTCGAAACTCACTAAAGCTCTTGTTCCTTTATATTACACTATTTTACCTGAAAGATGAGAAAAATGATTTCAAAATGAGTATAACAAATTATTGTCGTAGTTCTCATAGTTGAAAAATATTATTCGATATGATGTGATATAATTTCTTTTTCACATTCAAAACAAAATTTTGATTAACGCCTATTTTTATACTCTCATTGATACATTCAATAACAGTCACAAAGTTTTATAAATACATTTTATGAAATAATAAATTTTAAATAAATAAATAATATAGAGATAAATTTTATGAAATGTAAAATGTAATATTATTTTGTGGAAATATACAGAGTTTGAATCGGCAGGCAAAACAGAGCATGGAAACAGCGCTGACAGAGACATTTTCCGCACCTGCATTTCGCTATGTCAACGTGCTGTGATGCCGTATCTCGCGCTTGAATGCCAATGCTGTGTCAGAGGGTCCACATATGGTTGGGTGACAAGGGTTGCTATCATGGTGGCGGTCAATGCCACACGCTGCGCGCCGACGACAAAATCCCCTCCAAAATCTGTTACACACGATGTTTGGACGAATTGACCACGGTGAGGAAATCCATGAAAGTTGAAACTATTACTATTCAAATCCAAAATTCGTACTTTGCCGGAAAATATAAGAATTTGATCGCGATATTATCAGGAATTTTAAAGGTTAATGGTGTATGTGAGTGAGATAAAAACTATTAGAGATATATTGAAGAAAGAGAATTAAAGAAAGAAGGGCAGAACAAAAAGCGTGACAACAATATGTGAGGCAACGTGACGCGGACGACATACAAAGGACAGGCATGGATGAAAATTGACAGTAGGGAATTGACAATGACAATGTGATATGCACGATAACAATGTGATGGGCTATAAGACGGAAGGCTAAACAAAATTTAAAAAAAAATGTTTTAAAATACTTTTTTAGCTCTAATCATTAAAAAATGGTATTTATATACTAATTTGCGTGTACGGGTTAAATACTAGTAGCTTATACCATGAATTTTATAATATGTCCGTAACTTTATTCTTTCTCCAATGAAAATGTTATCTATTAATGGTGGAGGTTTGATAGCATTGGTGTGATCAACCCCTCGTATTCACATATGGAATTAAGTGTTTAGAAAACACCAATTTCCCATTCACCCCAGGCGAATTTTTGTAAAATCCTTTCTTACACGGCATTTTCAATAATTTTTGGTGTCACGTTCTTCCCAATCCTCACTTTCACATGATTCGTGCATAATGTATATAATATAGGAACATAAGGTCATTGGAAACACGATATTTCACTATCACCAGAGCGACGCCGAAAATTATGGATTCGGCACAGGTATGTTATGTTGGATATTTTTTCACGGGCTTCCCGTCCCAAGAAGTGCTGAAGTGTTTACAGGCTCATTGTGAACTTTGACGTCTTCGAAAGTGTGATTACTAATTTCAACGGTCCCGAAAACTATAATATTAATAAATTCATTGTAAAAAAAAGTACAAACTGCGTTTGACCACGTGGAGGACAATAAACTAATTTACTCTCTGAAAGCACGCAAGGGACCATTCCATCAATTCCGATCAAGGACCCTAAGTCAGAGACGGATTCAAAAATTTCAGCAAAAATTCCTAGATAAGATGAAAAGTTGGCTACGAGTTATAGATCTAAAAGAATGTCAATATGTTTGTATATTAACGCAAAAAATGTACATGTACAAATTATTATCAAACTAGAGACTATTCTGAGTATAGTGTTAAAAAATCATAAGAATTGAAATAACACTAAATTCACGATTTATTGTTACGATAAACAAACCCCTAGACAAAGTCTAGAGAACCCGTATAAGAAATCAGCCTCTACCCGAAGGAAAACCGGAGAAAAACCCACATCAGGATGGTGCTACAGAATGAATGTATACAACCGTGCCAAAGTTGAGTACAGATAAAACTAAATTAATATAAATCATAAGATAAAACAATCATGTAAGAAAATAGTTTTTTTTAATTGATATGTTATTTAAAAAGTACTACAGCAATGGCATGATAAAGAACAAGACGGATTTAACTTTTCTTAAAATCAATAAATTCTTTCACGTTGTAGAAGCACTGATGCAGGAGGACGTTTTTGCAAAATATATGCAACGTGAAATAAGTGGACTAACTGTGTTAACTAAGATTCGGAATGTGTAACACAATTTGCTAAATTTGGAATTAAGATTGTCAACGTGACAATTCCATTTGACGTTGTCTTGAATATGGAGACCTAAGAATTTTGTATTCGTAACAGTTTTTAACTGTGTTCCGTTTAAAGAAAGAGAAACCTGGGGTAAATATTTTGTATTACTATTGTGAAATGACATAGACACTGTTTTGTCAGTGTTTACAATGAGACGATTTGCAAGGAACCAAGTCGAAAGGTTAGACAAAACGTTTTGAGCATTGGCGTGTTTACATAGTAAATTAGTGTCATCAGCAAAAAGAACCATTTTGCAATCTGATGTGGATGATGACATGTCGTTCACATACAATAAAAAGAGTATAGGGCCGAGAATTGATCCTTGGGGTACTCCGCAAGTAAGTGGCTTTGTTTCTGAAAGACAACGCTCAAGTATTTTATTTTTAGTATAGGATATTTCTACTTGTTGATATCTATCTTTTAAATAAGAAGTTAGTCATTGATATGGAAGTCCACGAATGCCTAAAGAATGCAATTTGGAAAGGAGAATTTCGTGATCGATGACATCGAATGCTTTGGATAAATTCAAGAAAAACACCCTGAGGATTTTCTCCACGGTCTAGAGATGTGGTAACATAGTTTAAGAAGGAAAATATGGCGCTTCTAGTGGAAAAGGATTTCCTAAATCCGTGTTGATCGTCAGAGAGAATGATATTTTTTGATAAAAAATCTAGAAGACGCTTATAGAACAATTTTTCTATGATTTTTGAGAAAGTGGGTAGTAGAGACATTGGTCGGTAATTTCCAATAATAAGTTTGTTACCTTTCTTGTGTAAAGGTTTCACTTTAGCTCTCTTAAATATTTTAGGAAACACCCCTTCCGATAAATAACTATTAAAAATATTTACGAGTGGATTTAATATA
>NNCF01127228.1:692886-715664 GCA_002313205.1 Laupala kohalensis
TATATATACACACACTTCATATTCCATAAGCGAAGAATTTCTGTTTTCAAATCTTCATATTTTTGGATTGTCTCGTCGGTGAGGATTGATCTATCAAAATACGTTTTGTACCTGCAGTTCTCTGAAATGGATTTCGGGAAGTACTTGTAGTACGGGACAGTGTCTTCTATTAGTCCATACTTCCCGCAGAGTTTCTGATGGATAATATTAATACCTGATTGTGTCTGTGAGTATAATCTGTCTCTGCTAATAGACTGCATAGAGTGTAATGTGTTGTATAGTTTCTGGTTTAATTTTGCATCTCCTACATTTGTCATCTGCTATGTCAGTGTTTTGCAATATAAATTTGCTATAGTTTTTTGTGCTTATAACTTGGTCTTGAATTGCCATGAGAAATCCCTCCGTTTCCGAGTATAGATCCCCTTTTGTAAGCCAGGTGTTCGACTCTGCTTTGTCGACATAAGGTCCATTTAGATAATGAGGACGTCTACCATGAAGTGGTTTAGGTTTCCATTGGCTAATTCTCTGACTGATTTCAACGTTAATTTCATTTAGTTTTAGAGAGTGGTCTGCTAAATTTAAAGGAGTATATTTCATGTCAGCTTCACGTGTTGTCTTGTAAAAGTTAGATTCTTCCTTCCTCAGGTGAAAGAAAGCTCGGAGTTGCTTTATTTGTTTACTGTGTAGGTTCTTCAAATGGATTATGCCCTTTCCACCTTCCTTGCAAGGGAGGTTGTGCCTTTCTACATTTGAGCTTCTGTGGTGTGACATATTCTTTGTTTGATGGTCCTGACTTTTCTGGTGCTGGAAGTTTTCTATATCTGTTTGTGTCCATGAAACTACTCCAAATAAATACGTAAGGATAGGAATGGCAAATGAATTAGTTGCTTTTGTTGAATTCCAGCCATTTAAATCTGTATGTATTAATTTCTCGACTCGATCTTCAAATTCCTTAGATAGTTGCTTTTTAATGCATGTATGGTCTAAGCATCTAGATTGTTATAATCCAAGCTATTTGTACAATTAATATTCTTCATTCCTTTAATAATTTCATTGTCATTTGTTGTATAAGGTTCTCTTTTAATGTTACCTTTGGAAATGGCCAATGTTCTGCACTTATCGGTATCAAGTCTCATTCTAATATCCTTACTGAATGTTTCTACTAGTGTGAGTAAGTGATTAAGCGCGGTTGAGGATGATGAGTATATTTTAATATTATCCATATACAATAGGTGAGTGATATTGTGACTTTGTTGTTCTGCAGCTTTTAATTGGAAACCACATTTCGTACCATTCAGGAGATTAGAAAGTGAGTTTAGGGAAATGCAAAACCAAAGGGCACTGAGTGAATCTCCTTGAATGATGCCTCTCTTAATGTTAATACTTCCAGTTGTTTTAATTTTGCTGCCTACTTTTAAATTAATGGTTGTCTTCCATTCTTTCATTATTGCCTTTAGAAAATTCATGAGGGTTGGATTTATTTTGTACATTTCAAGGACTTGATGAAGCCAAGAGTGCGGGACTGAGTCGAATGCTTTTTCATAATCAATATAACTACAGAATAAGTTTCTATTTTTTACTTGTTCTTGTTTTATCTTGACCGAATCTATGATTAGTTGTTCCTTACATCCTTTAGAATCCTTCCGGCATCCCTACTAGTCCTCAGCTAATATTACATTCTGCTCCATGAGTGTCCTAATTAACTTAGCTATACAGAATGTCATGATTTTATAAAATGTTTGGAGACACATAATTGGTCTATATTTGGCAGGATCGGTACTTTCTTCCCTTTGGATAATAGAAACATTCTTCCTTCAAAAAGAAAATTTTTCATTACTTGTGGATTATTAAAAATTGATTTCAATAATGTAAAATCAAACGATGAAGGCAGGTGAACTTTTTGAACCAATAATTTTAAATATTGTCACTTCCTGGACTTTTCCAATTGTGTACGTAATTTATGACACACTTAAAAGTTTCATTGGAAATTTCATGAAAAAAAAATTGTGTCAATACTCTAAGCCGGTGTAATTTCACCATTGGTCCGTGGTGCATCTCTATTGTGTGTCTCACATTTTGACCAGATCAAGGACCAGAATTTCTCTACCTCTTTGAGGTAGGGGTGACATTGGTCAGTAGTTTTGCTTGTTTGGTTGGTCATTATTTTTTTCTCAATTCTTCTTTACTTCTTTTCGTTCAATTTGAATAACCTGGTGAGAAATATCCTACAAACGGATGTGTTGTATATTAAATCGGATTTTTAATGCGATCAGTTTTTGCTTGAGTTTATCCATAATCTCACACACATTCTCTTTGTTTTTATTAAATTTGGTATGAATTCTGTATTTATAAAATATTCATCAGACTTTCTTTTGCAGATTTTTGTTTACATTTTACTTCATCGCCAGATAAGGAGAGAACAATTTTCTTCCTGATATATCCAATTCAGCCTTAACTTCCATTTGGACATTGGTTTATCTTCAGTTGGTTCAGTAGTTTCTGTACTTGCACAGTTCTGAAAGTTAAAATCGGCCCTCGAAAATATTCTAAGTCCCGCGCTCTTAGCAGTTTGGATTTGTTAGGTTTGCAACGCTAATCCCCTGCGACGGAGACGACCTTCATTCGATCAATCGTAGGCAAATTTGAAATTGCTTCCATATTTGGCGGACCAATAGAAGACTAGTACTGGTGAATATATCCCTATTAAGTCGTAAGGGGAGAAAAGGTTTTATTACACCACTCTTAAAGAAATGTTTCGTAATTTTTTATTATACACGTCTTGGACTTCCATTACAAAAAATATTCTTTATGTTCATAACTTCAATAAAATTTATTATTCTCTGTATTAAAATGACATCTCAAGTTGTTGTCTCACAACGCCGTCCTAGGGAATAAAAAACAAATTAAACTGCTCCGTAAAAAGATTTGCTTATTACTGTAAAAACATTGTTTTTATCATAGAATTTGGATATTATCGCAAGATATTTGTGGACATTCTTAAATTAGAATCAGGAATTACATATAAATATTCCTATAATTTTTTAACTTTATTCAGCTGCTTAAAGAACTCAACTTCATTGGCATGAAGTAATATGTATTGCCTATCGTAATTTCACATAATTTGCAATTCTTTTATACTATTCTTATATGTCAATCGTAATTCAAGAATTATAGAGAACAATTGTATAAAATGTGAATGAAAAACACTAAAGGTTAATTCTAGCGATATTAATAAAGAACAAATAAATTACATTTACTAGAAATATATTGATCCCAGATTCAATCCTTTGCCTGAAATAAAACATGCTCAGAAAGTAATTATCCAAATTTTTTTTAGATATCAATAAATATAACAAAAACACAAATCACTACGTCTGGTGAAGTTCGTTCGAAAACGGTTGGGGAGGAGGACGCCGTTGAGCGTGGAAATGTTTAAAAATACAGCTCGTGGATTGGCCTGGTGCACGCGTTCTCAAGTTGAAATTTAACAAATAACAGCAACTTCATGAGGAGAGGTTTGAGATTATTGGAAGAGTCAGTCATACGATTTTTGAAAACGTAGATCACGTGAGTAAGTGACAGACAGGCAGAGTGGGGAAAAAGCTCATTTATACGAGCACAGAAGTAAACTTAGACATTCATTCATTCGGAGAGTATTCTCGTCAACATTCTGATTTTAGAGTCCAGAGAGATAGTCTGATTTGAGTATTCTGAGACATTCGTTCGGAGACAGATTCTCGTTATTCGTTCCTTGCATTTCGAGACTTTGTTCATTTTTCCAATGGCACTTTTCGGTTATTATTTGGAAGATTTTTCCGAGTGAACTTTGGAACTTTTGACCTTATGGTCTCAACATTTTGTTCAGCTCAGGTTGCCATGAGGTGGCAGCTTGAAGCTGATTAAGCTCACTGAAGTTGATGAAACGTCTTGCGTTCGGAAATTGTTGAAAACTAATCGAACCTGCGACGCGCAACTTAGTTCGTAGCAATGTAGAGACACGGTTGTTCCGAGAAGGGGTCTGAATTCCTGAATGGAGCGCTGACGCAGTACGCCAGGGCGACAACCCGTGGCTATTAGGTGAACAGGGTTACTGTTCGAGCTCTTATGCTGTCTGGGGCCATGCACCGTCTACGACAACAAATAACTGATTTGTCATCTGTCAGCTATTAGGTGAACAGGGTTAATGTTCGAGCTCTTATGCTGTCTGGGGCCATGCACCGTCTACGACAACAAATAACTGATTTGTCATCTGTCAAAGGTATTCTCCAGGATGGCTGCGTCTACGTTTAACATTTAAGCTGCAAGCAAGAAGATAATGTGCTTCGAGGGGATTAATGAAAGCCCACGCTCAACAACAAATAACTGATTTGTCATCTGTCAAAGGTATTCTCCAGGTTGGCTGCGTCTACGTTTAACATTTAAGCTGCAAGCAAGAAGATAATGTGCTTCGAGGGGATTAATGAAAGCCCACGCTCAGAACTCTTGTTACCAGTGTTAACTGAATAAATTGGGCATATAAAAGAAGATGAGCGGTACTAATTGTTTTGTTCTTTTTGAAATTCAAATGATTTGGAATGTTTGTTTTGGAGATGAAGTAAAATCAAATAAAGGGTTATTTTGTTAAGCAATGTGTTATTATGGTAATTTGGGAAATGTGTGATTTTTGGGGCTGTGTAGAATGTAATGTTTAATTTAAATGTATTTGTATAATTAAAAGATTAAGTCTATTTATTTCATGCGTTTTCCTTGGGTAAGGAACCCCAGTATGTGGTATTCACTTATTTAAAAAGTTACGAACCCATTTATTTAATTAATTAGTACGAGCAAGCCGAGGTAGATATTTTTTTTTATAAGGTGAGTGTTGGCCACGACACTATTATTTATCCTCAAGTTAAAATCCCAACAGAATTCCCTATGTATTCTAAAACACAGATACATTGACCAATCCAATTGATTTCCACCTTCGCCTTATTCGGAGTTCCAGAAAGACTTCTATCCACTGCTTCGATTCTTTTTTCAATTCTGGGGTGTAATTATGTATCAATGTCGCATATCGATGTAGAAAAAATTAGTGTTACGTTTTTAAAAGCGCCAATTTTTGTTGGCGAAGATATGTGTGAATGTTTTTTTGATGTGCTGTGAGCTGGTGCGGCACCAATCTTCCCCAAAGGCTTCTCAGATGCAATTCTTCATTCAAAGTACGTATGTAGCGTTCCTTTTTAAACCCTCCTGTTTCCGTAATTTCACGCACTTTTCTCCACCGATCTCCCAAGACAGTTTTTATGACCATTTCATGCATACTCTTTTTCGATGATTTCTGGTATTCTTGCACTTTTCGGGCGTCCTTCGCGCCGATTATATTAGATGCTGTCATGGCCAAATTTAAAATCGGTGGATCTTTCCTAAAAGTGGAAATTGGAGAAGAAGGTTTATCGTACACAAATGATTCTCGATGGAATTGTGTAGGTAACAAATTCTTTGTACAAAGATTTTTATCACTGCACGATACAAATTTGATACTGCTGCTGGTTGAAAATACTTGGAGTTTCACACGGATCTTTCTAAAAAGTATCAAAATCAGGAAAAATCGTGCGACTGGTGCTGCGATCAATAGGTGATGTTCAGACATTTTTTGTGGACGAGTGAGGGGTCTGTCAACCGCGGACTATGTGCTGGGTGAGTATCGTGTCTCGGTCACTAGGCTGCTATGGTTGACCTCGCCTCATGTTGGTCTTTTCTCGCGCCACGGGGTGGTGCTTCCCACCGGAATCGGCCAGCCGTCGCGGCGTCCGGTCTTGCCTTTGGCGCCGGCTCGTGCTCGCGGTGCGAGTCTTCGCACAGCGATCCTGGCCATGTGCTTACATGTCGCGAGGACGGTCAAACGGCAATCACTCTCTCTCGTCTGCTGCGAGCCAAGACTCACTCTCTTGCTAGGAGTCAACTGGGCATCCAGCCCTTCTTAGCTTCACATCACCTCAATGGTGAGTCGGCATGCTAGCCGACGCTCTCTTTGTAGCAGTCAGCAACGAGCAACACCACTTGCTCTCACGCTCATCGCATCATCCAGGCGAGCCACGCCATGTCGCTAACTCACTCTGCAACATGTGAGCAACATCACTCACTTACATGTACTCATCATCTGGCGCCATGCCATTACTCTCTCGCCTGCTGCTCGCCAGAGATGACAGCCTTTCTTCGCTTCTCAACCATGTAAGAGGACACATCTCATCTCATCACTTCTATCATGGTTCGGCACGTTAGCCGACATTTTCTCCACTTCAAACCTTCGCTACTACGCTACAGAAATCATGTGAACATCGGTCTTCAAATCTTGGCTTTCGAAGGAACACACCGATTCAAGTACCTTTAACATCATCTAAGCTGACTTTCCAAGATCATCTCATCTCACCACGCTCTCTTGGAAAACCAGTATTTTATCATTATTCTTCATTACTTTCATGCAAGTTTCATTAAAGTACTTGTTCTTGTTGACAAGCAATATTCATCTTGTTCCTAATCCTTCTTCATTCTTCATTTTCATTACAATCATCCTATGTGCAATTATGATTAAATTTGTCTGCACATATTTGGTCCTTCGAGCAATATCTATTCTTTTCATGTGCTCATTTTTTTCTACAGGACAAATTTGTTTGCACAGGTGAGTTCGAGAACTTTTCAGACTACGTAGGTATGACACATGAACTATACTAATTTGTTTTTGTGAGATGGTTATGTAGCCAATTAATAGAAATTTAGAAATTGACGAACATAACTCAATAGTCGCATTTTTCTCATTCAAGGTAATGTGAAATGGACAAGTTGATGAAATTTATATTGAAACTAAGCTAATTATAGATTAATAACGGAGCTAAACTTTGATTATATTTGTGCTGCATACAACAATGTTGCAGTACTACAATGCTCGCAATTAAGCTTCATTTAAATTTATATTTAAATATTTGTTCAGATAACTTACGAACTTTGACAACTTAAAGACATTGTTTTCAATATGATATAATACAGCAAATGTGTATTAACTCTTCTGTTTCATAGTAGAAGGGTCTTAAGCATATAACAGTAAGCAAGGTACCTTGACAGATGGCTAGCTTCATCTGATTTCTCCCTTCGTTTTTGAATCCAGCAGAAGTGTCTGCTCATAATTTCCAACGTGGTCGTGAGACTAGTCGTAACTCCTTACGAGCAGGCGATGAATCAAGGAGGCCGAGTGACGATGACAGTGCGCCCCGCGGTGAGCCGACGAACGAGCTTCTTCTCCTTCCGGCCAAGTCGTTAAAACTTGGGTATACGATTGGCGGAGACGAGGGAGTCGTGTCTCCTGTGTCCAATACGCTCCACTTCCTCGTCTTTACATCGCTCAGGGATACGACCTGAATAAAATTGTACATTCACGGACATTTCAGAAGGTTCGTTATCATTTGGGAGGAAAGAGTGAAAGAAATGAAATTTTAATGAATGAAACAGTATAAAATTGGAATTATTTAAAAACAAACACGAAAATTTGAAAAGTTCTTTCATTTGACACTGTGTTATTAAATCAGAAGTGTTAAAATCTCAAAAATATTTTATACATGATTTACAGTTACCCTAAAAAACTAGTTTATCAAACAATAAACAAATATTGCCTATAAGTAATGTTGCAGGAATCAGAACTCTGATTCACTTCTAGTACTCGTAGAGACTATTTAAGCCATATGCCAAATATAAATGAAATGAAACATGAAAATTCCGAGTGAAAATATAACTAGCATTACATTTTTAAGCAAAATTAGTCTCATAGAATTGGAACATGCATTGTCAATAAAATTCTCCATGCATTAGTACTTACGTTACCGGGAATATACCTTCTGCGTTTTCCACAATAGTTTCGAGGCGCCTGTCAAGAGCTAACAACATAGCTGGGCTGAACTACACAAACGAGTAAACGCAGGCGTGTTTTGTGATATATGTTATGTGACCTATTCTTTTCCAGGTTTTCCAGAGAATATTATGAATTCTTCCCTTTTCTTGCAAATTATTTCAAAAGAGTTTTCAAGATAACTCATTATACTACTGTACGTTGGCAATAACTATAATTGGAAAACTATTAACTAATCATAACAATTTTTAAAATTGTAACAAAACTAGTACAAGCATGAAAGAACAAATTTATTGCTTTATATACAGACATAAATTAAGTGAACATTTTCAACTCGCATATATTATCACATTTTCATAAAATAAATATTAAGATGTTAAAATTATAAAGAAAATGAACCTTATCAATCATAATCCCGATTATGTTCGATCTATTTGAGTTAATTCTTCAGCGTTACTTCGCGAGGCATTCAAAATAGTTTACTCTAGAGCATGTTCTCTCAACTGTTCTGTATGTCAGTTCTTTCTGGATCCTTTGCGTTTTTATGCGTCTCCTATTTCTCGACTTTATATCAAATCATGCGCATATCGGACAGCATGAAGTATGTTTTTTATTCAAACGCCGATTGGGAGAAACAAATTATCTCCATTTTTGGGGGTGGGAATCTTTTCGTAATAACCATTGTTTAATACATTTCCACGCAGGAAATTTGGATGTTCGAAAGGATTAAGTAGCAAATAGAAATGAATAAAAGTAATTACACTATTTTGAATATACTTCAGTTCTTTGAATTGATAAAAAAAATGTAATTTTTGTGCTGTGGAAAATGAATAACCCCGTAAAATTAGGATATTTACACACAGAGTTTTAGTACATTTTCTGTCACTTTGTACAAATTTTCACGACTTTTTCACGACCTTCAAAATTCCCAGACTTTTTCAGGAAACTTTTTCAGTTTCCAGACTCTGGCCACCCTGGTCTTAAAATAACTTCCCTGAAACTTCTCTCTCTCCCCCCTCCCCCAGCGAGAGCACTGGGACGAAACCCGAAGTGGGAGTGTCGAGATAATGCCCCCCACGAGCATCGAGATTCTGTTACAATAATATAGTTTCGTCATAGATATCCATTATAGATCTAGCTAAAGATCCATCCAAATGCTAGACGAAACTAACCTATAGTTTTTGTTGTTATACCATTTACCCTTCATTATTATAACACTAAAGATAAAAATAGAAATTTTCCGCACAAAAACCGTGATATCTTCATGACTTGGCGAGTGAATATTCGAAAAATATATTTCACGCTAATTCACCTCCTCACAATCGACATTTTGTTAAATCCTCTCTGGAGAGCCTCTACAAATGAATAGAAAAACATAAAAATGTCATCTTCCTATTTCTTTCTCTGAATTTATGAATTCAGAGGCAAATCGTGCCAATCAGTCTGTGAGTCAACCCCAGATAGTAACTAAGGACAACACAGCTTTTAAGTGGAGATGGTAAACTGAACAAATCTCATGGAAAAATGTTACTCTTTACCGTTGATTTTGGAAGCATAATACGGAAATTCAACTTCTATACTTGAATTGCTATATTATTTATTAAAACACCTCAAACAAAACAAAAAAGAATTAATTCATATATATCTTGCACAATTTTTAGCTTCCAAATTAACTATTAAAAATAAAATTTCTTCTCACACTTTACTCCCCCCATGAATAGTTTTTGATTGCTTTGTTATAACAGAAAGGTTGAACGTACTTGATTATTGTTTTATGGTGAGAAAACTGAAGCAAAAACTAAGATACATCGCAGGTATTATCAAAATAAAATTGATAAAGAATCAAATGGCCAATTCCAATTGATGTAAAAGACGCTGCGAGCATTCTTGCAATTCACCACGGACGTTGTAAGAGGGTTCAACCACTAACTCGTAAATAGGTTTCTAGTTATCCCCACCATCCGCTTTTAAAGGGAATTAGCGATCTAAAATAGAAGGATTTCATTCAGAGCAATTCACGACAGTCGAGGCAGTCGTCACTCTTCCTCCAAGAGGAGAAAGACAATTTAAAGTGCAGTGAAGGCATCATCAAGTGATCTGAGATTGAGATTGAATATTTTCGTGGATCCAAGACAACGTGATTTGAAAATCCATCCTCGTTCATTTTGTGAACTATTTTCCCCGAGACTAAACAATCAGTCATCTTTTTACGAAAAAATATAAAAAGCTCACAATCCAAGGGTGCTGAATAAGTTCTTCATATGTGTAGTATTCAGAAAATCTGAACTCTGAAAATGGGGATGAAAATGTTCAATTTATCGGTTGTGAAAGATTTAATCAAATATTCCAATAACATTCTACAAATGTAATTCTTAGGATACATAATATCACAAATTATGTGCTTGGGTACTTTATTTTATTGTCAGGGTACCAGTACCATGTTTCAATTTGCATTCTCTTTAATTTTGTTTCTTTTTACGAATAAATGTATCTTTTTTTATTTTTTTAGTTGTTTCACCCATTTCATAGTCTCTGGAGAAATGTAGTACTTGGAATATTGATTGTTAAATAATTATATAGGACAAGGTGTTAATTTGGGACTTGAGCTTTTGATTGAAGAAAAGTGGCGGGTTAACGTTTGAAGAAGGGAAATAGAACCCCACTCCCAAAGCTGAGAAATATCTCGTGAACGCAAAATTGATTAAAATAAGGAATTACCTAATTAATTCAGTATTATTTTCACAAAATACATATTTTACAGAATAGTGAAGAAAGAAAAGAGGCGAATTCTTTTTATTACAGACATTAAACATTTTTCCCCAGCATGATTTGAGAAGGTTTCATTTGCAAAATATACAAATAAAGCACCATTACACTCGCTACGAGTCTATCTATATCGCATCTGCTCATAATCTAACACCCACAGCTCATCCCTCTAGAATTCGTGGAACGTTCCTCACGGAAAACCACAGTGGTCTAGTGGTAGAGTCCTCGCCTTGAGTACCGAGGTACTCAGTATCGGCATTGTCTGATGCCTGAAGACGGACATTGAAGTAGCTAAAACTAAGCGTGTGCTGTACACCTGTTGGAAATGCTAAAACTAATCCAGACGATAGACAATGTCCAAGTAAGTTGAAATAAAAGCAGGAATAATCATGTTATTCCCTTCTGATGTGGGTATATTTGACCCNGTAAGTTGAAATAAAAGCAGGAATAATCATGTTATTCCCTTCTGATGTGGGTATATTTGACCCACTGGCAATTCTGAATCGTAATTCATGTCATTGAAACTCTTACGTAGCAGAAGATCCACTGAGAGAGGGTAGGGTAGTTTCATATTACCATCAACTACACTTCCGTATTTTCAATCTCACCTGGTTTAAATAAACATCTGTCACGGTTCCCGCGGAGGAGATATTAAGAGTTTAGGACTCAACAATCACACAAAACAAAAATTTAACAGTATTCACAAAAATTGAAGAAACAAACCTCGTGAAATGTTTTGGAAAAATCCAAAATCCAGCGACAGAGTGGCCAGCGCAAGTTTTCGCTTCCACAGTATTCCTGAGCCGTAGAGTGATAATTCAAACACCGCTCTACCATACTAGCGAAGTTTTTTAGGCGGAATTTTTCTAACCTACTTCAGAAAAGTATCGATTCGATACCTTAGGGTATCCAGGAACCTCTTTCCTTCCCAATTCCCTCGTCCAAGTCACGGTTAGGTGGAAGAGCATGATTCGTGGCCTGAAACTCACCACAAAACAAATTAATCAGTCTATCAACAAGAGCGCCTTCCCTCAAAACGGGCAAACGCAGACGACTGAAAGATCGCACATGCTATTTTCTCCAGGGGAACGTCTAGTTAATAATCACGTGAATGTGAACTTTCAGATATGAAAGGGTTCCATATTAAATGTTAGTTCCATATTACCACCTTTTCCCCTATTGCTGTACACGTAATTTTCATTATTTTCTTCGACCGATTTTTATTCCACGATTCGGTTTTGGTCGTGAGTTTCAAAACAAAATTCAAGTATTGTACTCTTTGAGAATACATGTGTAGTTAATGGCGTATAGTTATATGTAGTTACGTGTATTTGATTGTAGATGTATTTGATAAGACAAAAAGGATTTGGTGGAAAATTGGTATACTTGAAAAGAATATTTGATTTTGTCTTTGAAAATGTGAGGGATATTTTCCTAGGGTAAGGGATTGAAATGTGAGTGCGCTTGTGTTTGGTGTGAGTGAGTAACTGAAAACTCGAATTTCCATGTTGTAATAAAACAAATAATCTACAGCACAAACCCTTTGTAATACACTTAATCTCCATTTATTCCATTCTGGAGTCTAGACTTTGTATTTCACCAAACTCCGCGTAACATACATGAATATTTCAACACAAATGTATTAAATACCTCTTTAGTACATGTGATCATTAAAATATTACGGCAAGCCCCTCACGTTGCGACAACTTTAGGGGATCAAAACAGTTCAAGTGTAATGATTATTATTGCACCCTATAACCCTTCATTCACAGTACAATCACAATTTTCTTTATACCCAACAAGTTATATAATAATTAAACAAGGAAATCATTCCGTGTTTTTCCTATTTAATCCAAGTAATGAATTGTTAATATCAACGACATATTGTTTTGTATATTTTGGCCAGGTGAAAATGGCGACGAGCCGCGAAACAAGCCTGGGGCTCTTACTTTGATCGCAGGGGTGTTAACCACTACCCGTTAATTTTGTACCATTTCTACACACACGCCTAACCCCATAAGTACTGAGACACATCCCCACACAGGAGATAAATGAACCCAGTCGGCATACTATGCTGTGTGCGCTGAAGTACCGGTTTCACACGTACTTACGTCTTTTGGTTTTAGGCCTGGGTGCAAAGTATAGTTGCAAAACCCGAACATGTGGCGTAATAGGTAACACTCTTGTGATCAAAGCAGGAGTAACGGGTTCGTTTCCCGTCGCGTCGTCATTCCCACCTGGCCAAATGTTATCAAATATCTCCACGTGGAGGTGCATTGAAGGTGTATATAAATTATTGTTGATGCCAGGAAAATACCAAGCTTGGAATCACCCGGAGAGCGTTTGGGGTGTGAAAGTCTCCAGAATTCTTGCTGGGTTGAAGCCAAATCGAGGGTTAAAACCTCCGGCGAGTGAACAGAGTTAATTAAATAAAATGATGATAATGTAATGTCAAAGAACTAATAAAAATTTCTTTTTTGGCAATTTGTTTTAGATTTTGACAAATATAACGAATGTAATTTGCTTCGTTAATTTGTTATATTGTTTCCAGAAAATCATTGAAGTAGGTTTATGGATTTAGCACAAAAATAAGCTGGCAAAAAATTAAGTAATTTATCAATTCTGTCTATGTCATAAATTCAGACACAAATTTATCCGGAAATAGCCTATATGGCAAGGACACGAAATTATACCGAATTCCAAAGCGTATCAACAAACGTACTCGTGTAATTTCCTGCCAGATCCTGCAACCTACTTGCTAATATTGATAATTATTTTTGTAGTTGAAAGCATGTTATGGCAAAACAGTCACATGAAAACAATTGTGTAAAACATTCAATAATTGTAGGTTATTGTGTGCAAAGGACATAGAGTTCCCCATAAAAACCTGTCGAAGGTTCCCTGTGAGTGCCAAAGGAATTTTGCGTAAGTGCCAAGGGATTTTGCGATAGTTGCGTAAATTACGTGAAGGAAAATATAGTTAAAAGCAAATTCTAATAGTTTTCTAGGTGGACTATAAAACTCCCGGAGGGTAGAACTAATTGAGAAGTTTATCTTTTTTGAAATACGGTGAAACGTCCCTCAACGGACACTTCTCGATAGTGAAAAAAACCCCTAAGGTTTTACTGAATTTTACTGAACAAATACTTGACGTGGATCAAAAGAAGTTTCTGTATTCCCCGAGAAACTGAATGTTAACATATGTAAAGGGATTGAAATATGTTACGGATAAATCAATATCCAGAGAAAATAAAACGCTTGTTTTTCACTTTTTAATCCCAATAAAGAAAAATGTTTGATAATAATAATAAATTAGCACAGTCTCACATAACTTGCTTCAATGTTTTCCTTTCAAATAAATACAGTTCGGAGGCATTCAAGTGCTATAAAATAAAAACAAAGAAGCCAATTTTCTACACTCTGCTGTGTTTTTTCTCCAGAAACCAGCGTTTCTGAATGCTATGGATAAAAACATGACATCCATTAGTACACCTGGTCTCCCACACTATCACCTTAGTGACCTCGTAAAGAATACATTTGAAATTCACATCCGCAACATCATCTCCTCGAAAACAGAATATTATTATCATAAAACATCAGGCTTTGCATGAAAAGTTCTCCATCATCAAGACCCAATAACTCGTGTGATTTAGCACCAACACATACAGGAACACTTGCTCAGTCAGTGGGTCAAACCCATAAAGTCACATAAATTTGATGAAAAGGGAATCCAGGAAATAAAATCACATGGCCATTTGTCATCGTGAGAGTTCCCTCGATGCCTTTAGGATGGGTTAGAGCAATGGAGCATCCGTCTTAAAGACGCCGTTCTGCAACCGCGGAGTCTTGAATCGCTTCAGAGCTCACCTTCAGAAGTCACCGCTTTCCCTTTGTAGGAAATAGCTGAAGAACAAAGCAATCATACTCTTCAAGATTCATTTGAGTCAGTTTACTTTCAGTCATTTTTGTTCCCAGCAAATACAACATGAGTATTTACCTAAACCAGTGGTTCTAGAACGGCGACAAAGAGTATCCATATGTTAATTTTTTAAATTCCTCTATACAAATTTGAAAATAAAATATTTTAACAGAATTATTTTTGTCGTAAATATACTTTTATAAACTTGTGTATTATGTTCTTGTGTATCTACAACAAAAATTACTATGTTACAAAGAGTAGACCTATATATTATGTATTTTGACGCTCTTTATTAGAATCCCAATTCAAAATGGCTCCATGACCCCCCAGTTTATTATTCCAACTTCTTTATTTAAGGACGTTTTCTTGCATGAATTCGAATAAAAATGAAGTGTGTCTGGCCCCGCATTAGGATTCAACGAGTCAAAGAATACACGGTTTAGGTTATGGAACAGACCAAATTTTGTAAGTAGGCTTCAACCGTGTATCATCAAAAATTAAAGAAATATGTGATAATTTTGATGAACAAGTTTGCAATGTATTATTGTCTCACGTTCGTGGCAAATAACCAATGAATAAATAAATCAAACCGTTTCTCTTTTCATTAGTACCGAGATACTGACCGCATCTCCTCCTTCTAGTACCGAGGTCAAATAATTGCGGAGCTCTACTCTCCGCGAACCCCATAGACCTTCGGGGTCTGTTGTGGGATAAGTTTGACAATGAATTTTTGTCCATTGAAGTGTATTGAAATATTCACTGTACTTTTATGAATAACTTTTATGAAGATTTCTTTAGATATTTAACACATACGAGCAAATATCTGTCATTTAATTGGGATACACTAAAATAGCCAACTGTTACGAATAACTTCAACATTTTAAAAATATATATTTAATATACGACGACAAATTTATTTCTCTCATATTCCAAGGATTTTTAAAAAAATTTACATTCCTAATTAAAATTAATTTTCTTGTTATGATGTTTTACGTCTGTCGTAGTTATATTATTAATTATTAACTTAACTGACATTTTTCAAACTAAAAAATTAATCTATTAACGAATATGCAAAGCAGTGACGAAACGATGTAATTCTCCAATGGCCGATAACATCCTTAATGTGCATCACAATAGAACTTAATCAATGGAATTAATGAAGGGGCAGTCTCATTAGTACTATTGTTATTACTTATTTTTAACTTTTAATTACAATTATAAGCAATATTTTCGCAATTATTTAAAGATTATAGCACATATTTGTAAATTAATTTATTTGGGTTATATTAAACAAATTTGTTTATATGGTGGTGTTATAACCAGTAGCCATCTATTTTTATTCTTATCTCAAGAGGGTGGATACCATGACTTTCCTTGATCGATCTTAAAGTCATTGATCGGAATTGATGGGATGGTCCCTTGTTTACTCCCGGAGAGTAAATTAGTTTATTGCCATACGCAGTTTGTAACAGATTTTTTTGACAATAAATGTATTTTTGTACGTTTTTTCTCGTTTCGGCTAACTAAGGACCCCAATGACGAGTGCTAGTAAGGTCCAACTCAACGTGAGTTTACTCATTAGACACATCGTGAAACATTTTGGGTGGAACAGCATCTAGGTGGAATATAGTTTGGCCTTATCCGAGTACTACAACTGCGGTGGTAAGCGTCACAGAGGTCAATCGTCACAGCTATATATATGAACTGAGACATAGAAGTGAAAAGCTACAAATTTTTCAGACCCCGCAGGGAGTGGAACCTAGGATACCTCAGAGGTAAACGAGCATGCTAGCCTTGAGCTGTCGAGGGAGTTAAATTTTTATTATTATTATTATTATTATTATTATTATTTTTATTAGTAAGTACTATGTATTCTGGTAAAATGGAGATGAATAATTTTCAAACGGCAAAGAAAAAATCAGCTATCTCGGATTCCCAGCTATACAGAATTGCAATACGTGAAAATACTGTGAGTTTCAATGTGACAAAATCCACGCTCTTCACACTTTTCTCGATACTCTGGAATGGAAGTACATGTGTCAAGAGTTCTCTGTCGTCTCTTTCAATTCCAGCAACAAACTCGGTTCTTTGTAGCGTCTACAGACTCTGTTTACCACACGCTTTGTGAATCTAAACAGCTTTTCTTTGATTTTTTAAACTTTGTATCTGATAAATAAAACTGCTGTCGTGAAACGTCGAGACATAACTGAATTGGTTGAATGCATGGAGCTGAAACAAATGCATTTAGAACTCGTGTCACGTGTATTCCAAGAAAAGAGGAATAGAGGTAAAACAATTGAAAGAAATGGGGTTGGAGAGAAAGAAAATATGGTATTTTTATAGCATTGTAACTATGCAATGACAGAGGTTACAGAACATTTGAAAGAACTTCGTTTCTATGAATTATTTTTGATAATTCCTTTTCAACCCTTAAATTTTTCCAACTATACGTTTATAATAATTGATATTTCACATGTTTAGGACGAAATTTTAGAAACATTTTATGGCATAAAATAGTTAAAACCTATCACCACGAGAATATGAATATAAAGAAAAATTTAAATACGAATTTCAGTTTAGAATTTCATATACGAAAATATACTTCTCTTTATCATTGAAATTGAAACAGACCGTAAGCAACAAAATAAGATTACCAATTCCTCTAATGTATCCAAAAATTTAAATATAGTTCTTCCCAGAACTATAATATGAAATATTTTGGAAAACTTCATGTATTTTAACACGATAATTGATAGGAATTCCTAGAAAAGGGGATTTGAAAATTGCCAAATATTTTCAAAGTTGTTAATGTGACACAAAAATAGAAACAGAACAGAGTTCATTTCACTGATTTTCGTAAGATTTAAACCAATCCCTACTTAATTATAATGCACATTACAAAATCTGATGGTTGGTGGAGCACGAATTGATGTAGTGGGCACTAGAAGGTGCGAGTTAAAAAAAAAGAAAGAATAAACTATTATCTATCAACACATCAAATAAAATTTGGACTTTGCGGGGTAATATTTCAATATAAACACAGCCTAGTAGTACGAGTTCTTATGAATAAAGTCTCTGGAGACGTTTTTTAAAATAAATTCACATGCAATTTCTCATTGATTTTGTATAAATATTCACAAGTGTAACAATTTCACATATGCAAAAGAACAGTACGACGTTTGCTTTTCCTCTTCGAACACTTAAGAACGTTATTCTACAAGTGGGAAAACAAGATAATTCTTATCGAACAAGACACCATACATTGTTTTAATTTAAACGGTATAATCAATATTTCGCATATCAGTATAATCATTCGTGTAAAAAGTATAATAATAATTATGCATGAATTACAGTTATAATGAGTATTTGTTATACAAACACCATACATAACATTACTGAAAGTTTTATACACGGTCATGTGCTTGAAAAGCGCCTGGAACACTCATACTACCGTAAGGTAGAAAGTTTGAAAAATGCTAGCCTTGCTTCATTTATTACAAGACGTTGGACGTACTGCATTTATGCCCGACGCAAATAGAAAATAGGGAGGATGACTACTTTTGTCTGGGGCAATGGTGAACTCATAGGCCTGTCTTCCTAGATGACAATATCACATCACATCATGTACGGTACTAGCGGCGAAAGAATAGTAATGAAGGAGGAGTCTAAAGAGCACGTGAAATTCGAGGAGTCTTCCTCCCACTGTAGACACGAGGACTTTTTACTAATATCGGCAGAATCTTCTTGACAATATGTTCGGATGCTGCCGCCAACATCTCGTAGAACCGACAATAATGCATTTACCAACTGTGATGGAAAGAGGGCTCGATATCTAACCTTAAGCCATAAGGAGCTGAATGAAATTAGCTTTTTCACAGGATATAGCAGCATCTCTGTGTGCCATGCCACATGGAATCGATGGATCTATGCTAGTCCACCCCCGCGCTTTCGATCCATTTTATATATTTCGTGACTATTCTTTCGCCTAAAGGACCATAGATGTGTTTCTATGTGCTCTGAGTTCGGGTTTCTCAGCATAACCGAATACTTTCGTTCGTTTCAACGCAGAGGCGGCTAAGACTGAGGTCGCGCAAATACGGTGTCCGACAATTCCGTAGACGCCCAGAGAAGATGTAAGAAGGGCACTCACGTAACGCTGGATACCGACACACTTAGACCGATGTTGGCGTGGGACCAATGCATAAAAAGTAGCGAGTGTTTTTCGCCCAGAGATACTTGCTACCTTAGTCAAAAGTCTAGTGCTAGTTAATTTAAATTGTGCAGTGGAGAACGAGCACTCGCGTGCAGGTAGTGAGGTTCTACCATGAAAAAGAATAGAATCAAAAGAAATTTCAAACCAATTATCATTAATTTTATGATAGATTTAAAAAATCACTGTACTCATGCGGATAGGAGATTTTCCCACGCAATTTCATTGTATTCCAAAATATATAGATCCGTATTAAGTGCGTGATACATTCTATCAATTTAAATATCTTGTAGAAATAATAATCTCTTCTCACGTTAACAAACTCTTACTTGCACGCTGTGACACCACGAATCTTAGAACATGGGTTCCCCCTGATATAATCGTACAGTCATAACGGAACATTCTTTGGAAAATTTTAATATACATTAAGTTACAAAAATATTACTAGTAAAAATATATAGTTCACTGTCAAACGTCTTCACATCAACGGGCATAAAACAAAACATTTTGCTTGATTATTGTGATTGAGTGTTATGACATTAAAGGGTACGGAGTTTTATTATGTCCACAATCTTCTTGAGTATTACCAGTGTCCTCGAAAATGTAGGCAACTAATAAAAAAGAACGTCAAAATAAGGTCACAAAATTTCACAGAACTTTGGGAAAAGGAGATAAAGTGAAGTTTTTTTCTCGTGGAATTCATTTCATTCCGGCTATCACACAGTATACAAGTATGATTGTCTTCCAAAGGTAAAGTTTAAAACACATGAACTCTTTGATGGCTGTATAATCCAATTCTGGAAGCACAGACTCTTCCACAATGTTGGCACATGGTGTGTTGGGTAGCCATTGGTCCTTGAGGGTTGATGCTTCTGGTATTTATACGCTCCTTCCTATCGTTGCGTTTGTCAGCTTGAAGCTTTCTCCGCCGTAGTTCGAAGGATATATGCCCTCGGTGGACGAGGCGACGCCATTCTGGACGGGTGGATGCTACAACCTCCCAATTTGCAGGATCAGTTTGACCCTTCTTTTGATCTGCCTTCAGAACGTCTTTATAGCGTCTCTGTTGCCCACCTTGTTTTCTTTGTCAGACCTTCAACTGACAATACATGATTTGTTTTGCGTGACTCAGGCATGCAAATAAGATGACCTGTCCATCGTAGCTGGTGCTTTATTATGAGAGCCTCAATGCTGATAGTATTAGCTTCCTCCAAAACAAGAGCTCTAATGACCTCGATGTCGACGAGCCGTAAAACCCCACAAAAAATCCTCCAAAACACTTATGTTAGTGCGTCTGTCTTGACACTTTATTTCTAGGATTCTCCTAATGTAACGTTGATTGTATTTTTTCAGACATAGTAAGTGCCTTCTGTACGTAATCCAAGTTTCGCAACCATAACAACTTGGAAGATGATTTGGAGTTGGAATAACAACAGCTTGGTATACATACAGTTTAGTTTGAATACTGAGGTTATGGTTATTAAATACCATAATTCGCATACGACCATAAGCTGCGCTGGCACATTTGAGGCGATATTGGATTTCAACGTCAATGTTCGCATTTGTTGATAGGTGACTGCCAAGATGGGGAAAATGTTCAATATTTTGTAAACTAGTTCCATTAATCTTGATATCAGGAGCAGCAACATTACAGGTTGGTGCATGTTGGTATAAAATTTGCATTTTACTGTTGTTTATATCCAGACCAATGCTTGTATATGCCTCGTTAAATGCATCTAGGGTATGTTGAAGGTCGTCTTCTGAGTTTGTCAATATAACGTTAGCATCTGCATATTAGAGTTCAAGAATAGAAGTAGTAGATACCTTAGTGTTTGCTCGCAGTCTGCTAAGATAGAATTGTCCTCCATCAGTCCTAAATAAGATTTCTACACCCTTTAGAATTTTGTCTTTGACTAGGTGAAGTATGACACCAACGTATATTGAAAAGATTGAATAGTGTGGAAAGAATATTATTTGAATACTGAGGTTATGGTTATTAAGAATATTATTTCCTGGGCGTGTAGCGAAGGTAAATTTTAAAATCATTTTCAATATAATGCTCAGCTGTAGTTCAAGTTAGTTAAGGATGGAGGGTAAGTGTTCTAACAGAGAACTTCGTTTAAATTCATCAGTAATCTCAAGAAAACTGCAAGAAAAACGCCTGTTTAAGGAAATAACAGTCGATTTTACACCCGTTGTGATCTTAAATGGTTCTTCACTGCTGTTAAGGTCTGTACCGTTCATGTAATACAGTAATCGAAGAATCTGTATGACCTTTTCTTAACGCAAGTCTTTCTCCACTGAAACTCCTCCAGCAGTAAACATAATGTCAACAAAGGCATCAAGAAGAAACTAAATTAAACTGGGCTGTGTTATTTCCTTAAACAGGCATTTTTCTTGCAGTTAGAGCTTGAGATACTGATGAATTTAAACGAAGTTCTCTGTTAGAACACTTACCCTCCGTCCTTAACTAACTTGAACTACAACTGAGCATTAGAGTGAAAATGATTTTAAAATTTACCTTCGCTACACGCCCAGGAAATAATATTCTTTCCGCACTAAGAAAAACACTGTTGTGTCAAAGACTTGAAACGAACCAAAATCGTTCTTCATTTTTATTTGAACCCTTATGAAAACAGATGCATAGATGTAACCCATAGTCCCTGGTACTGCTTACCATAGCCCTTAATACAGACTTTGCTGAGAAGATCCTTTAGACGCCATTCCATTAAAGCGAGTCTGCGCTTTCTTAGGAGTCCGTGTTCCAAGTTTTCACAAGTCGTTTCCTTCTGCAAAGCGTTTCGCTGGTGGCAGCGAGAAGTGCTTTAAGTGGCAAAGGCGAGGATGCCAGAATAATCCTACGACAGTGACTTCGCATGCGTATTGATCTTTGCAATGTACACTTATCCTAAACTCATGCGTTGGAAGTTACCAGTGCACGAATTGAAAACGGCAGACATGAGCTGCCTATCTTTAGACTTTCTTCACTTAAGAGCTGGATTAGAACTGGTCTAAAGGAATTCCCTTTCTATAAAGAACTACTTGACTTAGAAAGAAAGGATTACAAATTGTAGAAAATCTTTTTATCAAAATCATGAAGGTAAAAACATTTCTTACACACGAATGAGAAAAAACTCAAGTCTTCAATTGAATAAACATGATAGGGTTCCGAGCAACAGATATTATTTAATTTAATTTCAGGAATAAAGATACTTGACAGAGATGAACAAATATTTTTGGAATATCAAGAATCAACGCAGTAGAAATGTAATAAATCTAGTAAAAAATTAACGGAGGTTTGAGAAGTTTGAGGAGAGACTGTAATAGGTCACACGTGAATTCGTTATTGCGCGTTTATTTTTGGGGATTCCCAGAAATTGGAGACGGTGCGAAGAATTGAATGAAGGGACGAATTCGTCAGGAATAAATAGCAGGGTAAACAAGAGTATTCTTCGAACACCTACCAGAAATCCATTTTGTCCATATCGGCAAATTTCACACGGAACTGACGGGTTTCTTGGACTAAACGTTTCTTGAAAAAGGTAGGGATGGGCATTACAGGTCGTCCGTTTGTTCAAATGAGAATGTAACAGGAGGGTCGGGCAATCAGTAAATATTATTTCTTAAAGGAAAATTTCGAATATGTTCCAAAGTTTGTTAGTTATTGACTGAGTTATGTGCTGTAAGTATGCAGGAAAAATCTCTCAAAATCATTTCATCGTTTAATTTCTAAAAATGAATTCAATCTAAAATAAATGTCCTCAGTTTTATGAAAAAATGTTAAAAATTACCCTTCTATCGTAAATTATATATAATGTGAATATATACGATGGAATAGTAGAGTTTTTACTTTAACCATACCTCCCCTTGAAAACGGTCCTGCAACGTGACACCGTGACGAAGTTTATTTAACCCAAAACAGACGAAGCAACAAATCCCCGAAAACGACGATCTCTCAAGAAAGTGGCATAGAATTCTCGTCGCGTGTTCTGTTCGGACTGTGAGTT
>NNCF01127228.1:715998-779225 GCA_002313205.1 Laupala kohalensis
TAACATAATTTTTTTTAAAGCAACGCAAAAAATGTCAAATATTAGATCTTTTTTTGTTGAGTTAAAACACGTTTAATTTTTTTCCCATATAGGAAATGGCTAAACAAATAATCTACTCACGTGAAATGGTCCATAATGTTTTGCCCCTTACCTGAAACAAATTGAAATCTTCATGAAGAGTTATTATAATAATCATAATATTTTGTTTATTTCATTGATAGTTTTGAGGAATAAAACTTTAAAAATTAGTTGGGTAGGGATTTCGTAGATTGGAACATAAAATGGAAATAGTAGAAATGCAAATGGAAAAGTCTTCATTAAAATTGGAGCTTTGCGAAATTGTAAATATGATTCAACAAAATCCCGCAGCACAATGGGTAAATCTAGTTATCTAATCAGATTTCGGCGCTGGTAAACTGACAAGTTCATAGTAGCAACTCGTTGTAATGGTTTTATAATTTATTCTCATGACTTGAGAAAAAAGAATGAGAACGCGGAATGAAAATGATAGGTGGGCAATTGCCATTATTATAAATACAAAATGAAAAGAAATAAAAACACTAGTTATTCGACGCAACTTTTTTATTGTCCATCGACAAGTGTAAAGTCCATCGTCTTCCTGTGTTCTATTCATGCTCAATGTCGCTAGATGAAGTTATTTCTGTCTCTTATTTGAAATTAGAAAGTAAAATAAATATTCAGAATAGTATTTCAAAACATATGGCTACGTATCAATTTTATAAATATCGTAAAGATGTTACGTAAATGTAATTTCGTTGAAGACAGAAATTGGTGTATTTTCGTATCTGTAGTGGCTTTGCTGTCCTAAGTCTATCATCATTATCATATCTTTCATTTCAGTTTTCGAAAAGTGTTTTCTACGTCTGCTTGGTCTATTTACACTACTAAATATTATTATACTACTTCTTGAAACAGTAACCTAATGTGTAAGTGTAGCAAACATAAATTATTTTACTGCGTCTATACCAAACTTTCCAGCGAAATACCGCTAATGCGGATGTAATGCATACTAATTGTACTTTACGTAAAGAAAATGTAAGCAAAATCGTTGGAACCGGTTTTCTTTGTGAGAAACATTCAATAGAGGACTTTGACCTTCATGTGAAGTATCCTTTCTTTTAAAGTAAAATAAAAAATTGAGTACGTGCATCAACAAATAAATTCTACCGTAAATACGAAATGCGAATTAAATTGCTTCATCCATTTACTCAGAATCGCTGCCCGGACGGACGGACGGACGGACGGAGGGACGGACGGACGGATGAACGGATGAACGGATGAACAGATGAACAGATGGACGGACGGGTGGACGTTATGCCAAAAATCACTTTTTCAGAATCAGGGATCGCCAAAAACGGATATTTCTGCCGAAATCTCACTTTCGAATTTTTTTCACGATTACAATATTTTCTACTACGCATATGCGAAAGTAAAATCCAATCAAATTGTATTTTATCATAAACTAATAGGCGTGCAGTACAAAGATAAATTTCTCTCTCTAGGCAAAGCATATATTTTTAGCTTTAAAAATACTCTTACTTAAAATATTGTGATGCCTCTCTCACGACAGCACCATCATGCGTTAAGTGTTTTAAAAACATTTGAAACACATTTATGAAATCCATCATGTAGACATCTCTTAAGGGAAGAGTTGACGCTTCAAGAGATCGCTCTCGATCCTTGTAGATTAAGGCACAAACTGCGCCACGTACCAAAGGCAAGCAGCGTGCCACCCAGCAGGCGACAGGCGTTAATGGAATCCCCGCTTTCCCTTCCCTCACTCGCTCGCTCGCCTGCTCTTACGAGACGGGTCGGCAGGCGCGCGCCCTCCGGCGGCGGGGCACGGAACGAAGCGGGCGGTCTCTCCATCCATCACTAGGCGCTCGCGTGTCCACGGTTGCGGCGGGGAACCCCCACACCTCACAGGACAGGCGCAGGCGGGCGCGCCACTACGCACACTGGCAGCGCAGCGTTCGGTATATGAAGTGGCGGAGCGAAATCTTTTTCACTTACATCAAATTGCGGTTAAGGGAAAGACCTAATACATCATATACGTCGCGATTATACTTGAAACACACAATGACATTAGTTACTATTTGTCAAAATCAGTTTTCGAGAAAACACCGGGTCTTTATAAATTTCTGTGCTTTAAAAATTTCACGATGTCAGATGTAGAAAGTAAGAACAATCTACTCCAGAATATTATGTGACAGTCATGATGCCGGATTTAGTATGTTGTCTAAACAATATATTAATTACTATTATATTCACGGAACATGGGATCCGAGAAATTTTTAGGACTGATGGAAATGTATTTCTCAACCAACTCACAGGAGTTACTAAAATAAATGTTACGTATTAAATGTTCTTTTCTGCTGCAATAAGCTTGTGAATTCATTTCATGAAGCACTCGATATTTTTGTTTGAATGTATTACAAGAGAAGATGAATTGTTACCCTTTTAAAACGCATTAAATATTGAACGAGGAATTTGCAGGTTACATGAATACATCCAAATGAAACTTGTGCAGCGTATAAAAATAATAAATAATAAATAATTTAACTCTTGCGTAAAGTCATATATTTTCAACTCTGAAAACATGTTTCTTGAAACATTTCAGATAACGTAGAAAAATATGCGCAAAAAATTACACGTAAGTCCTAAAAATGTTTTTGGTTGCGTTCAATGTTAGAAAAGGTATCGTTTTTCAATGTACTACACTAACGCAAAGTTACATTTGTATGTTGATTATATTTGAACCAGAATGATAGGATATCACTATAAAATTGTATGAGAAAACTCACTTAAATTTCTTTCTAGAATTAGTGAGATGAGATATGACCAACACAACTTTACATTGGTATATGATAGATTTAAAATCAGTAAAATTTCTATTTAATACAACAAAATCATATACATGTAATTACAATTATTAACCACATAAACATTCACAAACAAATATGTTGATAGGGGCAATGTTCGAAGCCTTCTACGCAAGCACTCTTCGAATGCGCTCGTCTGAGTCTACAACCTCTAGGAAAAGTCCCGAATGCAGGTGCAGAGCTTTTAACATTTTATTTCACTTTTGTTGAGGAGAAGAGACAGCACTGTCGCCGGTCGATCGATGATGAGAGGGAATGTAGCTCATATTATTGTCAGTAGAACTTCCACAACCAAGGATCGTGCTGGGATATGTCACAAGGTAGAATTATCCCAGGAAACAAACTTAATTTTTAACCATATTTAAAGTACTCATGGAAAATTTACGGGAGTCGATTGCAAAACTTTCGAATATAGTACAGGATGGACCAAAGACTCATCGCAAAATTAACATGAAGCTTGAAGAGCCTTGAATCGGAATTAGAGCATTTGATGATACTTTACTCAATATATCACCGAACTCAAAATGTATCAGCAAGATTAGCATCTACAACAAATCCTAATTCAGAATAGCGCAGCGACGACGTCGAGGTAGAATTCTGGATGAGACTGATTACGAAAGTAATAGCCTTTCATAAAACAATTTTTGCACTGTCCCATATAAGATGGTGCATACAGGTTGGGTGAAGCAGAGGTTGGTCCAGCGTGACAAGTCGGTAAAATGCTGCATTTTTAATTTTTAGTTATCTATGCTTGAAGTGCGTCACACATGACTGCAAAACTGTAATTGCCTCAAGGGTAGAGATATATGTAACTGCCTTTTGGTAGAGATATAATACATAACGTAAATCGAGTATAGAAAGTCATGAAGAAATTGAATAAGAAATATAATTTAAAAAATATTAATGAATAAATATTGTACCATATAACTTTATTATTATTATTATTAAGTTAATAATAATTTTGTACTAAATAATTTAGAATAAGATTTTAAGATAGCGACAATTTGGAATTGTGAACTTAATATTAAACTAATTTTATGATCGTCAAGACAGAGAATATACAGGAAAACCTGCCGTATTGCAGAAGCAAAGTCAGTATGTATATGGCCAGCTACAACGTCTATTTGCTTCTTCTCATGGCGTAAGGCAACTTGTGTCTGATCTCTTATGATGAATCACATTGCGTGCAGCAGGTTCCTCTTCCACAGGCGTCCTCATGAGACGGTCCACAGTTACCTCCTTCGATGTCCTTCGCATGAGGATGCAGTACATTCACAGTCTCATGATATCCAGTCAGTCCTAAAAGTTTATACACAGTGTCCTCAGCTATGTAAGACGGTATCGCGTGACTACTGCTGAAAGTTCCCTGAACTTCTCATTACCTAAAGGTGGTTTCACTCATTCGTCAAATGGCGAGCATGGCTCGCCAATGCTCGCCACTGCTCGGTTTCCTTCGATGTGGCAAAAAGACAGTCGCACTGCGGGGAGGGTGAGCACCGGTATTCGTGACGCAGCAAAGAGCAAGTAACCCATCCACACTATTCGCTATTCGGCGAGCGGTCGTTCGGGGTTCGCCGAATGACTTATGTCTGGAGCCACCTTGAAAGGACGGTATTTAATTATTTTTATGAAATATCTGTCACAGCCTGATTTTGATGGAAAAAATAAGAGCTTAACTGTTATTTCTGAAAATTTGTTCGCTACAATACTACTTAAAACCGTCCCATTTTATCAAAATTTAGGACTATAAAAGCTATAGTATTAATTGAATATCCTAGAAAAGAGCTATGATCAGTTTCACTGGATCATCAATACTTACGGGTCGGTGTAAAATTCAACAAAATCAAATCTTTTGTTACATTATCCATATCTATATCGCCATTTACGTCTGCAAAGGATAGTTAATAGTGGAGAAAGCAAGACTAACATTAATCCCTCGTAATGCTCTTCACAGACACGTAGTCTGAGGAGCTCAGGGTCACTGATTATTTTGTATCATGTAACGAAATTCCTCTACCAGTAGAACATATTGTTAATTTACCATTTTTCTTAATTAATGATATGAATTAGCCATTGAACAAATTTGCGATATTACGGATCAATTGTTTAAATGACTAAAATTTATCAATACACTTTTCGCGAGAAGTTTGAGGTACCTCCATCAAACATTTCCGGAGTAAGACCTGTTTATTCACCTTCAATGCTATTAGTAGCCTAAAATTTAAACCTACGTTTTGTTTAAATTTTTCGTTTTCAGAGAAGGAACAATTTTAGCAAACATTTACGTCCTTCCCCTCTTTATCAATTACTCTTTTGTAACAAATATGCAAAAGTTTAATATTTATAATCAAAACAAAGTAATCAATGGTAAAAGAACAAGAATATTTTTTTCATACTGATTACATATACAGTATAGAGTAGCAAAAGTTATCATGACCATAATGACAAACAACAATGCAGGATGTTTAAATAAGGATTTAACAATTTAAAAAAATGTTTGATGAATTTCAGACTTACGTGAGGTATAACTTCCAAGTAAAATATAACAAATTATTCATCATATAATAATTTAGGTTCGAAGTGGCTAAAATCTGTGATGCAGCATTCATCCTGTACTCCATTTTACTTCAGTCTACATTCAGCAAGACGATCATCCCTTCTGAATCTGCAGCGTTAATACGATTTCTTACTCGATACTCAGTACGTTAAGGTAGTGTTACCTGATCATCGGTAAAATTTCACAGAGACGAATGCGAGTCATGCAGAGACTGTGCAACTATCTTGTGCTCAGAGCAAATGGTACGTGGACGTGGTCCTCTTTCAACAGACAATCCTGCATTGTAATGTCTGTCTAGATATACATGAGAATGTTCTATTTTCTTAGATGAAGAAGACCACGATATAGGGCTTCACTTTCCGGCTTCTAGGCCACCATCTCAGTACTGCATGAAAATCTGTGATTTCCTTGACACGTTTCCTCAGTCAATGGATTATGCGTCCATGATCGATTACGCGGGACAATTTGCAGGGAGAACCTTACTCCCCTTCCTGAGAAGTCTTAATCGAATAATCCATAATGATCCATGCATTTGTGCTGAAAGATTGATTGGCAAACAAATCAATTTCGCTAGTCTATGTGAAGAATTTTAATGTGAAGTATTACTGTAATACACACGCAACATGATTTTTTTCTCAGTCCTCCTCCATACGTCTTTTTTTCTTTATCCTAAATAAATTTATTATGTCTAGTTTGACTTCAGAAGAGCAATAACGCTTTTTAGATTCATAAATTATTCATTTTTGCGACAAAATTAGAAGTTCATATTTTCTTTATTACTACTTCGATTGAACATCAGTGGTTATCAAAAACCATTTTCACTTGACTTCTAGATTTCTTGTGTAACTACATTTTTTACATTTAGATTTATAACAACAACAAAAAAAAGCAACCAAGCCTAATTTCAACAGACACACTCGAACCTGTATTCTTGAGCTCTCTCCGTGACAAGATTTCGATTCCTGGGAGCGCTACCAAAATTTTCAATTTTTGTGCTACCTCAGAATTATTCGTGAAATTCAACTCTTAAAGAAGTTCATGCAAATATTTTTATTCTTACATATAACTTTACGAAGATTTCGATTATATTTTTGATTACATCGCAATTTTTTCCTTCTGTTCAATGATAAACTAAATGCGTTATTATATTTAATTTTTTTAAATTTTGGTCACGGATATCGTAACCGTCTTATCTACATTGTCATTATAAGGCTTTCTGACTAACCTTGTTACCTTTTCACCCAACTGTTTTAAATGATCTTTTTAAATGCACCTCTTATTTTTCCTATTCTCGTAACAGAATCTTTGTACCTCCCATATCACTCTTATTAGTTCTCTGCTATATTCAACTCTCCTTTTCTCTTCACTTATAAACACTGCTCTCTCTTCTCCACAAAATTTGCATTCCCACATGTAAAGTTCACTATTCTCTTCACAATTGACACATATATACTTATCGGATCCTATTATAATTCTCTTCTTAAAAATAAATAAAACAAACTTTATTGTCCAAAAAGCAGTTGCTCACTGCNGGGGGGGGGGCAATAAACTAAGTTACTCTCCGGAAAAAAGCAAGGGACCATTCCATCAATTTCGATCAAGAGTCCAAGGGTAATGGCGGATTTAATATTTATAAAAGAAATTATTTAATAAATACGTACAGTTAGCTATTTATTATTCCAAAATAAATTATAGATATTTGTGCAGTAAAAATTCGAGATAAATAAAACAAAAGTATTACTGAAATTCCCGCCCAAGGAAAGTCCGTCAGTACCTGGAGGAAAACCGAAGAAAGACCCGGGCCAGGATGGGGCTACAGAGATAATGTACATAACCGTGCCAAGGTTGCATATTTAGAAATAAACTATTAAAAACAAAAACAACATGCATTAAAAAAGGAATTTAATCAATATATAGAGTACTATAACAATGGCGTGATAAAGCATAAGAGATATTAACATCACTTGCATCATCCGAAGTCATATGGAAAACAGAATTTATTAGGAAATCGAAACTCATTAACTTCTTTTATTAAAATCTGTTACATTAAAGAAACAAAAAATTTTGGGAAGCGAATTATACAAAATTATTCCTGAATGACACGAACATCTTGGTCAAAGAGTTGTTGACACGCCAGGACGCGGATAAGATTTACATTAATTCCGAACTATTCTCTTTTGGATTCTAAAAAGGTTCTGTAGGGAGTTCTAAATTCTGTATGTATTGATTGAAATTTTCATGTTCCGTTATAACTCAATGACAAACGTATTTAATTAAAACCATTTTCTATTCGTATTATAGAACCTCACACTTGATACGTAAGCATATGTTTTTCTCCCGTTTTTTTCTTTCTCACCTCGTCAGCCATTCGTCTACCGGAAGTTTTGTCAATCTCGTTTTTGATCCATTTTTTCTTAACCAGTAATCTGCTTACAACTATATGTCCTGCTTTTGCCAACTTCCGTCGTATTTATCTTATGGATAAATAAAAAATATGTAGAACACAATGCAGTTCTTCCAAGACACCAAAATAAACAGTAGGTGTTCCTGTAGAAACACCCCCTTTCCCATATTCAATAGACACAACCTCTGAATTCTTTATCACATCCACCTTTTCGATATTAAATTTCGTCCATCTCAACTCCCTCCCCCCCAAAAAAAATAAAAATAAAAGAATTATATATGCAATGACCAATTATAGTTGAAGAATTACATTCTTAGGTGTTCACGTTTATGAAAAAATACCCTAGAAGGTAGTGAAGCTTTGTGAAAGTGAAGCAAGTGTCGGGACGGTCGACATGTGTGGAGAGGGCAATATTAGCGGAGGGGATGAGAACCCAAGGGAAGCTTCCCGGCAACCGCAACCACCGCAACACCACAAAGGGCGAACACGGTGTTGTCCCAAGGGCGCAGAGACACGGTGGGAGAGGCAGGTTGAGGCTTCTCATCAGGAAGCAAACATAGCACGGCACCACGGTGACAGAAGTTTCCCTTCTTCTAAACGTACAATTCAACTTTCTTCTCCGTACATATTTAGATTCACAAAGAAATACTTAACCCTTGTAGAATGTCATAACGCAACACTACGGTTTTGTTATAATAGTTCCAATCGCAAGTTCATACATACCAATTATCATTATAAATATCTATTCTTTAAATGGTGATGTTACAACGATAAATACTCAAATATTATAAATACTTTTACTTCGCAAAATTGATCAAACAATGAACACTCAATTTTTTCTCAAATTTTAGAATTAAAATTAAATATTTCTTCAAAATATTTTTTTATAAATTTGTTTTGCATTCGGTATCAAAGTTTATGAACATCTGACTCTAATTTTAATACCTTATGTCATATTAATACAAACTTTAAAGCAAAAGAAAGTCAGTGTAAAATGTATTAAAATTGACGCAACATGAAAAATTACATGAGCATAAATTACATATAATAATTAACGTTTAAAAATATAGTCAATTTAAAATGTTCTGTTGTAATCTATTTAATCTGCGAATAAGCTACCCATAAATAAGTCTCACCATTAAGCATTAGGTTATCTATTTTACGCGCACATAATTCCAGTAATGTATCTACATCTAATGAGGCCCGGCGTGGAAATCTTCTAGGGTGCCCCCATCTTTAAGTCACTTACAAGCATGTTTGCTTAGTACCACGTGCATATCAATTACACCTGTGTATCCATACATTTAAAACCAAAAGTTGAGATCTTACAATAATTTGAATCATTCAGTATTTTACTCAATCAATCATACAATCAGTGTTATAATACAAATTTGTTCACATTTACGTGTTCTAATGGTTTTTACTGATCCATTTGGAGGTCACTCACAGGTGCAGTCCCGGGGTGGACCTCCCACTCCACTCCCGCATAGGTACGCTATTGCATTATACACAAAATATCAACCGTATAATACAATTCCATTAAATTTTTGATAGTTTATTTTACATTCTTACTTTCTTCAGTATGCCATTATTAGGTAAAATTATTTATTTATTGCTATTAATTTGAAAAATAACTGCTTACGCGGTGTTGAAAATTAAGTCTCGTCCAGAGGAAAAAAAGAACACACGTTTCATAATTTTTACTTTGATATTTCCTCATATTTCATTTCATAATTACAACATTTCATTTAGACAATTGTTTTGAATGCGGCCACTCGAAACGCAGGACGAGTGGGTATGAAACACTTATTAAGTTAAAATTTTCCTCATATTAATTCACCCACTTCCTTCTAATGATAATTAACTTGTGTATTTTATTTAATTCTAAAAAAAAACTCTTTGAAAACAAAAACTGATGAAAGAGTTATCACTTTAATATGCGGAGTTACGTTTGTCATTTTAATTTCTATAACATAATTTGAAATAACAATTCCGCTCCGAAGAAAAATGCAATACCTACACATGGTAAAAAATAAAATTGGTTAATATTATTCAAGACGTAAATACTATATTTTCGACATTAAGAGTAAAATGAGATTAAAGAACTTTTTTTCTGAGATTGGACTAAAGTTATTAGGGTGACTAACATATTCTACCTAGAAAAAAAAATCTAATGAATAAAACTATGATTTACAGCAAACTTACATGTTTTGTAAAATAGATTGATGATTCTGTACTCGTACAATAACACATACTTTAAAAGAAATTCTCTCTCCCTTCTATAGATTATGAGAAATGACAATTATATGATGGTTTATCATTCAAATAGATCTGATGGATGTTATTTTCATATGCAAATGGACCAACTTAGGAACAGAAATATTTCACGATTTATTGCCTCCTCCATCACGTAATCGCGGTGGAGTAGTGTGAATGCAATAGCTTTGAATTCTTTCTGGTTCAGACGTATATTTTTTTTACTTTCAATATAATGTTTCTCCAGCTCAATGAGTCCATTCTCTCCCTGGTTTTTCTTCGCGAAGAGGCGAATTTTTTATACAGGCACTGTAGGTTCTTGCCTGCTAGTGACGTCTATTAAAATAATAATAATAACCCTCAAATTTCGAGTGATTTTAATTGTTACTATTTATAAAGAATATTTTCAGAATTACATATTGTTGATAATAATGTGTATTTGTGAAATAACTTTTTGTCATAATAAATATATATTTGTTGGTATTCTGTTGACATTATAACACGTACCGAACTACCTTTATACTTATGTTAGGAGTAATAATAAATTTATTGTCAAAAAACAGTACAAACTGCGTATGACCACGTGGAGGACAATAAACAATAATCAGTAACTCGGTCTTAACAAACACCACCGTTTCATAAATATAAATGCAGGGAAGTGTTAAAATATTTAATTCCTTGAATAAAGGTTTACAAGAGTTTCGGGGGTGAGACTTAAAAATTATCCGAACTATCCTCTTCTGAATTCTGAAAGTTTGAATACTCTGACCGGAATTACCCCTGAAGGTAATGCCGTAACGTAATTGGGAGTAAACGTTTGCAAAATATACGCAACGGGAAATACGTGGACTAACTGCGTTAACTAAGTTTCGGAATCCGTAACACAATCTGCTTAATTAGGAATTATGATTGTCAACGTTACAATTCCATTTGAGGTTGTCTTGAATATGGAGACCTAAGAATTATGTATTCGTAACAGTTTTTAATTGTGTTCCGTTTAAAGAAAGAGAAACCTGGGGTAAAGATTTTGTATTACTATTGTGAAATGATATAGACACAGTTTTGTCAGTGTTTACAATGAGACGATTTGCATGGAACCAAGTCGAAAGGTTAGACAAAACTTTTTGAGCATTGGCGTGTTTACATAGTAAATTAGTGTCATCAGCAAAAAGAACCATTTTGCAATCTGATGTGGATGATGACATGTCGTTCACATACAATAAAAAGAGTATAGGGCCGAGAATTGATCCTTGGGGTACTCCGCAAGTTTCTGAAAGACACGCTGAAGTATTTTATTTTTAGTATAGGATATTTCGACCTGTTGATACCTATTTTTTAAATAAGAAGTTAGCCGTTGATGTGGAAGTCCACGAATGCCTAAAGAATGCAATTTGGAAAGGAGAATTCCGTGATCGATGACATCGAATGCTTTGGATAAGTCAAGAAAAACACCCTGAGGATTTTCTCCACTGTCTAGAGATGTGGTAACATCGTTTAAGAAGGAAAATATGGCGCTTGTAGTGGAAAAGGATTTCCTAAAACCGTGTTGATCGTCAGAGAGAATGTTATATTTTGATAAAAAATCTAGAAGACGCTTATAGAACAATTTTTCTAGGATTTTTGAGAAAGTGGGTAGTAGAGATATTGGTCGGTAATTTCCAATATTAAGTTTGTTTCCTTTCTTGTGTAAAGGTTTCACTTTAGCTCTCTTAAATATATTGGGAAACACCCCTTCCGATAAAGAACTATTAAAAATATTTACGAGTGGATTTAATATAGCGTGGGACGAAAATTTAACAATAAAATAGGGTATATCATCTATGCCTCGTGAAAATTTGTTTTTTAATGAGCTGATGATTCCCATGACTTCACTGGCGTTAGTTTCGGAAGTGAACATAGAATTGGGTATGTGGGTGGTAATAATTGGAGGACATTGATTTGGATATATTGAGTTCGTTATTTTACCAACTTCTGAGAAGTGAGAATTAAACAAACTTGCGATGTCCTGAGGATTTGACACGATCTTGCCATCGTTTAGTAAAGAAACATTTTCTTCGCGATTTTCAGAAGTTGACGTGTAATTGTTAACAATATTCCACATGGCTTTCATCCGGTTGTTCGATTTTAGTATATGCCTGTCGTTTTCCATAACTTTAGCTGCATAGACTACTTTTCGGAGAATAGTCTTATATTTACGAAAATAATTATGGAATTCGGGTGGCTGGTTATAGCGTTTTGAAAGATAATATAAACGGCGTTTGTTTTTTGAAGAAATTCTTATCCCTAGGGTGATCCATCTATTGTATTTTTTTGTGTTAATTAACTTGCGTTTTATGGGAAAACTAGAGTTGTAATGTTTTAGGAATGTTGAGATAAATACATTGAATTTGTCGTCGGTGTTTTGGCAATTGTAAACAACTTTCCATGTTTCTTCGCGCAAATAATTTATAAATATGGATTTATTTATGTCATTAAACTCTCTTGTAAATTTGTAAAGGATTTTAAGAGGTTTTAGTTTATTATTAATTGTCAATAGGTGATCACTGTATCCGGCGATAAACCTTCAGAGAGATACAGATTCCATTGTTGACTATAATTTGATCTAGCAATGTTTGAGATAAGCCGGAGAGGTTGAAGGAGTCGATAAGATTCTTGAATCGATTAACTGGTGAATGTGCAGAGTCGGATGTACTCAAGAAATCGATGTTGAAATCACCACATATAACGATAGATTTAGTAGATTTATGTGTGATATGTTTTAAAATAATATCGAAGTTCCGAAAGAATATGTCAAGATCTGGTTGAGGAGGTCTATAAATACACAAAACAACAATAGTGGTGTCGGTCAGATTAACTGCAGAAAATTGGAACACACTATCTACGCAGAAGTTCTCGTAGCCTGTTAGTGGAGAAGATAAAATATCATTACGAACGTAGATATACGTACCTCCGTGGTGATTTTTGCCTTTAAAATTTTGCCGACTAAGAACTTGCTAAATAATAATTAGAAATAGCAGTATCGTCGATGTTGTTAGTTGAAAGCCAATGCTATGTGAGGCATAGCAAATTGAATCGACTCTCGTGTACTAGAATTTCAATGTTTGTCAATTTGTTTGTAAGGGATTGGACATTATGATGAAATATAATTATTTTATTTTTGGAAAGAGTTTGTGATTCACGAGAAATAGAATCGACGTTACATTGTGGAGAGGAATTTTAATTTGGTACAGCTTCTAGTTCCGGATCAAGCCCGCACACTGCACCCGAACGCGATTGTCACCTTCGAGTACCACATACGAGTACGCAAGTTGTGTATGGGTGCGGCAGGAGGAATAGATGAGGACGTGGGAGATGAGGAAGCAGTAGGTGAAAGAACGGAGACAGGAGAAGAAATGGGTGTGGGGATAGGAAGAGGAAATGGTGATGAGGTAGGAGCAGAGGGAGGTGGAGGAGAAGGAGATGAGGTAGAAGCAGAGGGAGGTGGAGGAGAAAGAGATGAGGTAGAAGGAGAGAGGTGGAGGAGAAGGAGATGAGGTAGAAGCAGAGGGAGGTGGAGGAGAAGGAGATGAGGTAGAAGCAGTAGGAGGTGGAGGAGGAGATGAGGTAGGTGCAGGAGGAGGTGTGGGAATGGGTAATGGGGCAGGTGGATGATGTGAGGTCAGTTGTGAAGCTAGGAGAGAACCGATGTGCTTTTTCCCAGACGGTCTCAGGTGTAAACCGTGCTGGGTAAAGTCCTTGGCAGTCAGGTGTGGTTGCAAATCAAAAAAAGTGCTGATATGTTAAATCCGCCTCTACCTTAAAGCCCTTGATTGGATTTGATGACATGGTCTGTAGCCTGCTTTTGGAGAGTACAAATAGTTTATTTTTCTTCAAGTAATTTGTAATTGCTTTTTGACAATAAATAAATAAAGTAGAATGAATAATTATTACAGAAAATGGTGTGGCGCTTAAAAGTTATATTCTTAATCCTAATAATTTAAGATATTTTAATTAACTATTAGTATTTTCAAATTACCGAATACAATATAGAGACAACAAAATTCTCCCGTATTCTCCGTATTCTACCCGTACTAGGAACGAAATTCGTTTGTATATGTAGGGTCCTCAAATCTCACATTCAAGTGTTATAAAACTCAAGAGAAACAATACTGATGAAAAATTTGAAATTTTATATTACTTTTCCTCTATTTCCCTATTAAATTGTAGAGAGAAACCACAGAAAATAAAATGAAAGAAAGGAAGTAATTTAGTGCAAAATATTTACTAAACGTGGATTCAACTAAATTAAATGCGAAACTGAAATGGGAATTTTGAGTTAGATTAGGAGAGAAGGGAAGTTTGAGGTGAGCAACTGTTCTGTTTAAGACAAAGCTCTTAGTGAAATGTCCGAAACGAAGAAAGTGTCGAGGAAGGCGTAGGGTCACATCACTCCACGTGGTGGCGCCTGTCAATGTCTCCGCTATGTCTTCAACCATATAAGTTTACACCGACGCTTTACGACCACCACATTCAAGAGAAGGTCGATCCTCAGACTTTGCAGAAGGAATTCGTCGCGACAGGACTGCGGATTCGGAGGAAGATAAAACAAGAGAAACGATGAAAATAGAAGCATACATTGAGAGAGAGAAATAAAAGAAAGAAAAGAAAGAAGTCGAGTATGCAGACATTTTCTTCCCATACCCACCAATATTTTTTTCACCTGTTTAGAAGTCTCTTAAGCCAGTATACTATTAGCCCGAGTATGTCAAGTGATTATCTGAAACCAATCCTTCGGACGTTCGTTTAATACAAAAGTTTAAGATTTATAAAAATGAATGTTTTCTCAAACAATAGACTTAAACTTACTGAAACGGGACATTTGGAAATTTAAGTTTTTAAGGGAAGAATGTTTTTTTGTCTTTAACCCGTAGCGAGATATTTGATCCTTTATTTATTTCTACGTATTTTTTTCATTTTAATAGACTATTCAATCGCATTTCAGCTGTTTTGAAAATCACGTAAAGAGTGGGTTAACATATCGTTTGTTTCTAATTAACGCGTGTTTTCAATTAACGAAATAAATATGTTTTTTTAAATAAATATCCATTACCTGGGTTTCTATCAAAAACTTGAAAAGACTTTATAAATTTAACATAAATTAAGTTCGTAAAAATTATGTTTGCTAATAAATATAAGTGTTTGCTAATAAATATATAAAAATTCATCGATTCATACTTTCTAAAAAAAATGCGCAAAAAAGTTAAATGCTAATGAAAATGAAATATATATCTTTTTAGTCAAAATTGCCGGGCAGATTGACATACGAGTGAATGGAATTCTAAAAACCAATTTACCAATTTATTGGCAGCAAATATTAACCAGTATTTTGTCTAAAACTCACGGTTGAATACTTCCACGGTTAGAGTACTATTAATATGGGAAAGTAAAAATGCAATGCTGGAAGAAATACTTTTTGTTTGATAAACAATGAGGTGGATATGAGGACTTATATTTGCAAAAATATCTATCGACAAAAATTTGTTTGGCTAAACCCGAAGCGTTTTATACTTTACCAAAACAATAATCAGGAAATTATCACACTTAATGGATAAACATGAAGTTTTCTGAGTATTTTGAGGATTTTAATCTAAATTCTTTCATTTGAGTCGAAATTAATGATTATTCCTAACAAACACAAAACTTCTCTTTTGAAAGAAATTCTCGGGAATAATTTTATTTTTTAAACATTTGACTTAATTTTCAAGACACAAAATATGTAATCACTATAAAATATTTAAGTCTGGTAACGGAAGTGAGACGTCCTAAAATATTGTTCAACTACAATAAATCACTAAAGCACATTCATTTCATCAACCTTTGATTTCAATACACTTATTCAGAACTTTACTTCGAAAATTAGAGATGAATGAATTAATTCGCGCGAAATATTTATTCAATAGCATGTATACTTTATGCCATTTATCGCACAATACGCGGTGAATCCTGAACAATTCGAACTGTATTGTGAGGACTTTGACACTGCAATAATACAAATAAATGAATTTATCCTGGGTGAGATTGAGAAAGACAAATGTTTGCCCTCCAGTTCTATAATGACTTTTCATTAATGTTTAGCCTCTTCTGGGGGTTAATTACACCGCCCTTGTTACAGCGATACCACCTCTACTCATTCCATGTGTAAGGTTGAAGGTGAAATTAGTGATGCATTGTGGTTCGTTTCTTTGTTTTTGTGTAAAAATAGTTAACTGTTTGAGTGATCAACTTTAATTTTGGTGTAATTAACCTGACGATCCTTATTACTTTCACGAAAACATTTTCTCGAGATCGCTGAGGGAAGTGATAGGAGGAGTGGTGGCGGTTATTAGTGGGGTTTAATTTTATTTTTTACGAATGTACTGCTTAGATTTAACGGCATCAAAAATGTTTTTGTCATGAATCAATCGGTTTAAACGCAAATAACACATTTTCAAATAGATGTGTCTTGCTGGGGGATACTCTTGTCGGTAAAAGGAATTTCTTAAACAAGTATATTAAACAAGCGCATCGTCCTGAGCATTGTGGAGTACTCTTCAATGGGGATGGGGGTAGCCTTTTGATGTCGGTGATCAAATTATCTGAAGTGAACATTATTGAGCCTTTACACACGTGAATAGCTCTCCATGTCATTTGAATGTGATACTTTTTTCTCTTGCTTTTAGCGAGACCGCTTGACAACTTGACACTCTATGGGTATCCCAGCTGAAGGGGTGGGGCAAAAATCTTCCGTAATGGGAGTGTAAAGAAAATTACTCCACCCTAAATTCCACAATGATACATTTCAAAATATAATAATGGTGAGATGAAGATAGAGCGCAGCTGATTTTGACAGAATATTACTTAGAGAAATTAAGTTTCATTTAGTTTTGTCATTTTGTCAGGGATTTTGTGCTTAACTCATAAGTCAGGTTCAAAACCAAACAGTTTACTGGTGAAAACAGTATAGGAACAGTCTAACTGAGTCTCTAACATCTATTTATTTTTAAACCGTATCGAATAATGATGAAAATATTTATTTTAAAGAATGTAGTGGCTTCTGATCATCTCTGCATCAACTTTGTTTAGAACAAACACATGTAACAACATTACTCTTCAAATCAGTGTTTGTGGAGTTGAGTGATAGGCTATTGTTGGTAGATGGACCGGTTAGCTGGGTTTACAAACAACTTGACCCACGTGGAGGTGTCATTAGAAGTGGTTAGTAATAGATACTAGCGGGAGGTGGATAGAGGAAGGAGGGTTCGCTTTTCAGTAGTCACAGCTATATGAAGTGGGACATCAAAAATCTCCTAGTGTTTCTGGTCCCACCGGTAATTGAACTCGGGATGACTTGGTGAAGAGCAACAACGCTACCACCTGAGCCACAAGAGGTTCAGAACCAGGCTGTAACATCAGAACCAGTGCCGTATATAGATTTTGAAATATTAACACTTTCAAGTACTTTGCTAGTCAGAAATTTCTAAGGCGATTAAGGGTCGGGTCCGTCGCCGCCAAACAAGGAAAAGTACCGCAAATAATACTTCCCGTGTATTATGCAGAGATTGAACAGTTCCCATCTACTTCTGAAAACTGAGATGAACGCCCTCGGAGAAGAAAGGCGAGTGTGAAGGGAATGTTCCACTGGTTGCCAAAAATAATGGTCAGCCTGACGAACGCAGTGTTCGCGGAATCTGAGGGGTGACCGAGCTGATGAGGAGTGCGCAGTAAAGTGGCGAAGATGTAGTCACGTGACCTCCGCTCCTGTATAAATTGGAAGGATTGCAGATCCGAAGTGCCTTTCATACTGGAGACTTTCAGACTTGAGACTTCTGCGGAAGTGTATGAAAGTACGCAGGTTATTTGACATGTAACTTGGTCAGTTTTGGTCGTCAGACCACTGAGAATTGCTGCGGTAATTCTATTACATTGCTATAGGCGCGAATGACTTAGCTTGGAACAGTTAGTTATTTCGGGATAGCAACTTGGAGACTTTTGAGATTCGGATAATCTGAGTAGATTTTCCGAGTTAATTCATAACACCAGTATTTATATCTGTGTGTAATTGTTGCTTTTAGATAGCAATATCTTTGTAATAACAAATTCAAACTTGTATTTATGATTTGCGAGTTTGTCTACATTTGTAAATATTCAGATCTCTATTTAATTTGAATTAAATATTTACTTGTTATTACACGAGTGTTTGATTGCTTGGGGAAACCAAGCTGGTGGCAGCGAACTCTACCATAAAGGTTGTGGTTTATGGTTGAATCCCGCTTCTACCCAAAAACTACGCACATCGCATCTGGGCTTGCGGTGTGTTGTAACACAGGCTAAGGAAACAGGATAGGGCATAAAGGTTTGAAGTTTGAAGTTGTAGTAGTATACAAATATTTCGTTCAGACAGCCCCACCAGCTATTTATTTATGGTTGCGCTCAATAGATGGCTGCAGGATAGTGTTCACCCAGCTCCTATTGCTCATATTGGCTGCTAGTGTTCGCCGCCTTTGTTCGTTATATACTGCTGTGGTCGTTGTCTTTGTTTGCTGAATATTTTTGTCAATTCGCAGTATTTGTCATTGAACGTTCACGACATGTCACGTATTTTCGTGTATTGTGTTCCTGGTTGCTTCAATAAGCTTTTTCTTTGGCTAATGCAAGTGTCGCGTATGTTGCAAGTATGTTGCCAAGAGAGTTTTGATTAGAATTTCTTGTGATATTTGCAAAAGACTTCTCGATACCGAGGATCCTGATGTCTATTTTCATAGTAGGATGTTATTGAGAGAACACACTGCTGATGAACGCAGACATACTTATCCTAGTGAGGAGTGCAGTCTGTGTCTCAGGGTGCAGTCTGTGTCGTGGATAATAAGTTAAATGAAAATCCACACATGCCTCGGGTTTTGCAAACTACCAAGGAATCCCTACTTCAAAAGATTGAATTAGGCTGGTGGAATGAAATGAGTGTAACAGAGTGAATGTTTGAGCACGGGGATTCATTTTCATCACATACGTAGTGTTATGAATTTAATTGTAATGTCAATTTGCCGTATTTGCATACACTGGTGGTGCAAGATAGCTAACCAGGAAATGAAATACAAATAATTTCAGGAAAATAATTGTATTTCATTTCCCGGTAAAATTAAAACAAGTATATATGTATGTGTATTATAACTAGAATATTTATTTATTTAGACAAGTATATACAATGTAAAATGCATAAAGCAAGTTATAGTGTATATTTTTAATTTATTATTCAGTCACTCAACACCTTCAAATCATAACTTAGTGAGTTACATTTTTTTAAAGCTTCAATTATATCGTTTTTATTAGTAATTGTTTCTTTACCACAGGTAGGGCAGGCTTTTTTTGCGAGTAATGCTACTAGATTCTAAAAAGACTTTTTTTTAGAGATTCATAATGATGAAGCAAAGAGAGAGAAAGTGCTCCAGAGATTTAATAGGTGTTTCATTTTTTGGTTAAAATTAATAAATTGAAGTAATCTATCTTGTACATTTTGTAAGGTGTACATACATTATCATACGCACCACCTGATCCACGTAAAGGATATACAAAGTTTTCATCTTTCTTTCCTCACTGAAACCAAAATTATGAATAATGTAATATTTTTAGTATATTTTGTATTTGTATATTTAGTATATTTTATATTTGTATTTTTTTTTCTCTTTGTGTTGTGCTAACTGGAGTGAATGACTATTTCTTTCAATTGGTAATTAGGGATTCTTTGCTTCGGAGTCCCTGCACGTCTTCATATACAGTAGAACCACGATTATCCGCTGTAATGGAGGGAAGGGGTCGCACGGATATATGACAACCACAGTTAATTCTTGAAGTAAAGTGTTTCGATTATGTACATAAACGTGCATACAGGTGTGTATAATGTCACATTATCAGGGCTTGAAATATTAAGTAATCAATCTTCGGTTTGAAGTTATTTTCCTTACTTCACTTCTAATATTTCTCAAATTCATTATATCCTGGAAGTCAAAATTTTATTGGTACCTGAGGGTCTGTGTCTCTAAGTTTTGAGAAACCTACGTACAACTGTGGAAATTGTAGGAAGTATTTGTATTTATATATGATAATACATTTATTGTCAAAAAAGCAGTACAAACTTCGTATGTCGACGTGAAGGACAATTAACTAATTTACTCTACAGTAGAAATTGTAGTTGAAATTCTTTTTTTTTTGACAGAAAAGTGAGCACCACGGTTTATCGAGGTTCTACTGTATCATGTTTTGTAAATACATGCAGACATAAGTAGTCTGTGGTTGAAACAAACATAAGAGTACAAATCAGTGGGCATTTCGCATCATGGATGGCATGTACTATGAATAATTAGTATTGTAGTTAAAGGTGGTATGGCATACCATTCTTATACCTCAGGTGAAACTGGTTCAAACCCTGTCTGATCCAAGATTATGAAGGCAGGATCCCTTTCATTCCACCATAATTTTCATCATTCATCCTCATGTCATTCATGAATCACTCAAGGGTGCTAATGACCTAGATGTTGGAAAGTCATAAATGCCTATAATAATGATAATAATAATAATAATAATAATAATAAATCGCTTGCCTCAGGAAGGGCATCTGGTTCTATTGAGATTTCCCTGTTAAATCAGAGACATCGTCGTCTCATGTATTATGTAGAAAATTGTAAGTGGAGAGAGTAGCCTACATCACTCAATATGTATTTTATTGTTGACACGGTTTGTACTCTTGTGTTGGTGTCTTTTTTGTACTCTTGGTTACATTTTTCATTGAGCCACATTTTTTATGTTTTAATGTTAACTTTCATTTTTACACATTTCATTTCCACGATGTTTATTTACTACTTGGTGTATTGTGGCTTCTTTTGGTTTTCTGAAACTTCATTATATTTAATTTTACTTTCTTAGTTTACTACTATAGTTATAGTATATTGTGGTGTTTGTAATTTGGTAATGTTATTTAACCATGAAACGGATAAATCTAGTCCTATATATATAAAGGATTTTACGGTAATCTTTTCTTTAAAGTCAACATTGGCATTGGTACACATTTTGTGAATTTTTTATTGCGAAATCAGTCTTACAAATATTATCAGGTTGACAGACCTCTCACATTTCCTTGATGGATTGATATTCAACTTGTAGAATGGAAAACCTTGAGACAGTTTCTTGGTAGAGTATTGTTAGATGGTACTGGCTGATTGTCTTCATTTGTTTTTCATTTTATTGTTACTACCTTTTCAAGACACCTACTGAAAATCTTCTAGACTTATTCTGCTCTCATTTGATTAACACCTTTCTCATTTGTTAAACAGAATGATATTCAATCGCATGGTTTCTTCATAGATTATTGTAACTAATTCATCCTCTGATACATCTATTGCTTTTGGAGCCTTGGTATTGGTGATTTGTCTTAATTTCTTTATCATTTCCTTACTACATTTTCAAGTCACACTACAGAACAAGTCTTCTAGACTCATTTCAGGGAGGAAGAACTAGTTCTACTTTCTCATTTCATTCTTTGATACCAATTGGAAGGTAGAAACATTTGTTTAGTTTTGGGCGTAAGTTTCAACTGAACAATTATCAATCTTGTGTTAACTTTTTGTGAATTAGTTCTACTTCACCTTTGTGGCATGTAATTCGCTCATGCAATGAGGAGAGGGATTTATACCAATGTAGCTTAAGGCAAAACCAACATTCCATTGACTGCTTTCTATACAACCAGAGGAATTTAATCAAATTTCTTCACGAGTTTGTAAAATTTTATGACTTTTATTTTATTTACAAGCATATTTTACTTCTCGCGTGGCTTTTGTTTTATCCGTCTCATTTATTTATATATTATTGATCCGAATAGTTGGTGGATGCACATATGTGAGTACCTTTTCCCAAGTATACCCCATTTTTTAAATACAGGATTGTATATATCCATTCATATGAGAATGTCATGTAATCTTATCATAAATAGATAGAATTAAGAGCAAGTATGTATTTTCTTCGTATACATTTCCTGTCAATTGTGTTCTGTTTTCATTTTCCGTTTCAAATGTGTAGTAAAATATTTGAGTTATACATTCACAAAGGTTAACTTTTGTAGGGAAAGTATCTTCAGCTAAATACACTGTGAAATGAGGAGGGGGTTACAGTACCTATTAGTGGAGGGGGGAACAGTACCTAGAAGGAGAGGGGAAGGGAACCGGGAACTTCCACGCGCCCTGGCGGCCGCTTTTAGAACTAGGCTCAAGAGAAGTTTGTAGAAAATTTTGTTTGGAGCGCTGAAACCAGTAACGCATCGTTAGCACGCAAGCTGGCGGTCTGGTATATAGTCTGTGAGCAGAACTACCCCTGATGTCTAAGTGACACCAACCAGTAATGCTATAGATCGAATCATGAAGTATTAAACACTTATCTTTCCCATCAATTACACGTAATGTTTTAAAGAAATGTCTTATAAACTTGATTAAACGATGTATGTTACTTGATATACAGAAAATATTGACGTGTATATATACTGTCTCTTATACACATCTAGATGTGTATAAGAGACAGGTACAAATCAGTGGGCATTTCGCATCATGGNTTACAACTTGTATCTCAGAACGAAATTTTCAGTTGCTCATTATTAAAACAAAATTTAAAGTTCAACAAAATCAATTCATTGTGACATATTATTTTATTTAATATACTAGCTCTTGAGATATTCGAACATAAAAGTTATAACATTTTCGTAATTTAAGAAAGTGGTTTAAAATAGTAGAGTACTGAAATTACAAATCGGCCGTCATAATTATTCTAAGTCCCGCGTTCTTAGCAGTTTGGATTTGTTAGGTCTGCAACGCCACTCCCCTGCGACGGAGACGACCTTCGTTCGATCAATCGTAGGCAAATTTGAAATTGCTTCCATATTTGGCGGACCAATAGAAGACTGGTACTGGTGAATATATCCCTATTAAGTCGTAAGGGGATAAAATGTTTTATTACGCCGCTATTTAAGAAATATTTCGTAATTATTTATTATGCACGTCTTGGACTTCCATACAAAAAATATTCTTTATGTTCTTAACTTCAATAAACTTTATTATTCTCTATATTAAAATGACATCAAGTTGTTGTCTCACAACGCCGTCCTAGGGAATAAAAAACAAATTAAACTGCTCCGTAAAAAGATTTGCTTCATGCTGTAAAAAAACATAGTTTTAATCATAGAATTTGGATATCATCGTAATATATCGTGTGGACTTTTTAAAATTTGAATAAAGAATTACATATAAATATTCCTATAATTTCTGAACTTTATACAGTGGCGAAAAGAACTCAAAACTCATTGGCATGAAGTGATGTGTATTGTCTATCGTAATTTCATATAATTTGCAATTCTTTTATACTATTCTTATATGTCAATCGTAATTCAAGAATTATAGAGAACAATTGTATAAAATATGAATGAAAAACACTAAAGGTTAATTCTAGCGATATTAATAAAGAATAAATAAATTACATTTCCTAGAAATATATTGTTCCCAGAAATATATTGTTCCCCCTTTGCCTGAAATAGTGCAACATAAAACAACATGCTCAGCAAGTGATATCACAAAAAAATGTGAGATATCAATAAAACAAATAGCTTTTATTAAGATAGTCAATATGTATTAATAAAACTCAATTTCATTTGAATAAGTTATTCACACAAGAAAACACCGCATTTCAATTAGGGGAAAATTAAGTAATTTACCAATACAAGAGAAATATTCCAGAATATAGTATAGAATAAAAATTAATATTGCAATTAATTGAGTATCTCTCATTCTCTCAGATATCAATTTCATCATTTTCTCTGATCTCTTTCTAGCGATCTATAATTCCAGTATTGTACATGAATATTCTGTTCAATGTGGTCTGTTGACTTACTATACTTTTAGGGGGTGAAATTTTTATTACAAATACTGAGTACAAAAGAACTTCATGAAAAGTCGAAATAAAACAAATGGAAATCTACTTATAAAACGAAATGAGAAGAAAACACAACATAAATAAAAGTAATACCTTCTATATTTTAAACTTTGGATATTATTTTACTCTTTTCTATTTCGAGCCGCAGAACACTTCAATAAGAATAGTCATGAATGAACGCACATGTTCAAGTGACCCGGTGGGGTCTCGGCGTTAATTTCACACTCCATAGCAACGCTACGGCCCTGTTAATGCTTATACTTGAACAAACAAAAGTTTGAAATAATGAAAAATGTACGTCTTTTTCCTCGAAATTGATCAAAAAAAAAAAAAAAAAAAAATAGTACAACTTGATTTTTTTTAAGTGGTGAAAAAATCGTATTGATTTTATAAGTATATACTAGCAGAACTACCCAGCGTTGCCCGGGATTTGAAAAGGAACTTAAATACAATCATCACTGGTCATTCTGGTATTAAACCACCTTTCAACAGGTCTGAATTTTTTAGCTCATTTCCATGTTTCTCTACTTTTGTGATATTAAATTTTCACTTTCGTATAATTTAAAAATTCAATACCACGAAGAAAACCTACAAAAAATGCACACAGTTTCCAGTATTGTATGCTTATATGTACGCAATTTCTCACATGTACTTAATTATTGTAAAATACTTATAGAAGGAAAATATTCTTTAAACAGACAGGAAGAGCATAATTAAGACTTCTGAATCCATTTACTTTAATTACGTACTTTAAAATATTTTCCTCAAAACCTTTGTATAATTTTACTTTCACGATTCGGTCACTTTAATTATACATTCAGAGGATTGTCCGCCTCACGTGACACAATTGAGCTCTGGTGGATTCATTACTAAGCTTCATAGTCATCAGTCACGTGAGTCAAGACAAGATCTACAGATTATCAGACAATTTTATTGTTTTTCAGCTCTTGTAATTCATCAATATTAATCATACTCTGCATTTTAGTTCTTGAGAAGAGTCCTTTGAAATTCCAAATTCATCGATTACTTCTTCTGATTTCCATACCACAGACATTCCTAAGAATTAGTAGAGGTTGGCCAACTTTTATTAGTATAGATAGGCATCAATATTATTTGGTTGAATATGTTTGAAAAGTATTCCTAGCTCCAAATAATGTTCTCTTTAATGCGGTGCCAAATCGAACTTCGTAAAAACTGTTCTTTTCCTCAAGTCATCTTACATTAATCAAACAATGAAAGGAAATTAAGATGAAGAATCCCCGCATGCAAATGCCAAACTTTCTCCATTAACTTTTGAAAATTTTCTCATCGTTCAGTTCTTTCAACAGTGAAACACAAAATGACGAAGATTCGACATAAGAGTTAATCATTGCAGAACTCCATGCAGATTGGTTTTTGTGGCAATAAATCCCAGTTTCTAGAGGTAACTCGTGCCTGTGACAAGTGACATATGCAAGATATATAGCACAGAGGCCGTGTGCACAAAAGCTTGTAAGTGCTTCTCTACTTTCATTTCCTCAGCGTTAGGGATATCCAAAAACTTCCTGAAGTATTGCTGTAGAATGCTAGAATCGATCGGAAAGATGCTCAATCTCATAAATCTCTTAACTTCTCAAATGATAATCGTCCATCTTAAGAACCAAAACCAAAGACTTCTCCGTGGCTGGGCTTTCCTACACTTTCTTGCATGTTTGATCTACCGACGACATAAAATATCCTGATTTTTTTTCGCTGCAAAAAGCGACTTTTCTTCACTTCAAAACTGCGAATGAATTTTTATTATCATGTTACTAAAGTTTTTAAAAACTATATTGATTAAGCGATCTATTACTTCTTAAATATATGAAATGGCGAATGAAAATGTTTTATGAATTTTATGTTAAATGGAACGTTAAGTGTACTCCATTATATATATTACATGATTAACTTAACTGATGAAAACTTAACTTTATAGACAAAAATTGTAATACTTTTTAAATTAAGTTGAAGAAAAGATATTAAGTTTCTGTGTGAAACATTCTCATCTCAAAAAAGTAGTACCGTCACCGGATAGCAGTAGTAGATGCTAGATGGCAACTAACTTCACCAGAAGATACATAACAAAATATTTTAACTTTTTATAACACAGGAGAAATTCATCATTAACAGCAAAATTAAATAAATATTAGATTCATATTTTATCACAAATAATTCTGCCTTCTTAAAAATTACAAAATAATGTGAGAATTAGCACAGAAAAGGAACGTACTGTTGTAACAATCCAATGTGACCTTAAATACAGATAAAATATGTTATTATCCGATATATAAGAGAATTAGAAACTTTGATCCAACTGTCACGTGTTACTAATGCATCTTTTCATTTACAAGAACCGGATACTTCATTGCTACGCCCAAGTTCCCCACTCCAAAGGAGGAGTGTTGCAATCCAATGGAATATCTTTCCTGTATGAATTCTAACATAACGGAACAATAGTTTCGGCTTTCCGTATTGCGTATTGCCGATTTTCGTGCAGTACTAATTAAAGCTTTGCCTTAATAGACCTTAGAAGTGTGTCTCCAATTCATATAGCATTAACGCGTAGTCAGTCTCCTGCAAAGAGACGTGCCAAAGTTCGGAAGTTCCTTTCGTAAGCCTACTTAAAAGCAATGCTCGAAGTGAGAATTAACCACGACGACGAACAGAAAGCCTCCACCTCAGCTTGAGTGGTCAACGACCCGTGGGAGCCGCAAGTATTTTGCCTAAGTTGCATTAGCTAATGAGTTCGGTAAGAGTTTTAGAGGGAGGCATAGATCTTGAACAAGACCAAAAGCGACACTGGAGACGCGCTTGCCTACAAATCAGGGCTGAAATACGTCCACGGTCAGGTAATGCAAATAATATTTTGAATCTGTTTGAAAGTTACGGAGAACTTACTAGGTAAATTTTACACCTCTGTAATGATGTTTCATTCTATCTCCTATCTGGCACAACGAGGAAGGATGAGCCATTTGCATTCAGTGTTCTATCTTGAGTCACGTTTTGGTGTTAGTTACAGTGACGAAATATAATAAATAATGAAGAGGGAGAAGGGAAAATATATGATTAAAAATGAGGACAAGAGAATTTATTGATGTGAATAACTTAGTCATTTTTAATAGAAAACGAAATTAAGTACTGGATATTAATGGACTCGCTGAAATTGTTTCAATAGTACACGCGGCCAGGAATGGAACGTGACAAGAAAATGAAAGTAAGAGAAGATGAATCGGATACAAGGTGGAAAGGCCAGAGAGAGACTGAAGTGGATTGAGAAAAATAAATAATGTGATAAAATAGGATGAATCGGAATATCTTTAAATTAAATAAATTTACGGTGTATACATAACCCTGGTAATGCCATTGTTGTTTATGTATAGGGTCTTGTTGTACAAGTGTACTTTATAAATAAATAAATAAGTTATTACATATGATTACTACAGATATATGAATATGCCAACTAGCAAGGAATCAAATCCGGGATCAAGTGCTATGGTCGCATAGGACTTAACCGCTACACCAGTTCACCTTCACAAATGTACACCATTTCCATCCAGTCCTCATACTCCAGAAGAGGGATTATAGACAGGATACTCCGGGACCGATTCCCAGCTTGTTGCCATTTTCATCTCTCATGTTTCTTATCCTCGTATAGGTACATGGAAGAAATATATGCATTCATTACTTATTATTATCATCAAGACACTGAGGTTCTCTCTCAGAGCATTCACACGTGCCATTTATTAAAATAATAATTGAAATAGATCACTTAACTGAAGAACAATTTATAATTTTTAAAATTGCAGTAAAATTTAATACTACATCTTTCTAAAATGTGAGTCATAGTAAAGTCGAATTGGCATGACAAAAATTAACATTTAGATTTATTTGAAGAGAATGTGGGAAAAAATGTTACTGTAACTGTGGAATCACATTCCTGGTCACCCAAGAAAAGTGATGCCTATGAAGTGTTGAGAGAGAAAGAGATGTGATTGGGAATTACTAATAGTTAATTTTCTTTTTATTATTCCATAAAAGTTTTTTCACCAGTTTCCTGGCCCAAGTTTGCATCTGCTGCGAATTATAAAGACGATTTCCATTCTAGATAAGGAGAGAGAGAAATTTCCGTCTATAATTTTACTCTCTGTCATAATACGCTAATGCAGATCTCAAACACACATTTCATCTGATCGTAAAATGTCTTGGAGAAACTGTTATCGCGATGACCATACGGATAATGTTCCAACAAAAAACTATTTCTTTCAACATTTTTAAGGACTTTTCTGTTTCTCTGGGAAATACTTCTTATGATATTGACGCAATATTTCATTTCATCTCAAAATTATACGCTGGAAACAATTAAGATCATTTCAAATTAAAGAATTCAAAACAGTGTTAAATTACATTTTTGGAAGACCTCAGGTATAACATTGTAAAATCATGTTGCATTTCAGATAACTAGATTAGTCGCGTTCACATCTCTATGTGCTGACCTATAGCTAAATACTATAGAAAATCGATTAATATTTGTCACCTGAGAAAAAAACGAATCTTTTGTACATGTTATCAGTCTATATCAATATTAACTTTTTCAGTAATCCCATTTTTGATACACATGTGTCATAGATGGATATGACGATTTTAATAAATATCATGATAATGAAAATAACTTGTGCAAAATTAATTGTCAAACCTTAATTTAATACTAGAATACCGTGTATTATTTTTATATCTTTGATCTATGCACGACGTGTATACATTAAAACATTTCACTATGTTTCAGAATATCCGACCATCATGTCTGAGTTACTATAAAAATTATCAAAAACCTTGGTATAATTTTAAGAAGTAAAAAGTGTTTCAATGAGGTTCCAAGATACATTTTTATTGATCGACACTTGATAGACTCGGAAACGATTTTCAGATGTTTAACAAGAAAATTCCTATTTGAAGACATACAGTTAGATAAATCGGATAAATGTTTCCTAACGCAAACTATATAAGAATATTAATTACACTAAAACGATAAATTATTCGTAATATTCCAAGTTGAGAAAGTCTCCTGATTGTTTGATTTTATATTGATACGATTTTACATAAAGAGAGAGACGAATTCAGAAATTTACAACAAATAAATTACCCTGTCCCTTTTCTCTAATATTGAGTGTTCATAAATATCTGTTGATACATATTACATACGTATATTTCATTAAGTAAAGCTAATTTAAATACTATTTACAGTCATTATATAATCAGGATAAGTAGATAATTTATAACTTACGACTTTTTCTGACGCTCACACATTTTTATTGTATTTTACCACTTCACAACGTTTTGACTTGAGACTTGAGATTGGAGATCGCTTTGTTACAATTTGTTCACACCTGGCACCGACCTAACCACAGTTTTATGATCAAGTGCCATGATCATGTTCCGTAATTATACACTGTGACAATCATATACACAGAAAAGGGAATTAAAAGAATTAAGCGCCAAAATTACGTGTTTTTGAAAGAAATTATTTTTTATTTCAGATAAAAGACAATATTATCTTTATAGTATTTCTGTTTTTCTATTAGATTATGCATCACTCATATCACCGATCAGCTAGACTCAATGCAGATGTGGACGTAGTTCGAAAAAGTGTCACGAACTGCCACAGAGATAATTTATTGTCGCTGTCTACTGTAGCACTCATAAAAAATGACAGCAGTTTGCTTCTTCGTTTTGCTACCTGTACCTTACTCATTTGAACAATGTCACTTATTTGTAATTTAATTCGTAAGGGTTTCCCCGATATACTGAGTTAGTGTAATAATTAAATGTAAAAAATTACCGAATTTTTACGTAAGTGTATATTCTTGGTTCCACTTTGAAGTTAAAACTACGTTATCAGTTTTAATAAATGAATTTAAGAAACTTTCCAATAAAAATTAATATAATGTAATTTCTAAATGCAATTCTAACGAAGTTTCTTCACACGTTGAAGTTGAAGATTAACATTCGAGTAAGCATAAATGTAAATGAAATTATATATAAACGTGATAGTGTTATCGTTGAATGTATTAAAGGAAAGATTGATATGATAAATACTAATAAGCATCAATTACTTATTCTTGTGGAATATGCTCTGTTCATTTAATCAACTTTGCTGCATTTATAATGCAATGAAAATAATTTCTCTATTTTTCGCAACAGTATAACTTATTCAATCGACGGCGAATGAATAAACTAATGTCAGGAAGTAATATAACAATATTATTATATTACAATATTGATATATTACTTCATGCCAATTTGATAAATATTGAAATGCTTTAGAAGAAAACAAATGAATACATCATCAAAGACTAAATTGACTTTTCTCCTTAAACTTCTATGGTGATTAATAATTAGCTCAGAGTTCCATTCGCAATAATATTTCTCATCGGTAACTAACTCGAATCAATGTAATTGAGGTTAAAATATGATTGTAATTCAACATTGAAGGAACACATGATAGCAGTGATCACTAAACAAAAGTACATTAAGGTTGTAACAATTCTTTTCGAAATATAGTACCAGAATTATTGTAAAAGAGGAATAATTTTAATTTATCATTTCTTGGTATGTTGCTTCAAAAATAAAGTTATCACTTCTTGGTGTGTTTTTGCTATAACGTGTTCTTTAATCATGGAAATTCTGTCCCCTACGTGGTAACACTGATTTATTATGGAGAAAACCATATTTTTCACACACATTTATTTCTGTTATCAGACTTTTCCCTAATCTCAAACCACTAAAAAAAATTCCGTCACATTTTCACAAGGATTCACTTCATTCTGTTTCCTTTCGAACATGTAATCATAATACGATTGTTGGGATTAAACGTAGTTGCATTGTAATGTCCTATTAAAAATTTTATTTCGCCACACCGTGAATCTGAATCTATGTACACTTCATTGTGATCAATCCCTGAATAATGATGATACATTATATACACCCTCCTTTGACATTCACGCCCGACGCTTCGACTGCGTCTGCGTTTGACTGATGACACGCGTCAACTACCAAAGCTAGGAGAATTATTCCGAGGCTACTCATCTTCCCTGACGTTGGACGTCAAAATCCGATTTCTCATTGTCCAATTGGCTTTCATATTCTAAAGCAACGATTCCTAAAAATTGCTCCGCAGAAGTCAGAGGAGCTCTGAGAGTGACGTCACACAGAATTTTAAGATTATTAATAAAACGATATAAAAATTTCATTCTTCTTCACTCTAAATAATTTAAAATAATTTCGTCCTTTTATTTCAAGTCAAACATCATACCTAGTCCTAAATGAACAATTATTTTATTAATCATGAATAAATAAAAAAATATGTTGGTATGTCCAATGTTGCTCATAAACTTGATTTATTCGAGTTAAGTTCCACTAAAAGAAGGTCGATCATTTTTACAGATCCACTCCCAAACAAAAATTGTAACCGTTGTTCGTAAGTATTTTATTGTTGGTGATGGCGGAACAAGTCAAGTTGTCAAGTAGCATCCTTTTCAAATAAATGAGTCAATTAACTTTTTTCTTCTAGATGTCATTTTAAAATGATATCTAGAAAGGGTCAAGGTGAAAGATGGAAATAGGAAATCGTCAACACGTCTTTTAATGCTCTTAAGTACTATACTTCATTTGTGTGATTTGCTCCATCCGGTAACGCAGAGAGAGAATTACAAATTCATGAGACATTCGCTAGTATTAATGTATGTAATGATATTTTGAAAATACATTCGGAAGCTCAGGTGCAAATTACTGAAGAAATGGACTAGTAGAATAACAGACCTGATAGTGTGAAATTATATAAAATAAGCAATAATCGTCTGTTTTGGAACAGAACCCTGTATTTCCAACCATTTTCACGCTTATTTGGCAATGTCGCACCTCGACCCATTTATTCCTCGAGATCTGACCTTCAAAGCGAGTTCTTCATTTCTTACAAACAGCATGGCATCAAACTTATTACAAAACTCTTCATATTATTAAGTGGTTGCAAATGGTCGTAACTTCTCAACTCGATCACAAACTCCCAGATTGAAAACCCCATCTGTGTTTTTCCTTACTTCTGGATACCTTTTGCGAATACCTTTCACTCCCATCCACTTCGTCAGACCGTTCCTTTAGTAAGAAGTCCTTTTGTTATCGCTCTATTGTGAAGTTTCTTTTGTTCTCCCAAATTCAGCAAACTTTTTAGACATCTACCTTTTTTTACCTCACAAACTCGGGAGATTTTTGTGGCTGTCGAGTACGCTAGGGTCTGACGATGAATGACTTGGGAAGGTGTTTCTCTCCTCGCTCTCATTCGATATTTCGCTCCAATAAATCGAAGATGTTCCAAAAGACAATTCTCGAAGCCAATACTAAAAACAAAAAAAACAAATTGCCACCAAGGTATATTTTATTATATATCACCGAAATGTCTGAATCATAAAGTCTTACATACACTTTATCAGAATTGGTGATTTCTTATTACAATCTACTAATAAAATATATATAGAGAGAAAAAATAAACAGAAAAATACGAGAGTTTTTGTTGACGTACCATGAATGATATTTTAGTAACAATTACTCAATCACTACTAGTACAACTTAAAAACAAGTACTTTCATTTCAATGTTCAAAATAAAAATCACAATATTAAAAAGAACCTTTAAATATCATAAATAAAGATCTCTTTATATCGTCATTTAACTGAGTAAGATTTTATGATACCTTATCAATCACAAAATGCCGTACGATCATGTCTAAAATTTGAAATCAATCAAATTTGAAACTTTAATATCAACGATGGACACGTCGTCGAATAGCGGGGAATATCCTTATAAATGGCGAACGTTTTGCAATCTCGAACTGCAGATAACAGTGAAGACAGAGAGAGAGAGAGAGGGAGAGGGCGGTGCCGGTCGGTCGCAAGGGATGAGTGTGAGTGTACGGGGGGGGGGAGAGGTCGGTTGGTCGGAGAGGCGACGCACTGGGACCGGCGCCCGTTCGCATCGATCGCCCAGCGGGAGCATCCGACGCTCCCGTGATGGGGGAGGCGAGAGACTCCGTCCCTCACTCCTTCCTTCCTTCCTTCCTTCCTTCCTTCCTTCCATCACCCTGCCCTTCGTCCATCATCTCACCCTCAATTAAGATTAGTTTTAAAAATAAACCCTTGTGTAGTTATTGTATATAATTTGTATTGTATGTTCTGTATGTTATGGTAGTGTTCCTCAGCAAGTTTACCCTTCGGCGAAACTTTCGCTAGGGATTCCCGGAAAAGAAAGCGGAATAGAAAGGGATAATGAGAGACGGAGGAGTTGATGAAGGGGAGGATGAATGAACGGAAATAGCTCGACAAAACCCTCTCACAAGCTAACTTTGTCTCTAATTTTTTCTAGGATCTTTCGAAGATTCGATGATCGTACACAGTTGTGCTACAGGAGTCTCCCTACATCCTTCGTTAAGTTACATGATCAATTTAAGACCCAACTTCGCAAAAATTGTTTTTATTTTACATTTTACTGAATTTAAGGATTGTGTAGCCACAAAATGAGACGTTTCAAATTTATAATTTGTGGTCTAATGAGTCGATTATCACAATGAGAAGGACAATGAGTTACTATTAAGGAATCAAGAAAACTGGAGATAATCTCTTGAATTCGATGAAATCTCGTGAGTCATTGAATGCCTCAAAAAAACTAGGTACGGATTATGTACACGATCCTGATCGATATGAAAATGGATCAGAAATACTATTATTACGTGATTTGAGATATATCTAGCAATAAATGCACGGATTGGAAGTACTCAATAAACGATTCAATTATTTTTAATAAATTAATGAATAATCAATTTATGTATTTGATTATACAAATTGTATATATTTTGTATAATTAATAATTGAATTATTAATACTAATTATATTAATATTGTTATAAACGTGTCGGAATGAGTACGATAATGTATTCTTTGGTTGAATTGTGTCACCCAATTTAATCAGAGTTATTGACATTATATTTTTTTCGGTTTTATTAAATATTCATTATTTTCCATTGAAAATTAATGAATGCATGCAATGGAATGTTTTCCCATCTTGTATTTTTGAAATACGTCATGGGTTTGTTTAGTATATTTCAAAAGTTGTAATAATAAGATTTTAATAAACCATCAATGCTCTACAAAGCTGAAAATTCTATTCTATCTTTTGTTTACATATTCCATTCCATTCTAAACGAACACAGTTACAACAAATTCAAGTAATTTAAAAAAACAACACACATGAAATTATCATTTTCGTTTTGTAAGAAAAGTTGCCAGGACATGACAAATTTATTGGGTTGACATAATATTATTGGTGAAGTTGATAGATTTCTCATAAGTCAATGGGGAAAACAAAACTCAGGTTTTTAACACACAATTTCCGAGCACGTACTCGTGGAGGAGTGTTTGCATCGCCAACGGTTAGGTGAAAATTGCGACGGACAGGGACTCGAACCCGAGACCCTAGCTATCACCACAGGTGCGCTGTCTAATGCACATGCCGTCTCGACTCCCCAGCAGAGGGAGACGCCAGTGGTCACATATTCCCTTTATGGGACGTCACCCAGGTTCACCAGAACAGGTCCGGGGGGGGGGGGTAGTGAACAGGCTTTGGAATTTCGAGGCAGGTTGTGCTTTTAGGCTACGATCACGCAAACCGGATCCCTTTTGTTTCCTATTTTAAGTTTGGATGTAATATTTACACACTCTTATTTTCTTGCATATGGATGGTTGATTAAAGAAATTGGAGTTCGTCTAACATGTCTAAAGCTATTGATGCAGTTTGGAAAAAGACAATGAGTTGGAAGAAGGTCACTTTCAAAGTCATTACGTATAAGGTTGTCCAATATGAAGTACGTTACACCTGAGAAAGCACTAAAAGAAAAAAAAGGATAGACCTTACAATATTGGGTAAAAATCTTGAAGAGCTGGGTTACCTTTTTCGTTCTATGGAAGCTTCTTTTTTTCGGGGTGGGGTTATGTATTATGACCGCACAATTAGAAGAAAGAAATAATATTGAACATTTTTTCAAAGATAAAGTGGTCGGAAAACAGGGCGTTAGCCTTTTTCATAAACTCTACCAATCCAAGCTGTCAGAAATGAAGCCTATAGTAACATCCTATAGCAGGGCTCTTGGGTTCGGCTAAGAAAACAATGAAATTATATAATAGAAGATTAGATTGTTTCTGTGATTGAATGCCTTTTCCTAATTTTGTTTCGAGTTATTTTCATTATTTTCCCAAGGGTCCAACTTAGGCAAGTGTTTTCAAAATCGACCAAGAGAAATGATCTTGAAATATTTTTTTATGTCAATGTGTCATTATTTTTCCCAAAAGAAACATGTAAATGATGTATAACATATTTAAAAAAATATTATATATTTTTAAAACATATTTTTTACAGTTCTCTTTTTCCTTTTAATAAAACATAAAACTAGAGTCCGATTTTGGGCATTTTCCTCTATATTGTTGGATAAATGATTTCTTGATGGAAAACTTTCCATTCCTTCTCCTTGATTGTTTGCTAACTCCCACAGTTCGTTTCTTGAATTTGGATCTACTGCTATTACCGCTATGAGGTTAGGCAGTGTTTTTCCTAGAAATTGTGAGTACTTGGTATTAAATAAATTTTCCCTCGGTTATACGTGTGCAACTCTTCTCTGTTTTTACAGCAAATTTGTTTGTTCTACAGTTTTTTATCTTAACTGAAAATTCTAATCTACGATTGCATAAGAAAGTTATTGTTAAGAGTTTTGTAATAACGCTGAAAGAATTGAAAATAACGCAAAAACCTAAAGAAAATGTCGGAAAGTTTCTTTTATTAGTTTACTGAAAACTATAATCGTCTATGGTTGCCAACACCTTCACCGGAAAAAAATTAATTACAGCAAATCCCGACAAAATCTAATTAATATTTTAACCATGTATTATTAAACGTTCTGAATTTTTTTTATATTTTTAATGTCATAATTTGTCGCAACTTATTTTCTTTTCACTTGCAGAACAATATTGAGTTGCCGAAAATAATAATTCTGGAAATCATTACCATACACACACGGTTAGTTTCCAAATCAAGATTTTTGGGTATATTACATTCCATTCAAAAATATTCCATAACACGTACTCTGTTAAACAAGAATATATTCGAAGATATCACGACTTGAACTGCAGAATGAAATCAGCGAAATGTATCGTTCCGCTCCGGACGTGCAGCGAGCGACTCGAGTGGACAGAGGTGGAACTCCCAGCCTGTGCTTAAGTCGCACCATGTAGATGTTCCCAGGGGAGTGGAGACGCATCGTGCGAAGGCTCTTGGGACAAAGCAGTGAAAGGGAGAGAGGGGGTGCGGTGTGGGTGGGAGGAAAGAGGGGGAGAAAGCGAACAGGTCAAGTGATACGTGCTCTGACTCCTTGATTATAATCTACCGAGGCAAGAGAGTAAACTGGATTACGCTTCTGATATGTCTCGATTTCACCAGAAACTTCGCTATAACTGCAGAAATATTTTATGTTCTTCGGGAAGAGAGAAAAGTGATACTTTTGTGAAAATCTTGAGCTTAATATTGTTTGTTATCAAAATTCTTATCCTTCAAATAGAAACAAATAGATTTTTTCAACAAACTCCATTTCTATTTTACCCATTGCGAAATCAACTTCCGAAATGAGTCAAGTCAAATATAGATAAGGTGAGCAGAAATGTCACTTCAGTGTATTAGAAGGTAAAATTATATACGCAGAAAAAATACAAAAGTAGTTTTAAAAGAGGGGAAACATATGAATCAAACTCGGTATCACGAACCCGTGCGTTATCGTTTTCACCTCCAGCCACACTAAATTTCTGCAAAAATTAATATATACATGATACATCAAAAATAGTTTTCATCGAACAGACTGGATAGTGTATTTTTAAAAGTTTATTAAGAGCAATAAACTAGTTTCTCTTCTGCGTTTCCTGCTGCACGTTCAACAAAATAAAACAAAAACTAATTATGTGGTGAAATTTAGATCACAACTAGGATCAAAAGAACTTAGGTGTCTCAAAAGTGAAAATTTGAGTTTCTTGAAGTCTCTCGTCAGAAATTATCAGTACATTATGCAAATTCAAACTGAAAACGCTTCAGTTTCTTCCCAAAAGTATTTGTATGCACTTTCAGTATTTAGAAGAAATTAAATATTGTGACAAAAATAAATCCGGAGTCAAAAAGTACTCCAAAGCCAAATTAATTGGTTCTAAAACCAGAAGTGCAGAGCACTGATGCACTATCGAGAACTGATGCAATTAATCTAGAACGATAATCAAAATATATTATTTTCCTTTCAATCACACCTGTTTTATAAGAGGATTAGGAAAAGTACATGTGGAATTCTACGCACCACTTTTTCAGAATCAGAGGCTCCCAAAACGGACATTTCCGTCAAAATTTCGCGACGGAATGTTTTTTACCATTACAATACTTTCTATATACTAATCAAATGAGTAAAAACAGAAGCTTAAAACTCAGTTATGTCATAAATACGTCGGTTTGGGTTTATTTTTATTGTAATGATGCGTGGAGTTCACAAATTGTAAAATAATAGGAATAAAAATAAAAATAAAAATGCTCAATTAATAGCACTTTAAATATCTCTCCAGTAAATTACTCACGAATTCCATTCAGCAGGTAGGTCGGTAGGATCCGTTAAGTAAGAGGGTGGGCGGCGGGGTGGCAAGTCACTAGCACAAGTACAAACTGTCGAGTTAAATGGTACCCAAAATTTATAATCCCTTGCCCGACTTCGTGACCATCAGGATGTGTCAAGTTTAAGAACTCCGCTTGCAGGGCGGGTAACTAATCGACCGAGAGATCTTGCGCCTTTTACCACGTCTATCAATCAGGTAGCGTGGCTCCCTGTAGGAAACCGTTCGACGTATACAATTTTGCAATAATTGACAAAGTATTTACAAAAGATGTAGGGGCAGTGATGGGGTTTGTATACAAAATATCAGATTCTGCGTGCAATATGTAACAACGCAAACTTGTGTTTCGTCGACGAGAAGACAATCTACACTTACCGGATGATAAGTTACCCGAGTTGTGATATCCGGTCGGTAGGACGCTATTATTAAAGACGCTAATAGCAAGACTATTTTATTTATCTGAATATAGGGGAGATATTACATTATCCCCTGCGCTACTTGAAGGCAAATTTCACTCAATTTCATATTTAGCACTCACAATTTAAACGGGACATTAATTTAGTAAAGAATATAAAAGAAATATGACAGTTTGTTTCTAAAGATGAATACATTGCAAAAATTGAATCTATGTTGCAAGATAACTCTACGTATGAGTCTATTAACAGAAATCCAATTAATATAATATTAGGAACTTTACAATCCTTACTTAGACGATGGAAATTAATTACATAGATACAAAAATATAAAATATTTTATATACCCCCTCGGGAAAAATTTATTTGACTTATAGTTTACCAAAGATACACAAACCTAATATCCCTTATTGGATAATAATATCTTCCCATATTGCCCATTAAAAATATTTTTCTAAAAAGATCTTAGGAATGGATTAAATGAGCCCAATCATACTGTGATTAATAGTTTAGATTTCATCAACAAATATAGAAACACTACTATTGATAGCTCTATGAAATTAAATTCATTAGACGTTGCATTATCATTTACTTGTCTCCCTAATGAGTTATGTATAAAATGGAATTATGAATTTATGTCACGTTTGACAAGTATTCAAAATCATTATGAAATTTCAGAAACAGAGATGGAAATAGCTATTCGGTTATTTTTGCTGTCTACATAGTTTACATTTAATCAAAAATTTTATAATCAAGTCGACCCATGAAAAGTCTAACAAGTCATTATGTCAAAATTTGTATTATGTGATTTAGAAAAAGTTAGTCTTGAGAAACTAAATTTTACACCAGTACATTATGTCAGGTATGTAGATGATACTTTTGTATTGTGTCAGAAAATGAAATACAAAACATTTTAGATACATTTAATAGTTACCAACCTAGGATAAAATTCACTTTAGAAATCGAAAATAATAATAATAAACTAAATTTTCTTGATGTACTAATTAATTGTGAGGACACTAAACTATCTTTTAATTGGTACAGAAAGGACACTTATTCAGGCCGTGTGTTAAATTTTTACTCAGAGAATACGTTAACACAAAAGAGATATGATTTATAACTTAATTGATATAGCTATAGTACTATCGGATGAAAAATATCGGATGAAAAATTTACAAATAGTGCGTATCTATTTCCGCTAATTACAATCCCATAGAATTTGTTAATAGAATATTAAAAAGAGATTTATTACCATTGAAACAGACAACAACTAATGCAACTTCCACTAGACAATATGATTTATGTAGTTATTCCCTTTAACAAGTTTGTAACTCCTTCACTTCATAGATTACTTAAGTCCTGTGAATATGAAACTGATTTCAATATTTAAAAATATAAGAAATAATTTGATAACGAAAAAGTAAGATAACAAATATTACATGAATACTAACAATGTAGTATACAAAATAAAATGTAAAGATCGTAATGCTACCTACGTAGGTCAAATAAAAAAAGAGTTAAAAACTAGAATCCAGAATACGAAATTTAAAATCAGTTGAAGAAAGTGTAGTTATCTCACATTGCATTAATAATGATCTCTTGATGGGTAGGGAAAATACATTAATTTTAGACAAAGAAGTTAAGTATTACAAACTTTATCAGAAATGATATTTATAAAATATACACAAGGGAGTTTGAATTTACGCACAGACACTCAAAAACTATAACAAACTGTTTGTGTTTCTGTTTACTAGTAAACATATTTTGTCTTTATATTTATATAATGTTAATTTTTCCTGAAATTATGTTTATTGTTATAATTTGCTATTACTTCATTAACTGACGACGACTTAAATCCAAGACGAAACGTAGTAGCTCTTCACAGTAAATATAAATATTATTTGTCCATAAAAGGTCTGTCGGGGAAGATTTTTTATAGCTTTACGAATCTCGGTGTGGAGATTGCTTCGCAATAAGGTTTCTTCCTCTCCAAAATAAATACTCAAAGGTTAAACAGGACAAGATTTATTATGCAGAATCAATGTTAACAAATGACTGAATTGTAAACAAACAATAAATAACACCAGGGCGACAAACGACAGGCGTTGGAGGCTCTATGAATAATGCCTTTTCTCGTTTCGACTCACGACTTTGGGTAAGTTGGTAGTCGAGGTTAAAGAAGTTCTCTTCCTCGTCGCTAGATGGCTCCGCTGGTGCTCAATCCTGTTGTAACTAGCCGATGGAGTTCGATATCTCAGCGCGTTACGGCGCTGCTGGTTAAGTTTCTGCGTAGCCTCGTAGGATGGCGCGTCGTGTCCTCGAATCGTGGAGTTAGTACCACCGCTGACCGTGTGAAGGCGTCTCGCGATGGCGCTTTGAAGGAAGAGATAACTTCGCTGCAGTCCACGAGATAGTGCCTCGTGGTTCTTCGAAGTTGGAAATAATTCAGTCACAGGTCGAAGGCAGCTTCTTGAACATAGAATTATTTCGACGTTTGTATGATGGAAATAATTCAGTCACAGGTTGAAGGCAGCTTCTTGAACATAGAATTATTTCGACGTTTGTATGATGGAAATAATTCGGTCACAGTTTTTTGGAAATAGAAGTATTCTGCAGAGCTGAGTTTCGACATAGAATTATTTCGCAGAGCTGGGTTTCTGGTTTGAGGTTATATCAGTCTCGATGTTCATTCGGCCAGAAATTCCGTCGTACTGATCTGACCGTGGTGCTGTTGCCATAAGCTAAACTTTGACAACTGACGACGTTGGCGATATAACACTGAGTCGAGGTTCGTCTATTGAGGTTCTCTCGAAGGTTCTTAATAAACTGACCCGAGTTCTCGAATTTTCTTAACAAACAGCCGACATACGCTTGGTGGTGCGCGCGGCCCGGAGTGCCATGGAGTCTTCTAATGTCTACTATGTAGGGACTCTTTTCGTCGTATGTAGAGACTCTGCGGTGTATCTCGCCGGTCTTGGATCTTGAGTATCTGATACTTCGTCATGACGACGGCGTAAACAGTATGGCGCTATTTGGTTCGGCGTGGCAATATGCATCTTTTTGTGTGTTAGATACACGAGGGAGTTCAACATATACGTATTTAAGATAAGTGTTTCGTTGTATATGTAGAAAGGTGCTTCTACAGGTCGTATGTTTTTAATTATTTATTTAATCAAGTTATATAATGGACGTTAATAGTAGTAAAATTCAATTCAATAAAATTATACGGAGTTTGACATCATCTAGTTACCGAATGTTAGCAGAAGTACACTAAAATCTAACGATAAATAAATAGACTCAGACAATTAATCATGAATCTAAGGCATGAATCGCCATTAGGAATTGCTCTTTGTTTAGTTTTTATATATTAAAATTGATGTTTTAAAAGATGTTTTAAATACTGTAAATAATTAACAACGGTGATTCGGTTCTCACAGTTTTCTTGAAAGTGTAGTATAAAGTCAGAGTTAATAAGTGTCAGTGTGAATAAAGCAGAGAACTTGACAAGATATATCCACTCAGACAACTTGTTTTGAAGTGATGTTTTAAACATAGCGTTTTTATTGTCTGCGAATATAAGAAATAAAATTTATTATTCCACAATAGTTGAAGACAACAATATAGAAAATCAAATTCAAAATCACAAAAAATTGTAAAATGAAAGTCAATTTTAACAAATCATTTCTTTGGTACTGCTTAAAATGAACAAAAAATAAGCTTGCCTGTAAATGAAAAGAAAATCAATTGATAAAAAGAGTAAGGCTGTATATTCGTCTTTTGCGCCGAGGGTCAAAGAGGCGGGTGGCACTTGACTGTATATGGTGGTAATGGATTACTAATCCTTCAGCGGCTAAGTTGCTTCAAATACTGCATAACCGTTCTTTCTCGTCTTATACTTTGAACTGTCATTACAATGCATAAAATGACTAAATCGAGTTCAAAATTACGACTATTTATGATGTGAAAACAATCACCTATTTTCAATCTCGAAGAGTTTTCACCATTGATGAAGACAAGTAACGAAAGATCACCTGAATTCTGATAGCGTTTATTAATTTGCTCCTCTAAAATTCACCTAAGAAGTTCCGTGTGAATGACCAAAAATCTCGTGTGAGTTTAACGATTTCAATGGAATTAAACTAATCAATTTATGGTTCGAAAAACTAATGCGTCAACAGAAATAACAGTTGGTTAAATAGTTGTTTGAGAACTAGGATAAAAGTCAAAATCTGATATTGAAATTGAAATATCATAAACAATAAACATTTATCTTATGAAAATATGCATACTTGGCGTTCCTCCTTTGCATTGCAATAGAATTTCTCTGACATGTGTATGGAAATTTACACAATACAGAAATCGATGTATTTCATTTTCAATGATCAAATATTGAATTGACACAAGTTTTTCTGAGAGTTACGTTTCTGTATAAATTTACTGGATAAACACAGAATTTATGACTCTGCGTTGAAAAGTCGAGTCAATTTTATATGAAAATCTCATCATAGCGAAATCTCCCAAATTGAACAGGCTTTTCATGATCAATGTTTTGATCAGGCACGATTGTGGTGATCATCTTACCATGCTTCTCTCTCGATTCCACGCGTATTGCATCTCGCACGCGTACTGAAGTTTGCTCATCCATAGACATGCCTGGACGCACGCTTTCACAGCGATGACATTTGTCATAGACAAGCTGTGACCGCCAGCTGAAGCTACGAAGCATCGCGTCGGCTGCTGCATACATGACAAGCGCTCAGACCAATCTAATGCACGTTTAATGAAACAGAACCGAAAGGATGGGAATAACTATATGAGTCAGAGAAGCACAAATGTTTGAGGATTTCTGATATGTCATGACCTCTTGGATCTCTCGACTTTTAATCGGGACTTTTTAATGCAAAGGAAGGTTAAAGACATAAAAACAAGAGAGGACACAAAATAATTGAAAAAAAGTAGAAAAAGTTTGAATATATATGAAAATACGTAGACTTATGTTAATATTTATTAAAATAGAATATTTGGTAAAGTGATCTTAACTCAATAATTAATACAATACATAACCTAGAGAAGAAAATGATCCAGAGTTAATATATTTTTTTATCTGTGAATAGATTAATGCAGAATCTGTGAGGTTGAAAGGAGAACAGATTGTTTTGTTTAGTAATCGTTTTCCATAACTGAGCTAAATATCTGAAATATCTCATCGACGTCATAATTCCTTATTTAAATTGTTTTTAACAAAATCATCGTTTTATAAACAATTAATTAAAAAAACTACATTCTTTTTGTGCTCAGGGGAGAAAACGATTCAATTTTTTTTTTGCCTATGGTGTTCCCTGTTCTATAAGCATGAATTTTCTTTTCCTGCAGTATACAATCAATATGGAAATAACCCATTTGCTGAGCTATATTAAACTGAGTTTTCTCTTTGTTGCATCGAGATATTTGCATCATGTCCAAGCTTTTATTTATGTTGGATAAACATAACGTTATTTCGTAAAAGAACTTTATAGAGTATCTCCACAACCACAGAATTATTCCCTAGAATTCAAATATAGATTGGCATAATCGAAGGCACGATAGACATGACTCTCTAAATACGTTCTCATATCTTTATATCATAGAAATTTGTTTGAAGAATCGTCAAGTTCATCGAATTTACACATTACCTGCAACCGTGTTGAACACGCATTGATACGTGTTCTTATTTTCAAAAAACAAAAGAGAAAGAGCGAGAAAGAAAGAAAGATGAATGAATGAATGAATTTGCACGCATACTCACGAGAAATGAAGTAAAAATATTGAAGTTTTTCATCATATTATATACTTCAAAATTAATTTTGAAACCAAATATTTAGATTTGTACCGCAAGATAATCATTTAAAACTTTCAATTCATAATTTACGATTAAATAAGAATTGTGCCTATGAAATGTTGTGTGTCGTGGTTCCATGCTGGTAGTATACACGTTATTGCATAAAGAAGTCATACTACCCAAGTTTTGTTATTTATTAATTCACCCTTGAATTTAATTAAAAATAACAACAAAGTGTGTATTATAACTACATAATTTATACAATATTTTATTCAATAAATGTATAAAAAGTTTTCATGCAGTGAAGAGAGTTTTTCGATGTCTGATAGTCTAGTGAATATAATGTTTCTGTATGTCAGATATTATGGGTGTGTTAACTCATTTAAATATTGTATCCATTTAGAATTTTTCCTGGTCATTAAAACTGTACTCGGAAAAATGTAACTCATTTTCCTATTTCAAATAGTAATATTTTCGCTTACAATCAGACAGACACAGACACACTCATGTATACAAACTTGTATGAATTATATATCATCGCTCCTCCTATACATTTAATGTAAACGTAGTTGCTTTAATCTAATAAAAAATAAGTAAAATAAAACCAAAACAGAGTAACTTGAACTATCATGTTCAAATCACTATACTACATTTCATTCTGAACATTTCCTCTACCTTCTGACTTCATTCTGATCATTGCACTGCACGTCACATATGCGCGTATTTCGAAGAAGCAAGAAGACGGTTGCAGAAACATTTTACTCTTTTTGGCTAGTTCGTAAGTGTTGCTACAGGTAATTTATTCTGGTTTACAATGGATCTGTTCTCAAAGTAGTGTTTCGAAAATGNCGCGACAGATGTACTTCGGCTGGTGCGTTCACTGACTGCCCAATAGGTTCTCCCATGAAGGCTTTCAAGAGAGCACAAAGAGGCGCGACTTTACTTCGATTGGAAAGTGTGCCCCACTCTTAAATTACTGATTACTAACCAAGGGTACTGGTATGAAATCAGAAGACAGATTACTTTAAAGATGTGTATAAGANCTGCCCAATAGGTTCTCCCATGAAGGCTTTCAAGAGAGCACAAAGAGGCGCGACTTTACTTCGATTGGAAAGTGTGCCCCACTCTTAAATTACTGATTACTAACCAAGGGTACTGGTATGAAATCAGAAGACAGATTACTTTAAATTTTCACTAAATATGTTAAGAAATTTGACATAGAGAACGACACTCATCGGAATGTAGAACACGACAAATTGAAATTTGAGGAGTTGAATAATCTAAATTGAAAGGTTAATTTATATAATTCTCTACCGGGTCTTTTAAGTTCAAACAAGTGAACAAAGTTAAAAAGATACACGTCCTTTATACGAGAAATAAGCAGAATGAAGGTAGCCGTAATGTTGTATTGTGCGAATCGCTTTGTATACAGCTTCTTTGTATACAGTAAAGTGAATAAAATCCTCTTCATTGCGTATGCTTTCAGCATTTATCGGAACGTGGAGTATGACATTCATTTGTTCCATGGATAAATAAATCAGTTCAAAATGAGAACAGTTCATTGAGGAAACTGCTTCTTTGGAAAAACATTTTGTCGAGTACACACAGATCGAAACTAACATTAACGAATGAGGGGGGCAATTAGGACAATTTTGCAAATTAGAAGATTTGATACATTTTACATTAAGTTCTAGATAAGATCTATTTTAAGCTAATGTTATATAAAAACTATATATTGTGAGATTTGAATAATTCTCTAATTAATAACAATTTAATCGTTCTGTTGCGGAATTTTGGACGGGCGAAGAGTTAGAAATTTAAACGAATGACGGTTTGGAGGAGTGGGCGACTACAGACGGGACGCGGCACTAGAGAGTTGTCTGCGGCTCTTTTGACTTCAATCAAAATTTATGGTCTTTTAGAAATCGAAGCTAGTAAGAGGCGGGGGAGGAGGTCCCACCCNGAAAAAGTGCCCTCTATACTGTAATATTAGACTGGGCAAGTGTTAGTAAACATTTAAACATAAGGGTCGAGCGATGCACTAAGGCGAATAAAATGAATTAAAGTAATGCAACGTCAAATGCAAATGCTTTCAGCGGCGGATGTAAACTGTAATCAGGGGGAGGGGAGGCTGGCTAACTGGGCATCATTTTTGCTTAAATTATGGTTTTAAAACACAAATTTTATAAATATTAACTTTAAATAAAATGCATCAAATTAATAATTAACCTGGTATTATTAATAACAATTATAACTAATAACAATTTTTAATCTGGTAACACTTTTACAAAGTATTCCATTTATCAACTTCATTCTTCACTGTAAAGAGTTCAGGTTCAATGGTGGGAGGCTATAGCCCCCTTTGCCCCCCTCCCCCATAGATCCGCTACTGTATGCCTCCATACATATTTGCACATTAATAGATCCCGATAAAAAGTAATCGTACTTACTATCTTTATCGTTAAAAAAGATTTAATATTTTGTGTTGAATTATTTCTTTTCAAATAGCTCTCCGCGCGAAATGTTCATAGAAGTGGATACTAATTAATTTCAGTAGACAATGATTTTAGCGAGTAAGTACTTACCGAAGTATGAATTTTTATATACGATTCGCGCAACAGGTTTTTTGAAAACAAATAATTAAACATAAAATATTAAATCATTTTCAGCGATAAAGATAGTGAGTACGTTTATATTTATTAGGATCTAGTATGAAATATGTATAGAAGCATTAGAATTTGACATTGCATTACTTTAATAAATCCTTATCTTATTTGTTTTAGTACATCGCTTAAACAAAAGATTGTTTATAAAACGATTTTTATTTATTATTTTATTTTATACTTTTTAGTATTAGAATTTGTTTATTTATTTGACATAATAATTAATATTGCTTGTTCATTTGTAATATTCAAAATACCTTTTAAACACAAACTTTTATTAATATAAATAAATAGCATGAATGATATAGCATCCGTTTGATACACCTTCTGTTTAACACAAAAAACAAATTTCAGCCAGAAGACAATCAGCCTGAAGATTTGAGCTGCAAGCAGGATCCTAGGAACAGCGTTTTTACAAGTGTGAATGCAAAGATCACTTCAATAAAAAATACACCTATTGTTGAAGCAGAATTAATCTCATTGGAGCTTATAAAAAGTAAGATTTCATTGTCGTGAAGAATTTTAATTGCCTTGCCAATAATATGTTCAATCAAGAAATAATTCACACTATTTATAGTGTGTTTCAAATAAATGTTTCAATATGAAAAAACGAGCATAAAACAAATTTTATAAGATACAATACGTATTTTTTAGTCTTCTTTTCGTTGCTCGTAAAAAGCAGCCCTAAAAATATACAATAAAAAAGAAACAGATGAGCTACAATGGTTATTCGACTGTCAAGGCCGAGCTACCGCCGCGCGCTCTGAAGCAGGAATTCTGAAATATTTCCTTCGAAAGCTAATAATCTTGAGACCGGTCACTGGCGCGCCCTGGTGGCGTAAGTTTAAACTACCCTTTTGCGAGGAAGTAACGTCTTGGATAATTTCGCTGTTTTCACCACGGCTTTCAGCCGGTTACTGAAAAATATACTGTATCTTCAAGGCGGGAATGTCAATTTTGCAGAACTGCGCCGGCGCAACACGCCCTGGTTGACGAGTTGACGTCAGGTGTACTTAATCTATTACCTGCACGATCATTTCGAAACACCTTCCGATGTCATATACATATTTTGTGGAACGATCGTAATACGATAAGAAGTTAAAACGAAAAGCATAGGTTATGCAATACGTTATACGAGAGAAACGGATTGTATTTCATGGGAAGCTTCCCGAAAATAATTCACCGCGAGTTATCTCGGAATAAAATCGTTATTTAAAAGAAACCTTTTAAAAAGTTTTTATTTGAAATAGACATCATAATATTGCATTGTCAGAGAGTTTATATGTGTGTCAATTTTCAGTTCAATCGGTTGAGGGGAAATGGTTTAAAATTGAGTGGTAAGATTTGGTCCAACCATACAAACTAACTAGGAAAGTTAAATATAAGCTTCTAAGAAAAGGAGACAAACCCAACCATAGTAAATGGTATTATTGCAGTTAAACCTTAAACAGTGCCTGGTCCGACGAAGCAGAGTTCTCTGTTGGAGTGACTCGGCTTCTATCATAAGAGTGATGACAGCTTCTTCAGTATAGGCGAGCGATGGCCAGATGTTCTAAGCGATGTGCTCAGCACAAGGGCGTCTTGGACCGTGGAGAACTGGAGAAGGGTAATGACTGAGGATGAAGGACAGGCAGGGAACGAGTTGGGATGCGCTACGCCGTAGGAGGGGGGAGGACTGTCAGTACGCTGAGACAGAAAATTCGCGTCTGACGGTAAACATCCAGTGCCATGACACTGTGTCAAAGTATAGTCCTCTCACTGATGAGTCGCTTCTTCAGCAGCTTGTTGACCTACTCTTTTGCCAAGCGGGTGCGGCACCGCAAGCGTTATGACAATAGATAAACAATTGTTCATCTTCCTCACCACTTGTCTTCACACAATACACAACATATAAAATGTAGTTATTTGTAGAATGAATAGAAAATTAGCAGAGAATTCACCTGTAATAGCGATAAGAAACAACTATATTATCTCTATCCTGCTCTTCGTGGCGTCTGTTCATGAAGCGATAAAGTCTATATTCAGTCACTCGCAATTAAATACACACTGAAATATTCTGAACTTTATCTAGAGGTGAGGCCCAATGTATAGAATAAGAGAAACAAAGCATAAATAGGTTACTCGACAATCGAGTGACTCTTCGAAAACGTTTTCGAGCTACAATGTTCTCCTTACAAGCTACACGTTTTCATGCACACTTCTCATGATTGCACCCTAACAAGTATGAGAAAACAAATTGTCACAAGAGTTTTTCTTTCTTCGCTACGTGTATTTATAAATCAGGTGACCACACAAAATGTGAAAGTGATCGAATAAACCTAATATTTTCGCTTTCTTCTCGCAGTAGTGTAATTAAGTCGCTGATATCTTAGCTTTTGGTGAGCTTATCCTCATTCAGTTTGTAGTATTTATTATTTTATAAAGAGAGAAAGAAAAAGAAAGAAAGAAAGAGAGAAAGAAAAAGAAAGAAAGAAAGAAAGAAAGAAAGAAAGAAAGAAAGAAAGAAAGAAAGAAAGAAAGAAAAAGAGAGAAATAATGAAAAGAATTCAGGTTACACCATGCGTGTCTTTGTTGTCTAAAAAAATAAAGAAAAATTATCTGCCTTTTTTAGTAAAAGAAAAACAACTCGTTTTCTTACTAAATATTTGTCTCGTATAGGGAAATATATAATAACCAAATAATACCACACAAAGCCTTAAAAATTACTCTTCTTTTCTGTGTTCGTGATTCCTCTAAGAAAATGACACTAACTTGATTTTTTTATCCCTATTAGCGAGTCTTTATTACACATTTTTCGTTGTCAAAAAATTGGAAAGTTTATTTATCAACATTTTAGCCAAATTGCAAGAGATAAATAATTTAAGAGTGCAATCGCAGGATGGTAGAGAGCTCAGCTTTAGTACTAATCCGTTTGGTATACGAGTCATCCAGAGAGAATTAATGTTCGTCAATTTCACAAGATAGCATAATACCAGTGTATATTGCTTGCATTATCTCCAGCGAAGTACTGCTCTTGCACGACGACGCTTTAGTCTGTGATGAGCAGCCGGTGAGAAGCAGACTCCAACGAGAGTCCTCTCGCCCAAAGTGCGCCAATGCCTTGAAAGAGTTCATTCGAGCGGTAATTGTCACGACTTTCCTCCGTGCCAACTTTCGTCTGCTCTCGTTGCCCGCGAGCTAAATTTCAGTCCTCTCTCTCGTTCTATCTCGTCCTCTGCGCAAAAGAGTTTCGACTTGTGCTGTGGTGGAGAAAATTGCAATCCTAAATCTTTCCGTGACATATTCTTGAGGTTTCCAATACCTCTTGTATCAGTCATCTTCCTGAGATAAGAGTAGCACCTCCCAGGTCCATGTACTACATTGCATTTTGGAAAAGAAACATGAGACAATCTTTATGTTTTCATACACTCCCTGCAGTTCTTGGTCACTCTTTACTGTACTTAAGAAAACATCGACATTATAGAACGCCTACACTGTTCTCTTATTCCCCCTTTTTAATTTCTTTTTAAATTTACAAACATTGTGATTCGTTGGTTTAGAGATGTAAAAGTATTGTTACGAATCAATAAACATGTGATTTTAAATCCAATATCTGGTACCAAACCAAAAATCAAACAAAAGGAAATTTCGAATTGTTAACACACATAATGCTATTAACATGTACACAAGCAAGAATTGAATTTATTTTAAAGATTTGGATGCAGTTACAACCGCTGCTATTATTTTGCAGAGTGCATTGCACGAGAAACAAAGATTGCATTAAGAGCGCACTTCAAAATAGACAACTTTTATGATGTTACGCATTACAGAAGGGAGACATCCACAGGGATTGAACTGCCCCTCACTCGCTATTTCCAGCGAATACATTCTATTTTTTCCTATTCGATTGTCACGACCGAACTGATATTTGTGGAGAGATATCCCATTCTGTGTATCGTTAACACTTCCGAAAGACTTCGAGTTTAAAACTTGAAATAAAATAACAAAAAAGGAGACAGTATAAATAGACCAGAAGTGAAAGAAATGGAAACTAAAAACCAAGTTTGAAACAATATAAACTCGTTTAAGAGAAAATTGCTTGAGAATTGGGGAAAGATGAGACAAGATGCTTTGATTCTTTTACATTCGAGGGTTTGGATACATGATGGACGAGGTATATTTTTCATATAATTTTCTCTGAACAAATTGTAAATTTCAGCGAATCTAGATTTAATTTTGGTATACCTATCTTCGTAGTTTTGAAATAGGGGAAAAATAAATCGATTAAAAATAACTAAACATACAGATATTGAGTCACTTCTTAGCAATGGTGATCATTCCAGATGAAAATATAAATAATTTTCAGTTATTAATTTACTATCTAAAATTGTGAATAAGCGATCATCAATGTAGTTTTAGTGTATGCGACCTACTGGAAGAAATAATGACGAGATATGTCATTAATATACATTTCTGACCACACACATTAAGGCAACACTGGTATGTGGGGAAACTGATATTTGGGTTAAATATACAGAGGGAATTCAACATTAAAACAAAATTATCTCTGACAAACCATAGGTTAAATAGCGACCATGATTGCTCAACATGTGAAATGTTTCTTTTAAATAAGTATGGCCTTTCACAAGTGCAACATTATCCTGATAATTGCCGAGGGAAAAAAAACTGTTTCTATGATCAAAATGTTCCAAATTTTGAGTTTATATGATTTTGTATCGCAATACAATGAAGTTAAACTTTTGTAGGCACAATTGAGAAATTCAAGCGGAAGGTTATCACACGTCAATTTGGTGTGAAGACAAAATGAATGAAAAAGGGAGCTTGTGTCGGCATCAATCTTTCAAGTAAAAGTTAGCAATTCAGTTACACGCACCGATACAGTCGTTACCATACTGCCACTTTAAGTATGAAAAGGTTTGTCAACACAGTGTCATGTAAAAAATGTAATACATTTAGTCTCACATTTTGTGACTTGTGCCTCCTTTATGTACGTACCACAGTTATTCATCGAGCTAAGATTAAAATTGATAAAAAGAATATCTAAACTTAGTATAGTGTCTGACAGTAATAAAGAAAGAGCAAAATTATGTAAGACTTTATTCAAATGAATTTGTCGTAAGTAAACTTAATGTGCTTCCTCTTCCGACATTCAAGTTGTATTTAACAAAACTCATCAGAATAAGTTCACGTAGGCACACATTCATTTATCTCTGAAATTTCACCTGAACTATGTACTTTTATAGTTCTCGTTAAACACTATGGATGTATTTTAGTACATTAATTCAACATTTCCCCGTCCCCATAAGGAATTTATTACGAAAGAGGTCTTTAACTTTTGACATGAAATAATTAAAACACCAAAGTTACAAACAATCTGAAATTTTCTGTATGTTATAGTTAAGAAAGTTTATATTAATTTTTCGAAAATAATACTGAGATGTGAGCTCAAAATGTAATTTTTATTGATTTTTTTTATTTAATGGTCCGGTGATGCTAGACAATCAAAATTAAATCAAGTAGGATTTAAATATGCACAAATATAGCTTATATACGAAAGGGAACTGTGCTACGGTTGCTCACATTTCAGTGTAGAATCTAATAATATATATTTAACATCTAAATTACCCGGTTATTGATAGAAGTATGGTTCAACAAATCTCTCTCTCTCTTGTTTAATGAAAAATGGGTAATATATTTCATTTTATCCGCCAAATTCAATGGCGCAAGTTGCGAAGTCCATAATTACTTATCTGCCAACTCCTGTCAGCGTATCTGATTCCTTTATTGAATAAATTAATATAAATCGATCATCTATCAGTTGTACATGTACAAGAGCATTTCGTAAAATATTATAAATATGGAGAAAATCACAAAAAAAACTAACTGAAAAATTTCATAGCATTCAATTCTCTTTTTCACCTTAGAACATACAAATGAAACATCATCATAATTTTAATTTTTTTATATTTAATACTACCTTTCTCTTCGCGTTGNAGTCAGTCAGTCGCTCAGGACGACGCATATATTATTAGATATCTTATAATAAATGTAACTTATATTTATACAAAATGTTCCAACACGACTTTTGATGAAAATTCAATCACAGTTTTCATTACCTACAACACTCTCTTATTTTAAATGGGCAATAATTTAGTTTTATCAACACCAACAAAAATCACTATGTTATCAACAGAAATCTGAAAAGAATATCATTTATAATGTTTCAATTTTACTTCTTTTATACACTATATTATATAACATTTAGCCATGTTAATTCCACCCTTACATATCGTATACCAGTCTAATACGAGTTTTGCGATCTCTTAGAACATAAAAATAGAAACATATCAAAATCCTGTTTTCTTCCCATTTCTATTATTCACCGACAATTGGTCACTTATACGTTTGCAGTTCAAATATTAATACTACATTATTTCATTATTGGAAAAAATGTATCTAAAAAATAAGTCAAAGAAAATCATCACTTCCAGTTTCTGAATAAGGTATGAACTATTATACACATCGTTGAAACACATTACAATAAAACCACAAAAAATGACATTTTTCGAATTCTTTACCCTCAGCCAGAGCAAGATATTCTCATTAATTTAGGGTTATTCAGCAATGTGTTAGTCTGCAGAAAATGTTATCCTAATCATCGTATTTCTGTCTTCTGTGAATCCATTCTTCAGCCATAGACGCATTATACAGCAACGTTTGCCACCCAGCTCACTACTGCAGCACACAGTGACAGGAGCAAAAACCTCTGTAGATGGAGGGATTGCAAGGGAAAGCAACACACAAAAGCGGGGTGACGGTCACTACCGATTAGCAGACGAATCTGATTGCGGCGACATATAATAATAAATTAGGTACAAAAGTATAATACTATAATTGTAGAGAACGCATTACATACATTTCAATGGTATAGCTCTGTCCTTCACGGCGAGTTTTTGGGTAAAACCTAGTGAGAATTCTCTCCCGAAAATGTTTGGGTGGGGTATAAATTTTGCCAAAGACGGAAGTATACTTTTTATGCTAATATTTTGTTGCGACAGTACAATTTCTACTCCGCTTCTACCTTTTAATATACAACTTATTTTGAAAAAGGTAAAACAAATATATCAATAAACAAATTTGTTAAAAAAGCAATCCTTAGATTTTTACTCTGCATTTGGTCTTTACTTCAAAATCAAGAATTTATTCATTTTTCGTGGTTGTTTGCCAACTGTACTTACAACTAATGTTTTGATATATTTCGGAATAAATTGAGTGCCATCGTAAATATATTAAGGGGTTTATCTCCGGATTCTGGAGTATTTTAACTATCAGGTTTTAGATGACCGTTTTAGAGCAGCGGATGCTAACTTATTGCTAGGTAATGTTAAGATTTCATCATTTTATGAAGCATCAAATCAATTCAAGTAGTACTTGAATAGAAAATTTACAACAAAATTCCTCCATTAGATTAGTAGATAAAACGGACTCATAACAGGTTTTCATATAAACGTTTGATATGCAATAAATTTTATCTTGACGGGTGTCCTTAACAACACGAGCGTCTCCGTTGAAAAAAAGAAATTTCCATGTTCAACATTACGTCATATCCAAATAACAAGACAGGGTGTATTAAGTAATTATGAAGCATTTCTGAGCAATTAACATCTCCAGTGGGGAAAAACATGGAACAGTATACGTGAGCCCCAAAACGACCGCACCATTGCACAGCAACATTAGTACATTTACATTGAAATTAACTTCCGTAGTTCTGGCTCCGTTCCCGTCGTTTCCTTGCAAACAAGCGTTTTACCACAACTGATTTGTGGTATGTATGTAGAAACAAGCAATGCTACTACTGCTACAATGGTGCCCGAGAGCAAAAACAACTGACCACAGACAGTGATGTGCGAGCAGCAGCTGTTTGGACAATGCGTTCGCTAGGTACATACGAAATTAATTTGATGGATTTTATTATTTATATGTTTATTATGTATCTCATGAAAATATCTTACAAAGTAACGTCTTTTTTCGAATGTAAGATCAATATATAGTTTAAGTGAGTCTGCAATATTTATTCCAGTAGTCCTCTGTGTGTCCTGTGGTACATTCGCATGAGAAACAAGCCAAATAAGTATCACTACAGAAAATAATTTAACTCGTACCGTTGGCTCGAATTCTCATCCCAAACGGACCTTTTTGTATTTTCTTGCCGGTTTCACGGTTGTAATTACATACATTACTCCGCAGAATATTAAATGAATTTCACTCTATTTCAGAATGGAAAAATTTCTACTCTTGATTATTCTTAGTAAAATGAAGTTACAGATGTCAGAAACCCTCTAATTTTAAAATATTCATCTCAATTCAAATATTTCAAAATCAAAAATGTTCCGAAAGTCACAGAAAAATTAATATTGTAAATTTTTACGTACAATACACAGAAAAATCTATCATATAACAGTGTTATATTAATAGTACAGACAAAAACCCTTAACGGACTCAATTCTACATAAGTCTGTGTTATTTTGATTCTTTAAAATTCGTCGTGGGTGGGGTACACAGGAGTGAACTATCCCAATAGAAATCTATCCTTTGTGAAAATATAGAAATGGGTTACCTACCTCGATGTTCGTCATCTTTTGCCGCGCGCCGTATCACTGGGAGTCGAGAGTTATTTGTAATGTCTGTCGACTGATCGAGTAATTTATCTACGAACTGAGAACAAAAACATTTGTGTGCGCGTGATATAAATCGAAAAGTAAATGGTTGGAAGTCTGTAACATAAAAACCAAATTTCAAAACATTTTAAATTTTATGCTTTGGTATGAACTTGTACTATATGAAGGGGTACTACAGAAGAATCAACAATTATAGATGAGTATCATCAGTCAGGGCGAGCAAAGGTATAACCAAGAATTGTATAATTTTGTATCAAGAACTACACAGTACACTTTCTCGCAAGGTAAACGTGTTTTCTTTACAAAGGCAAGGAAATGTAGGAATATAATGATAACACAACCTGATTTCTAGAAGTATATTTTGATTTGGTAGTATTTACACTCTTGATAAGTCACTTCAAGAGTTAATGAATTGTCGTATCCATGTTATCAGTATATAAATATGCTTGATATTGAAAATATCTAAAGAATAAAAAGCTAACGTAGTTGGAACATCGTTTTAAGTAGTAGAACCGTAAATAATAAAGGGCACGTAGTGAATTAGAGTATCGTTTATTAGAGTCGACGATGTTTACATTAATTACGACTGACATAATGGTAGCATTTAAGTATTATTAGAAAGTTTTCAGTAATAGCCATTTATGGTAAATGTACATGTTAACGAATATAAATTAACTAGCTGAGTACGCGCGGCTTTGCTCGCGTGGATTTTGAAATATGTCTGTAACTTTATTCTTTCTCACACTGATATCCAGTGAAAATGTTACCCATTAATGGTGGAGGTGTGATAGTATTGGTGTGTAATAATTCCTCATTTTCACTGATGTAAATCAGAAAAAGGTTTTAGAAAACACCAATTTCCCATTTCATCCCTTAGCGGCGAATTTTAGTAAAATCCTTTCTTACATGATATTTTCGATACTTTTTCGTGTCACGCTCTTCCCAATCCTCACCTTTAGAGGTGTTGTGCATAATGCAAATTGTGTAGTCACATAATGTCATTGTAAATACGATTATTCATCTCAGAACACACAAAAACCTTGAACTCGACATTAATATCGTTTTTTTTAAGTTATTTTCANCCCCTCCCACCCCAGACCTAAGGATACCGAGTCACTATGTGATCTCATCTCAAACTTAACGACATGGATAGTTTAAAAATCTAATGAACCTAATACTATGGATCCAATGCAATTTTCATATTTTTATATTTAAAAATTAGTTTTCAATTCTTTTCATCCATAAACCCACTTCCACCTTCCACCCAACCCCAGGGCTGAGTTCAGACTAGTACGATATCGAAATTTCACTATCACCTCAGCGACGTCAAAAATTATGGACTCGTCACTGGTATGTCATGTTCGATATTTTTTTCATGGCATCCCCTTCTCTAAAGGGTGCAGGAGTTTATAATGATTTTGAACATTAAGTTCTTCGAAAATAACACTACTAATTTCAGCGACCCAGAAAACTACGATATCAACACTAATATCGATCACTTACGATTATTTTTACATTTCACTCCTTCTCACCCCTACACAAAGAGTATTTATTGATTATAGGGGGTGAACATGTACTTCTCTGGTAATGAGGGTGTCACTTCACTTCAGGGGTCCCAAAAATGATTTATTCGACACTAATATAGGTCGTTTTATTATTATGTTTACCTTTCTGTATTACCATACCTACCCCAGGGATGATAGGGGTATATTATCTGCAATGTGGACTGATTGTTAACTTACAAAGCTCTTATTCATCTCAACGGCACCGAAGAGTTTGGTTTCCGATCTAATATCGAATTTTTTCATTATTTTTACAAATCATTCCCTTCTCATCCCATCCCTAGGGGTGAAAGTGATGTCTTACCCCCACAGAGTTTGCAGTCATCCATGTATCCACTCTAGAGTGGCTGGAACAATTTCAACGAGAGTTATGGTGGGGTACGTACATAAAACATTCCAATCCCTATTTCACCCACTTAGGGATGGATTTTCATAAAATCGTTTCTTAGCGGATGTCTACTCCCTAAAAGAAACATACCATTTAAAGTTTGTAGGCTTTGCAATTTCTGAGATTTCGTGTTTAGTCTGTGAGTGGTATTTCACCTATATATTTTTTAAAGCAAGTTTTTACCTGTCACAGGTGTGACATCTATATAGTAGTTATATAAAAACACGCGCGAATCCAAATGCAACATTGTAACAAAATTTCCAGTCAACAGACCAGCTATTTTTTAAGTTTTGCGAACACAGACATTCGTAGACTAAATTTTTATATATAAGATTATTATAACAACTCAGCTCGAACTGAAATCAAGCGACAAAAATTCGAAAAATTCCGTAGTACTCATCAATCTCTATTCAATAATGAACGTAATCGCACCTGAATAACAATTTTTATCAAAAATATTTTTTTTACGCTTCTCATTCAGTACTCTACAATAGCGTCACATTGCACTCTATACCAAAGAATTGTAAGTTCACTAGAAGATATATTTGGATTCATTAAACCAAAATAATCCATGAATGTCCCGCAAAATAATTACGTAGTATCGAATCCTAATTCACGAGTGCTGCACTAATGCAGGCCAATGTTCTTTAAATCCCTAGTTTAAATTAGGTTAGCCACTTGACCTGGTAGTTGGTTGACCTCAGTGTGCCATTTGTCCTAATGAGTATAACGAGAACAGCTGAATTATATTTGCAGCGTTTGCAGAGGGCTATCACATTTCAAAATACTTGGCATTCCAAAAGTACTACATTCATTCTTCAACTTCTTTTCTGAGTATTTCAAGAATTGTACGTTGCATTCCTTGAGCCTTTAATTGTAAGGATTGTACTCTTTGTTGTCTAACTTCTCTGTACACAATATAAAACTATTATACGTTTTCCTAATTATACAACAAACTCATAAAGCAGTGTGTACAATATTAAATATGTTCGTATAATGTACAGTATGTACTTTAAAAAGATCTTTTATTCAACCTAATATGTCTCCTATATTTAATATTGTACAATTATAAAAAATCTGTTTTGGTAATTGCTATAAAAACTCGCTGCTTCGTCACTGCCAGTAACTAAACCTTTGACATTTGTAAATTTAATAGAAGTTCAAAATTGACATTATTCACGTCTATAATCATAATTACATTGATATTATTAAACCGACCTTTTTTGTAGATAATTATTTATTAAATGCCACGACGTTTCAACAGCAGACTGCTGCCATCAACAAGTGAACGTATATGTTTGAACATATAAACAAATGTGATGGATTTATCTTGTTAATAAGTAGAACACAAATTAACCAAATATACAAATAAAACAATGACATAGAACATAAATAATTTAAAAAAAAACAAACCATCACAACACGAAATCATTGGAAACAACTATAAATTTTAGATAAGTTGTCAGTGGCAATATGCAAGTTCAATGTGTTTTTCGTAAACTTGATGTGTAACATTTCTGAAATTATATGTATATAACAATATGACTCCCGATCTAAAATTAAAATGTTTTGTCAATCTATTGAATGACCCAAATTTAAACGGTGTAATGAAATAATATTATGTTGTAGTGTGTTTACGTTACGCTGATATTCTTTGATTCGCGCCTGTAATTTTGTTTCGTCTGCGATAAATGTTTGCTACGTTTTTATTAAAAAATGCATTTTATTTTATTCAATGAAAAACATTACAAAAAGACAATGTTCAGGTGAGTAAAGTCCCTGTTACCCAGCCAGTACTAAATAAAAGAAGAGATACCAAATGTATCGCAGATGTAGTGCGAAGAAAACGCACGCAACGATGGCTCATTTGCTATCTCCATTCGCTGTTAAAACTCTTTTGCTCGAGTGGAAGAGAAATGTCATAGCCATTTAACATTTCCAAGTCATGCTGTATGTACTTGGCAACGCTGCAGCGATCCCCCGGTACTTAGACTTCATTCGTCCAGTCGTCACTTGATCGGCCGTCTGTCATCATCATAGGACAGATTGTTCAGTTGTTCCTAGCGTTGCCAAGTTGTGCAGAATGACTTGGAAATAATAGTCGGCTACGGTAGTGTCCATCGTTTCATTTCTAACGAAACTTGGGAGAATTTCCAAATTTTCTTACGTAAACTTCTTACTTTTGAACACGTATAAATATATTTATGTGCAATACATAATGACCAATATTTTTTGTTTCTGCTATTAAAGAAAAGGAAAAAAAACATCCGAGGTAATGTAATATAATAAATCTTTAAAACGTTTTTGTTTAGAATAGTGAAACTCACATGATTCCCGATCTTCTGTCAAATAACCCGGATTTTTCGTCAATAGGACGTCTTACGAAAAGTCTTATGCGCATTTACCTTCTCATAATCCTTGGTGCAGTAGTGGACGTTATCCTATACCCGAGAGAAAGCTAAGATGAGACAGCCGAGTCAACCCGCTTGCAATCATAGATAGAGATCACGGAGATGGTGCCCTTCGTAAGCTGATGACGGATGTACGAACAGTGTATCCCCGTGATACCTAAACTTTGGCCGCCAGAGGGTTGACTCAACTACCTCAACTTAGCAAACGGTCTGGGTTATAGAGATATCAGATTCCGAAAAAAAAAATCTTTGCAAATTTTTAAGAATAATAAAACCATTTTCGAGAACGTTAGTGAAAGGGAAGGGAATGTACAAAATCATGATATGTTTTCCTGCGAGATATTACGTCATAATTCACCACATATTTATAATTTATTAGGATTTGTTTAATGCATCTTAAAGAGACTTCCATAACGACAGACAGACTTCAATATCAGCACTTGATTAATTCTCTCCTCATTTGTTGACGTATATTTTGGTGGCGAATGGAGGGGGGGAGTATCTCAACACCATTTCCATATGATCAACAGAGACCAAGAAACCCATAGTAATAACGATTCAGAAATGTTAAATATTCGTGACTTAGAGGTGAATTTTTTACGCATTTCACTAACAAAATTTGAGCTCCGGACCACAGTCGATATTTCACGGAAACAATATTAGAAGAGAAGCTGCTAATAAAATATTTCTATTGCTTGTATATTTCTAGGCTGCATCATATAAGCTAATTTCTCCGTGTACTGTTTTCTCTCCAAATACTTGCTTTATTTCACACAAAAAGCAGTTTATCTCGGAATACTAACAGGGTCATAATATATTTGGATATGGAACTATAGAGTCATGGTTATGTATTATAATCATCGCCCGGATTTTTATGTCCTAAAAAATATAAAAAAAAGATCAATAAAATGATCTTAAAAATGCCTTTATATTTTTTTCTTCTCTTTAGAGTTTGACAGTACAGCATAATACTTACTTCCGTAACGTTAGAACTGAAATTAAAAATTAATATTAATTTCATCTCGCAAATTTGTATGTTCTAGGAAGATTAACGTATAAAAAATCTATCTCATACAGAATTATTGCAGTAGGTAACTATCAGCAGGCGCGGGTTCTCGAATGCCTGTTGTCGGGAAGCACATTATTGTACTGGGAGAAAGTCCTTTCCACATATGATGATATAAGTGAAGCATACTTGAAATATCAATGGCAGTGAGATCTTCAAAGCAGGAAGTATCAAATGTTTCAACGGTTAGCACTTGAGAAATGCGACACAATATTTTGTTTCTAGAGTTTTTATCAAGAACATTTTCCACTTTCTTAGATAACCTATTTCCAACTTCTCCCCCTACACTTTTCAAATCAGATGCAATTTTGTTAACTACAGTTAGGGAATTTTCCAGAATTGCATCTTTCTCCTGTACACGTATGATTCCTTGTGTTAAACAACTGAAATTTGCCTTTATGAAGGCTAGCTGTCCTTCAATTTCACTGTTTGTAGATAGAGTGTTAGCCGTATCAATTGCAGCAGCATCACCAGTCTTTCGATAGCACGTTTCGCCATCTGCAAATGATCGCAATAATATATTGTTGAATCTATCCAGGTGCCCCATCAGGTAATGATAGGTGGGAGTGGAATACCGGGAGCCATGGACTACAAGAGCAGTTTACGAGAGGGTGCGTTGACAAAAATTTTCTTCGTCTTTGACACCAGGTAATCCACTTGAGAAAAATGCGCTCTAACTTCCTCTGCCACCCTATGCATAGCGTGTGCTAAGCAAGTAATGTGCACCATTTTTTGGTAAAAATATCGTATTGACTTTCCTGCTTTCACAATGTACGGCTCTGCGTAAGTCACAAAAAGCAAGACATTATTTCTGGTACCTTCAGGCCACAACAAAAATATACATTTTTCAAAGAATCTACAAATTGTGGAGTGATGTTTCTAATACCTCACTTGTAAGCAGAAACACTTCATCTGGTCCGTCGATCTCCAATATACCAATGATCATGTTAGGCACAAAACAATTTTCTACATCACTCGATTCGTAAATGGATACGAAAATCCTCTTTCCATGTACTTTTCCCGTATCTTGTTGATGGTGCTGTCGTTACATTGTGGCAGGTAGTTCTTCCGAAGAGTTGATTCGTCTGGGATAGGACGTCCAAAGTGTAGTTCCAGAAAACTCTTCAATTTAGCATTGTTCTATGTCCCAAATGGGATGTTTGCAGAAATAAAATCTTCACAAAAGTCTCTATAAAAATTTGATGATATTTTCTCCTTGATGGATACACTTTGTTCCAGTAAAAATTGCGTGGATTTCTTCTTACTTGCAAGTTGCACTGCCCGTGTATACTTATCGCTAGCCACATATTGCCGAACAGTGAATTTTCTTTCGGCTGATACCTTTGCTACGCACATCTTACAAAATATCACTTCACCATCCGTAGGGAAAACATCATATCCAAATTCAGGTACAATCTGTCTTAAATGACAAGATTATTTTAGACATGGCTGAATGAAACTACGAAAACTGAACTAAACACCAAACTTTCCTCTCAGAATATCTGTAAAAAATCTGCGAAAATGAAAATACTTGCCTCTCAACTTTCACGTTAAGGGTTCTAATAACCTTGCTGTTGACGAGCCCTAAAGCCCCATAAAATACTTCCACGTTGTCGTGCTGCCTTTGTTTTGCTACTACAGGCACATTAGAAGTAGTAAATTGCTTGATGCGACAAAAATATGTATGGTATAGGTAAGAAACCGACTCTCAACACATACATTGTCAAACCACTGATCAAATATCCATTTATTTCGTTAGATTAAAAATAAATGTTAAATAATTTAATAATTTTAGTTAATATATTTTTTTAAATAAAGAAAGAAAGAGGCCAGGAGAGGTATAAAAAAGCAAAAAAATTTATACAAAAGTTAAAAAAATTACCTTTAGCTTCAAAAGCAGAAATATGACGAAAAAAAATAAAATAAATATTTTTTAAACCAGAGATTCGTGTTCTCTATCTTTTTGCTTAAGAGCAATACATGCTGCATAAGGGAAAGGAGATGACATGTCATCAAAATCCGGGTCCTGCTTATAATATAATAGGCGACTTTTTATGAGCACAAATTGTATTTGCCACTTCACAATACTTCGACTTCATCAGATGGATTGTCATAAAATAAATAAATCGATGAATTATTTTATTATTATTTAAATTATCTTGATACAAAAAAGATCAAATAAATTAACTGAAACAATTGCAATTAACAAAGTAACAAACCATCAACGCGAATATTGGTAGAAATGTTGTGAAATGGAAATGATTAGATACTGCATTATATTTATGACTTCACGCGAAATGATGTTGCATGTTCATAATTTACATCACACACATTTATTTATTTATATCATCTTTCTCTCTCTCTTTATATATATATATATAT